>CM069309.1:37240000-37717500 GCA_035609425.1 Epinephelus awoara
ACTGTTGAATATAGGTTATGGTAGAAAGAATAGAAAATCTGATTGATCTCCTGAGGGGATTGTGTGTAATTTCCGGACGGCTCCTGGATTGTTGTTATCAGAGATTTTTCTTTATTACGTTGGAGCTGATTTGCCAAAAATTTTCCTGATTTGTTACTGTGTTCAAAGTTATTATATCTTAGTTGCTGTATAATAAATTCAGTTTTCTTTGATAGAATATTGTCCAATTGTGATTTTGTAAACTGTAATTGGGTCCATACCTGATCACTTGGATTGTTCGCATATTCCTGTGTTAGTTGTTTAATTTTTTCCTCAATGTTTTTTTCCGCTTGCAATTCCTGTTTCTTTTTGTAGGAGGAGTATGATATAATTTTTCCTCTGATTACTGCCTTTCCAGCCTCCCATATTAAAGATGGAGATAAATTTGGAGAGTCATTATCTTCAAGAAAGTTTGCCCACTCCCGTCTCACCATTTTATCAAAGTCTGGGTCTTTAAGTAAAGAGATATTAAAGCGCCATGTTGGGGACCGTCTATGGATGGTTTCTATATGCAAATTGAGTTATATTGGTGCATGGTCGCTGATAATGATCGGGTGTATTTTCGTGGTAATTTTTTGTGAGATGGAGTTATTTAAGAGAAAAAGGTCAATTCTTGAAAACGAGCGATGCACAGGAGAGAAGAAAGTATATTCCCTCTTCGATGGGTATTTGAGTCTCCATCCATCGCCAAGCCCAAAATCATCCATATATTCCTGTATTACCTTAGCCGATTGTGATTGCTTTGTATGTACTGAGTTACTAGATCGGTCTAATGAAGCATTGAGGACTGTGTTAAAGTCTCCTCCAATTATAGTTGTCGAGCTGCCTGATAGGTTAGATAGTAGAGAGAAGACTGTGTGAAAGAAGGCTGGATCATCATTATTAGGGCCATACAGATTAACGATTGTATATAATTTGTTAAAGATGCTGCCTGAATAATGATGTAGCGGCCTTCTGGGTCTGTTACCGTGCTGTTTAAAGTGAATGGTAGTCTCTTGTGGACCATGATAGACACCTCTTTGTCTGTTGTTATAGCAGGATGAAAAAATTTGATTAAAATTTAAGGAAAGGGAGAATACAGGGTGGGGTGTGTGAAGTGTACATTCACACCCAGTGAGATTTTTTTTTTTTTTTTTTTTTTACTAAGTCAGTGTTATGTTCATTATGTACTATTATATAACCATACATCCATATGTACATACATACACATCTGCATATATACATACATACACACAGATATATACATACATATACACATATACATAGATATATACCCGGGCCGCACAATTAATTGCATTGCATTCACAGGAATGCTTAATTATCTGTTGCAGGAGAAATGTGTAAGAATACCATTTTTAATGAAATATACATGCCTATATTTATTTATTTATTTCAAGAATAGTGCAACCCCAATATATATACTTGCATACACACATCTTTTGATCTTTTTTTTTATTCCTTTGATAATATAATTAAGCTATGGTTCTACTTTGTTTTGTGGTTTTAGGGGCACTTCTGTCACTTAGAAGAGCCATGGGGTGGTGGTAGAGTTGCGGAACAGTTGGCCATCTATGTATAATTTGTCTACCACAAGAGAGGTCCTATTTCCCTTCTGCCTGTGCTCTTTTAATATAGGATATAACACTTTCCGCCTCTCGTTGATTTCCCTGGGGAACTGATCGTTCATACCGAACGAAGTGCCTTTCAGCTCTCGTCCTTTACTTTTAACGAGCATTTTCTGCTGATAATGTTCGAATTTGTCAACCTGTCCTTATCAATTATTGTGCGTCACTCATCAACCATTTGAATGGTTTGGATTTACTGGCCTCTTCCATGTGATGTGCTCCAGAACCTCCTGACGACTTGTTGTGCCACCTAGGCACACAAAAATGCCTGGTGCGACGGGTAGGAACCACTTTGAAAGACCAAACCAAAACTGTCTCGTTCATCTCATAAAGACCTACAAATGTCGTGACCCCTGACCTAACTCCAACAGGAAGCGCACTGTTGTTGTTTGAATGTAAGATGACGTTTTTGACAAATTCTGTCGCTCAAAAATTATTTGCTCCTACACCGTTTATCACAACTGCTTCAAACTAGCAAAAATTACAGATCTACCCCTGGTGAACATTACTTGCGAAGGATTTTCTCCTAACTTGAACGGTTTGGATTTAAGAAGCGTTAGAAGGTGCAGAGCACAACTCCTCATGATGACCTCTGCAAGACAAGATAAGTGACAACACATCATAAACTTGTGACTAAGGCACCTTTTTTTAATCTGGAGACATACAAGCTAGATATCAATGCGTTCAGAACAAATTTATCTATCTGGCGATGCTTTCAGATTGAAACTGTGACTCACGGTTTGGCATGTAAAAGGACTAGTTCAGGAGATTTTCAACCCATTCTGCTGTCTGCCTGTCAGCCACATGCAGTTCTTAATTAGCATAACAAAAGCTTCACTCTGACAGTCTGTGTCAGAGTGAAGTGTGTGTGTGTGTGTGTGTGTGTGTGTGTGTGTGTGTGTGTGTGTGTGTGTGTGTGTGTGTGTGTGTGTGTGTGTGTGGTCTCACACACATGAAAGTATAACATTTTCCAAATTGTCGAGCTCATGGTGCTGATTCCAAAAACTTTGAAAGAAATGCCTGATACCCAAAACCTGGTGTCCTGGTGAAACTGTTTTACCTCATGAAGAATTGGAATACATGTAGTCCTGCTCAGTCTCTCCACTGACATTAACTAGTACATATTTGTGTTTGTTTGCTGTACTTCGATTCTCAAAGCAGCCAGTACACATCGCTCAAGCTTTCACTAGGTCACATGATTTCAAATGAATATGGTTGTGTTGTTCGATCATCACACAAGTCAAAGTTTCATTAGGTGACATGGCTTATGTCTACAAATGTCAAAATATAAGCTCAAACCACCTTCATAAGAACCCTTTACAGTTTTTAACATTGAGTTTGACTTATGATTCTGGCTATTGAGGTACAACATGTGGGAAGTATGTATTAATCTCTGATAGTATTCATATGTCACAATAATCATATGCATATAATAACAGTGGTAGAATGGCACACACAGAAGGACACGGATACACACACACACACACACACAGACACAGACACAGACACAGACACAGACACACACACTCCACTCCCTGTCCCCCCTCTCTCTCTCTCTCTCTCTCTATCTCTCTCTCCTCTCTCTCTCCCCACTCTCTCCTCTCTCTCCCTTCTCTCCCTCTCTGCATGTCGCTAACTCGGCCATCTATGTCTGTCTGTCTCTGTGTATGTTGTACTTCTACTGTTATTATACACATATGATTAGTGTCACATATGTATACAATCAGATATTAATTCAACATTTGTAGGTCTTAGTATATATTTGTGTCTGCCAGTACACATCACTCAAGCTTTCACTAGGTGACATGATTTCAAATGAATATGGATGTGTTGTTTGATCATCACACATGTCAAAGTTTCATTAGGTCACATGGCTTATGTCTACAACCTGAGCTGGGGGGACGACGGCGAGCGGCCGAGGTCCCGCCCAACGCTGCTTCGCAGCTTTAATTAGATTTAACATTTAACATTTAGGTGCTACATTTAATATTTAGATTTAATTTATTTAATTCATTTAATATATTTCTATGTTAACAAATATTGCTGTAAATGTGGTAAAAGGTGACTCAAAAAAATTCACAACACTTTTTTGAACGTTGTTTGAAGCTAAATGTGGCAAAATTTTGATGTTATTTTCAGCATGAGCCACTTTACAAACGGCACCCCATAAGGTTTTTAATTGCTGTATATTATAAGGTTGTTTGGTACCCTTTTGGTACTCAAACACAATATGTTACTTCTAATGAATCATTTCAGTTTTTTTGTGGTATATTTCTTTGCTTTTAACATTTCTATTTCCTGTTATTAGGCTAGCACATCTCATGCAGTGCCCAGCACCAGCACTGTCTAAATACCACAAAAGGTAGACGTTGGCTGCCAGACAGATTTTCCAATGCAGGCATCAACATCTGTCATTTAAAACTTTGCAGCCTTACTTCCAAAGTGAAGGTTTGTGGTGTGGGAGATGATTTTGCTTATAGAAAATAAAAAATCAAATGTAAATCTAAATCTATTTTAATAATAATAATCATATAAGAAGCAAATATTCTGTTCACTTTTATTGCACACTATGATTTTAATACCTGTTTCTGTGCGTAAAAAGTACACAGACAACAACAGGCATGGAATTAAGTCATTTACAGGGCAAGGCCACTTTGGCCTTTGATAAATACAAATTTATCAGGGCATCACGGGCATAATGTGGGGCACCAAGGCCAAAACCAATGGCACAATAACAATATGTGCTAATTACATTGAATGAAGACAAAACAATATATGTGTTGAAAAACAATACTGAGTTTATTAAAACTGTAAACTCAATCAATCAATCAATTTTATTTATAAAGCCCAATATCACAAATACAATTTGCCTCACAGGGCTTTACAGCATACGACATCCCTCTGTCCTTTAGACCCCTTTACCGGGGGAAAAAAATGGTAGAAACCTCAGGAAGAGCAACTGAGGAGGGATCCCTCTTCCAGGACGGACAGACGTGCAGTAGATGTCATACAGAACAGATCAGCATAACAAATTAACAGTAATCTGTATGACACAATACAGTAATCGGTATGACATCCTCGGTAATGACAGTAGCTTACAACAACATTCATGAAAGTAATAATACTGTCGTTATAGTTCTGGCTACTGTGGTACAATATGTTGAAAGTATATATTAGTATCAGGCAGTCTACATGTATGATAATATCATATGTCTATAATAGCAGTAGAAGTATGACTAATGATTAATGATGACAGCAGCAGCAGCAGCAGGAGGCATCTGGCAGGACCACGGCAGCAGCACAACCACACACGTCACACTATCCAGGCACCGCTGCAATACGAGTTAACCTGAGAGACAGTGGAGCACAAAGGCTCCGGAGAAGAAACCGAGTTAGTGACATCCAGAATGGCCGAGTAAAATAGATACAGTAATAGGATACGAGAGAGAGAGGGAGAGAGAGAGAGCGAGAGCAAGAGAGAGAGAGAGAGAGAGAGAAGGTGCCCGGTGCATTAAAGGTGGTCCTCCGGTTGACTAGGCCTAAGTCAGCCTAACTAGGGGCTGGTACAAGGCAAGCCCGAGCCAGCCCTAACTATAAGCTTTATCAAAGAGGAAAGTCTTAAGTCTAGCCTTAAATGTGGAGACGGTGTCTGCCTCCCGGACCGTAACAGGAAGATGATTCCACAGGAGAGGAGCCTGATAGCTGAAGGCTCTGGCTCCTGATCTACTTTTGGAGACTTTAGGGACCACGAGTAACCCTGCGTTCTCAGAGCGCAGAGTTCTGGTGGGATAATAAGGCACTATGAGCTCTCTAAGATATGATGGAGCTTGACCATTTAGAGCTTTATAAGTTAACAGTAGGATTTTAAATTCAATTCTGGATTTTACAGGGAGCCAGTGCAGAGAAGCTAAAACAGGAGAAATATGATCTCGTTTCTTAGTTCCTGTTAGTACACGTGCTGCTGCATTCTGAATTAGCTGAAGAGTTTTTAATGATTTACTAGAGCTACCTGATAGTAGAGAGTTACAGTAATCCAGCCTCGAGGTAACAAAAGCGTGGACCAATTTTTCTGCATCTTTTTGGGTCAAGATAGGCCTAATTTTTGCAATATTACGCAGATGAAAAAATGCAGTCCGTGAGGTTTGTTTTAAATGAGAATTGAAAGACAGATCTTGATCAAATGTTACTCCGAGGTTTCTTACGGTAGTGGTAGAGGCCAGAGCAATGCCATCGAGAGAAACTATGTCATCAGATAAAGAGTCTCTGAGTTGTTTGGGGCCAAGAACAATAACTTCAGTTTTGTTTGAATTTAACATCAGGAAATTGGTGCTCATCCAGGTTTTTATGTCTTTAAGACAATTATGAAGTTTAGTTAATTGATCCCTTTCTTCTGGCTTCATCGATAAATACAACTGTGTATCATCCGCATAACAATGGAAATTTATAGAGTGATTTCTAATGATGTTACCTAAAGGAAGCATATATAGAATAAATAGGATTGGTCCAAGCACAGAACCTTGCGGAACTCCAAAACAAACTTTAGTACGTACGGATGATTCATTATGAACGTCAACAAATTGAAAACGATCAGATAAATAAGATTTAAACCAGCTTAGTGCAGAACCTTTTAGGCCAATTAGGTGTTCCAGTCTCTGTAACAGAATTTCATGGTCAACAGTGTCAAACGCTGCACTAAGATCTAATAGAACAAGTACAGAGACGAGTCCTTTGTCTGAAGCAATCAGAAGGTCATTTGTAATTTTCACTAGAGCTGTCTCAGTGCTATGATGCGCTCTAAATCCTGACTGTAATTCCTCAAATAAATTATTATCCTGGAGAAAATCACACAGCTGGTCTGCGACTACTTTCTCAAGGATCTTTGACATAAAGGTAAGATTAGATATTGGTCTATAGTTGGCTAACACCTCTGGATCCAGGGTGGGCTTTTTTAGTAGAGGTTTAATTACAGCTACCTTAAAAGACTGTGGTACATAGCCTGTTAATAAGGATATATTGATCATGTCTAATATATGGGTGTTAACTAAAGGTAAGACCTCCTTGAGTAGCCTAGTTGGGATGGGGTCTAAGAGACACGTTGATGATTTAGATGATGAAATCACTGCTGTCAATTCTTGAAGAGAAATTGGGGAGAAGGAATCTAAATAAACTGAACATTTGAATTTTCCACAAAATGCTGTGTGATAAATGTTATTAAAATTAAATTAAAATGGGAACAATTCATAATATTCATTGTTATTGTTATGATAAAATAAAGTCTAAATGGACAAAGGAAGATCAAATTAAACGTTTCAACACCATGCATTTGACAGGAGTATTCACCTAACATAGCCTACATATCTTTAATTATATAATTATTGATATGTCTCTATGTATATTTTTACATAAATCCCCAATATTTTATTTGCTTTTAAAAAAATCCTCTTCCTTCATTTAATTTGACAGTGCTTATTGTATTGTATTATATGTATTAATTCTCTACAGGATCTTGTATGTTCTTTAATGTGTGTTCAATTTTTTAAAAGAGAAAAATAAAAAAACGTTTTGGTGAACCCTGCAGCAAAGTGAACCCTCTTCCTCAGAGAGGATCTTTGCCTCCCAGTTTGTTCCTGGCGGCAGAGCAGAGTGAACCGTCTTTCTTCTCAGAGGATCTTTGTCCCATGAGAGCACACTGCTCTCTGTGTCGGCAGTGTTAAAACTTTCGCTGGCGATTTGACAGTCACTAGAAGCACATTATGACCCTTTGTAAAGGTTTCTGTGTGGTACCTGTGTTGTACATAAGCTAACATTAGTGGCTAAGGACTGAGAGGCTGTCCGGTATGAGTGTGTGTGTGTCTCTCTGAGGAGTGTCATTATGTTAACTTGTTAGCCATAGCTTTGCTGTTTGTCATGTTAATGTTATCGTCGGCAGCCCTGAATAGCTTGTTAAGCTTTAGCATAGTTAGTTAACACATTTGTTATCGGCCCATGTGTTTACTGCTACAGAAAAACAATAAATCTTTGTTTTATTTGCACAACATCACCTCTCTGCTCTTATCACGCTTGCTAACGCTAAGTTAACTTTACCAGCAAATCTGTGTGAGGCACAAACTGAGGCTACAGTTAACAGTGTGCTGATGCTTAGTGGTATTTCTTAATGTTTTCTGTGAAACTAATGTACATTTAATGAGAAAACTTTATTTTAAGGGCACAATGGCCAGTTCAAAACAGGGCATGCTACACTGGCCATATGGGTAGGAGGGGCATTACGGCCACATTCCAGGGCATCCTGCCCTGCAACAATAGTCAAGACAACCACAGATGTTGGAGTCGGCACGTCCACTGTTCCTGTGTTCCCTGACCTTCCTTGGTCCTCCACACCAACAAAGACATCACTGAAGAGGCCTCGTCTCCATCTGGTAGAGGAGGAAGATGAGGACAGCTCTGTGGAGGCCAGCTCATCTTTTGTGGCTCCAGAACCACAAGACTCCACATATAACCCGGAAGACTCAGTTACTGTGTTAACAGAGTCAATGGATAGTTCGTAAGGTATTCTGTTTTAGGTAAAATTAAATTGTATTTTTTTAATAGTTGAAATTTTGCTCCGCCATTCTCTGCATTTTTGAACTAGGCACACAACATTCACACAATTTTACATTCAGAGCCTTATGTGACTGCTGATATATTTTATTTTCTACTACGTCATATTTAATTGGAGATATAAGCATTTATTTGACAAAAAATTAGAGTTGAAAAATAAGTAATGATTCAGCTTAATTTAACATTCAAGTAAATTGGTTGAATCTTCAGATACACACTCAGCTCTCTCTATAATATGGTGTTCATCACAACATAGTAGACAATTGTCCATGGCAGAGGTGTGGGCTCTCCAAGTGCCCCTCTGGTCTTATTCATTGTACATATTTGTGACTTTTTTTTAACTCTCTCTCAACATAGGGAAGGCTCCAGCCCCGCCCATCAAGAGCCCTTATCCATTCACATAATGAGCAAGCTGCTTGTATTTGAATCCTGCCTCATGGAGCTCTTGGAGAAGTGCCCAGTGTGCAGCAGAGTCTGTGATGTCAAGAAGAACATCAGGGGAACATTCTTTGCCATTGTCCAGCGATGTCCACTGTGGTGGCAAAGCTACTATTTAATGAACAGTTTAAAGAATAAGTCTTCACACGTCGGCTGTCTTTCTTGAGTTTTAATAAGCATTCATGAATGGAGATACTCAAACACAACCACATGAACAGTCAGTCAGTGAATGCCTAGCAAGTCCTCTCACCCTACTATCTTTATAGTTCCCATAACACATGCACATCAACAGTCAAAATATGTGGCGCCTTGACATTCCTAAAACACAACATCTCTTCAGACTAACAAGGACACTTGTTGTCCTCCCTGTCTCATAATCTTGTTGTCTGAGCCTCCCTGGCTCGTGACCTTGGTGTCTCTCACTGCTGTCACAGTAGGGGTTAAATGAGCAACACATATCATTAGGTTAGGAGTTCAGTTTCATCAAGACCTTATACAACACATTATAGGTTAAATATGTTTAAATACCAGAATTTTCCATCACATTCCACCCTTTTTAGCATTCAAATGCTAAACCATAAGCATGGAAAATTATGTTATTACCTTATGTCCTACGAGTTCCACCCATACCAGCCAAACTCCAGTGCTGCCAGCCTCCAATATGGGAGACAAAAACCCAGGCAGATGTCACAGGCCACAAGCACAGGCTAGCCAAACATTCCCCTCCCTATATGGCGAAGGAGAGGGTAAAAGACTTGTCCGTCTAACTACACTACCTAATAAGGGAAAAAACCTCTATATGATGAGGACAAAAAAATCCCTTAAATTAAACTCTAAGCTAAAGCAAGATAAGCATAACTGAAAAATGTCATCTTTAATGAGAATACACAATAGTAAAATCAATAATGGGAACACATTGCTTTACTGACTGTCATGCGAACGTTTATATAAAAGTAAATGAAGATGAATAAAATGAGTAATAAAAATGAAAATAAAAAATAATAATGAAAGTGAAAATCAAAAGAATAAATTGAGTAAATGCGGTGTCTACTAAACTAATGCTACGTGTAATCCATGTGAAGTAGTGTAGTGTAAAAATGTGATTAAAAAGTGAATACATGATAAATGTGATTTGCTAATCAAACTACTAATGAATCAACTTTAATGATCAAAACATTTCTAAACTAAAACACCTAAATGTGAATCAGAAGAAGAACTTAAAGGAATGACTCCTGTCAATTGTAAGGAGGAGTCCACAGATCCATCTGCACGTAGCACCTTACAGCAGATGATACCATTAATGTAATCAGTCACTATTGGAGACAATGGAAGAGTCAGCCTGTGATTGGACACTCCACCCCAGCCGGGAATTTGCAACTTTCTGCTGCAATCTACTTCAGTGGTGCTTTGTTTTTCACTGTGCAAAAGGTACTTTAAAGTATTTGTTTATGGTTTAATATTTTATTATTGCTCCAATCCATAAGTATGGCATGGTATAAAACAAATGTTGATGCTCTTGATTCGCTACCTAAGGTGGAGCTGGTTACTTGCCAAGCCCAGCACAGCAGTCCAATTGAATTAGATGGGATGAAGAGGCCTGCATACAATTTAGACTAAGGACAGGAAATTAATCTACAAATGCCATTTTCTGACAATATATATTGTGAATCAAGATAACTCCTAAAATTTTATTTGTCTTTGCTATCAGGTTTTCAAGGCCATGCAGTTGCAGCTACCTACTTACAAACAGTTCAGATACACTGCTGCAACTTCATTGAGCCCACTGTGCTGCATAAATGGAAAATGGATCAGGCAGCCATTTTGCAGCGGCTCAGCCAAGAGGGGAGTGCCATTCTTGGTGGTGATGTGAGGGCTGACTCACCAGGTAATTTTCAAATCACAGATTTTCATGTTACAATTAAATGTTACCACATAAATGCCCACTTAGCCCAAAATAATAGAAAATATCTTTTTGAGAATGCAACCTCTGAGTCAAGTCACAGTTATTTAGAAAGTGCATTTAAAAACAATGCAAGTTGACCAAAATGCTGCACATAACAAACAATAAAACACAATATACTGTTAGGTCTCAAACAATAGCAATAACAACAAATGTGATTTATGTTTTCAGGACACTGTGCAAAGTATGGCAGTTACACCGTGATGGACTTGAACACCAACCACGTCATCGACATGCAGCTACTGCAGGTTAGTGACTACATCACAGCATTGTTACACCATGGAAATGTATTATATTATGTTGTATAAAAAATGTCAAAGGCTAAACAAAAAGTTTCAAACTGTAGTTAAAATCCCAATTTTATTTTATTGACTTTCTTTTCTTGCTTCTTTCTGCTTTCCATATCACATATTGGCTCACATTTTCCCCCCTTAGTTGTCTTCTATATCAGAGCAACGAGGTTGGCGGAAGTACCAACATGGAGAAGGGTAGGGTTAGGTGTGTACTCATTCTGGACAATATATTTGCTTATTGACTTGTACATGTGAACTTAAGTAGACATTTTGGTGAGTGTTATCAACTTAATTATCGATGACATGGTAAATATATTACTAGTAGCCCGGTAGTTCCATATGTATTTACTGACTTTTTCTTCTTCTACTTTCAGGAACCCCCACTCTCTACAAATTGGAGAAGCTGTTCACTGGCAAGAGAGTCCTGAAGGATGTGGCGAAGCTTAGCCCCCATCACCAAACATCATCGCTCAAGGCTTATCACTCTGTAGTGACACGTTTTGTTCCCAGTGTGGTGTTTAAATTTCTGGGAATGCTGTGCAGGTAAATAAGATAAAAGTGTGTCTCAGTCTTGATGCAAAAATTTTAAATGCAAATGTTAAACTTTTTCAAATCAAGGCTCAATAAACTAACAGAAGTGGCAGTAATTATATCTGATTTACTTTCTTTTTCTCCCCAAAGACTTTACTTGTCAGCCATGCATTATAACAAGAACGCTGAGCGCCCACAGAAGCAGGCTGATGGGAAACCCGTCTTCAAGCTTCACTGGCGAAAGGCTAAAGAGGGAACATGCACAGTGAAGCCACTGAAGGAAGATCCGACATTCAGTAAGTTGACTTGCATACATTTTTATTGCACACAAATAATTTAAACGTTACAAAATTTTAAATATATATATAAAAAAATGGGTTGGATTTATTTATTTATTTTTTAAATCCTCATTTATATACTTTTCCAGACCTAGAAATTGACAATAAAAAAATTCAACACTGTTTATGAACCCAGACAACCTACAATATAAGAAAAAAAAATGCAAGAGTGACAGCAGATTAAATTTTACAAGAAGCCATTTGTGTTATTGATGTACTGACATTTCTTTGTTGTCTACAGACTATGTGGATGAGCTGATAGACCAGGGCCCTATTTCAGAAAGCAGGATTAGTGAAATCTTTGAGTATGTTGAGCCTGAGATGAGGGAAACTCTGAGTTTTCTGTTTAAGAAAGCCAGCTCAGCGAATCCCAGAGTTAGTTACTATGGCAACTTACTCCGTGAAGCAAACCTGCTGGCTCGCAGGTTTGCTTCATCTAAGCCTGAGGCTGAGCGTGTTGCAGGTAGGACAAACATGGGTTGTCCTTAGTGAGTGAAGTTGTGGACGTTGAGGCACAGTTTATTCAGAGGCTGCTGCGTAAGGAGAAGGTGATTAGACCCCGTTTGGATGACTCCCTGGAGGAGTGTCTGTATGAAAGATACTGTTTGACCTTACAGTCTTTCATTTATCTAACAATCTGTTCCACCTACATATATCAAATATTACACATTGTGGATTTACATTATCATCGGAGGAAACTGTATGCATTGCCCTTTGATTCTTCAGCAGCAGCAGTTTTCTTCAGAGACACTGAACACATCAGAGAGATATCGGTTTGTCGGGCCGTAAGAAAAGTGACTCTGGCTCTGAAAAGACTTTTGCCCGGTTTTTGGGGAGTGCCGTTTGTTAACCCTGTTGAACCCATTGTTGCAAATTTACAACATCACTTTTAACAATTCTAAAAAAAAAGGTCAGCAAATGTTTTCTTTTCTCAAGACCACATTTACATAGTTAATGGGTCCTATTGTTTGTCCTCACAATGCTATTGGATAGAAGAAGTGTTTATAGGTCTGGTCATCTGGCCATGAACTCACTCTACCTTTAAACTTCCCATTGAGCTCATCTCCTTTTTTTGCATGACTGGATTTGTCAGGATTAAAGTAAGTAAAATTCCTTATTTTTTGGGTTTATTACAATGTCTAGAACATGTACATATTTAGTTATTTTGGAAAACATTCATCAAATTTGATTTAGAGCTTGTTATGTCTATGTTGTAATTCTACAACGTTGGGTCAGTGTGGTAGTCAAAATAGCCTGTGCTCCTTACACATTACATAAGGTCACTACACTTCTCACATGGTCACAAATTTAAAAAAAATGTAGTAGAAATTTAAAGTATTAGATGATTCATTGTAACTAAGCTCTAAATGTGCTTTTCTGTTAAATTTTTACTTAGTTTAGCTTAGACCATAATTAAACACATGAATAAATTGTATGGGGTATTTGAAACTCCAGCATTTATAGCAGTATTTGAAACTCCCTGTATCTTTGTAGTTTTTTGTTTGTTTTTTAACTTCTATTTTTCTCAGTATTGCCCAAGCAGCAGTTTGTAGCATTAGGAAATAGAAAAACAGGTTCTGAATGTTCTGGATTTGTTGGGGGGATGCGTGTTGTATTGTTCAGGGACAGGTGTGAATGGTCTTGAATGTGAACCTGTAAGTGCTCTGGGGGGATGCATGTGTTCCTTTTAGTATGATAAGTAGAGAGCATACTAGGCCAGCCAGACATTATTGTTTGAAGGTAGTGGAATTTTGATTAGCATTTGTATTGAAATGATAATACTTATGGACATACTAATGGTAATACTTAGATACTTACAGTAGTGGCCACTCAAAAGTTCCCCTTCCCAACCAGCTGTCAGCCGACTGCCTGTCAAATCCCAGCCAAATCCCAGCCAAGTTCCAGCCAGTTGCCAGCCAGCTGCCGTGCTGGCTCTACCCCCCTCCCTGTCCTATTTTAATCCTAGACACGGCCACTCTTTCAATTGCAGGGTATCGCCATGAGATGGCGGCTCTCTCACAAAAAACAGCCTGCAGTCATTCAGTTTATCAAACGTGGAAGCGTATCGTTTCTATAGCAACGACTATTTTCAGGGGTAACTGTCTGTCTTTCCAAAACCTTGCCTCTTCGAACGTTAACTTCCAGTATTAGGACTGGCGGTCCTTCATCTTTTTTTCATAAGTCCCACCATTACAAAAATTCCTGCCTATATTATTCGAAATGTCGGCCCTTCCTCTTTATTCTAAAGGATCCACCATTCCGAAGTTTGGATATTGTGGAATATGGCACAGCTACAGTGCTGCAGTGCAGACATTTCAGTCGCACACTGCACGTGTCAGCAACGGGCAGCCGTATAGAACTGGGCTTTTACTGATGCACTTTTTGAAGGCAATTTACTTGATTAGACTTCTATTTTCGTAAGGATATTATTTTTTTTGTTATTGTATTATTGTTTTCAGTTAATCAGTGAGATCACATCTTCAAAAAATGTCTGAAAGAAAAATAACCGAAAAGGTGTAATACTGAAGATTTCGTTTGTTTACAAGTTATTTTGAATTTGAAAACCTGTTTTGTTGACCTTTTTGTAATAAATTACGGAGCCCGGCAGTGGCCATGAGAGAGAAAAAATATACATTGTGCGCACGTTTTAATTAATTTGAATCCTCATTCATTCATTCAGGAATTGTTGTCAGCAAACGAGGATATTGAGAGTTTTAGAGGATATTCTGTGTGTAAAACTGTGTGTAATATCTTATATTATTTGTGCTCTTGTGAAGAAATCCTGCTGGCTCTGCTGCGCCTTCCCAGTTGAATTACGCACGGCACAGGTGCTTGGATGCGCGTAAAAAACCCATGAATGAAGCAGCAGTCCTGTCCTTGTGTCCTGTGCACTGGTGTCTAACGTTTAACGTTTGTTGAGCCGTCATCACGTTTAATTGGCATAGCTCTGACAGCTGAAATACACTGGGTACCGGCACTACACGTCAGTCGACGGAGAGGTGCTGGTTTGTTTTTGTTTTTTTTACTTTTTAATTTTTTAATTTCAACTGAGGGTGCAAAAATAATAAATTAATGGTAGCCTACTGCATGCTTTTGCACAATCGCAGAACCGTGGAGCAATTCCTCAAACAAGTTGGTGAGGTGATTCTCTTTTTTCGTTTCTTTTCTCTCTTCTCTCTGTCCAAAACTGTCATTGCGCCCCACATGACCAGCTGACTTTGCTACAAGCTGATTGGCAGTTGAAACAGGCGACTTGCCTTATGATCTAAAACCAGCTACTGGCGACTGCATGAAAGGCATCTGTCAATAAGTCTCTTCAATGTCTTGAATAGAATCTTGTACCATAGCCTAACTGTATAGATCTGGTCAATACACAGTATGCCCTACGTTAAGACTTTACTTGTAGACTGAATAATAAGAGATAATCACAAGTTTACAGGATTTGACAAGTAGCCGAAGCTTTCACATACAGTACAAAGACCCCTCTGTTTTGACGGCGGACAGTCTAGTCAAAATAAAAAAAAAAATAAAGCAGCCCGGTGCAGTTGTTTTTGCTATTTTGGGCAAGAGAATAGAAACAATTAATAAAGGGGATGCTGAGCAGTAAGATCCATTGTGTAATTAAAAGGGATAATGCACATTCAGCCGCACACTACACTAACAGGCAGGGTCCCCTCTGGTTTACACGTATTGAATATTGTCAGCTCATGTCGGCTGCCAGAATGTGCGCGCTGTGAGCTGCCCTCCCCCCTCCAACGCCAGTGATTTAGCATAACTATGCCCTAAACTTTTCTTTGTGTTTGCGTACTGGGTTATTTGGAATGCGGGGAGAGAGAGTAGACATTTCTACACTGAGTCTTTTAAGGCTATATGGAGTTTTTCTATGATTTTGTGATTTTTCGTTTCGTAGCTTTATTAACTTAATTATTCTGATATTGTGAAATAAGCACATTTAATTTTTGAAGTGACGTGACGAGAAGTTCTTGAATGTGTGTTGGAGATAAGTGTCCCTGGCTTTCATGGATAAAAAGCCGACACACTAACATACAGCAGGAATTCACTGAATTAATTTTATGTTGGATGAAAAGGATTGCAAATGGAGGTAAAAGCAGTTTGCACAAACCACCAAAGATAATGAAAGATGAGGAGGCAACCTTTTAATCACTGGAATTTTTGAACAATGCAAGCCAAGTACCCTTATTGTTTCAACAGGTGTGCTCAGACATGGCATTACAGGCATTTTTAGTGAGCAATTGAACACTCCATCGTTGCTACATTGTGATTCATCTAAACAAGTTCCCATAGAGTGCCGAAGTCACGCCCCTTTCCGACGAAGCTCATGGGACCTGAGATCAGAAAAAATATGAATGGCAGTGAATGAGGAGAGAAATATTATCTTTTGCTCCCGTTTGAGTTGTGACATGAAGTCTAAATATGTCGTTAATGAATTTAAAACGTACATTTTAAGGCCAAAAAAGTCATACTTTGTGGTAAAACTGTAGAGGACTCATCTTAAGCATTAATGAGTGTTACACGCCAGTAATATGAAGTTATTTACGTGTTTTGTGGTTAATTATACCGTGAATCCTTTTGCTCCTCTCACGAAATCCGTGCGTCCTGCATACAACGGTGTACGGGACCGATGAGCAGCTTTCATTTCCAGTCAGATTGCGTGTGACTCATAAATCCAAACTTGGTCGTGATTTGCAGAGGACATGTATATGCTGCTCACTATAAAACGTGGTTACTATAAATAAATGCACCTCTGTGCAGAGAGGGAAATATATGCTGCCTGCGTCTGAGCAGGAGGCTACAGTTGAGATGGCTGACGCACGGCTATCTCGCCATGCGGATCATTTTGGATTTATTTTGAGATATCTGATATTGATTCCTCCACCCTCCAATACGGTGGAAGGCATTTACATTTAACAGATTTAACAGATTCAAAAGCAGCACATCTTTTCAGAAACAGTGACCCGGTGTTATTAGTTTCCCTTAAGTGCTTTCAGCTGAAGTCTCTATGACAAAAAATCTTGACAGTGAGGTCTGTGGATTATCCAGAGTACCAGGGACAATCTTTCTACAAAGACAAATTGCTGGTGAACTTATTAGCCTAAATAACATTTTTACCAGCTGTGACACACCGCGACGCCTGGTATTGTTTTCACCTCAACCTGATCTCACAGAAATAGGCTACGTGAAATGACCACAACACCGCATTCCGTGGTGGCAGCACATAATGAGTTAAAATTACATGCCTGTACCACGGAAACGATGCCAATGTAAAGTCAATAAGGATCCTTTTTCGTGGTGGACACACAAATTCCCTGATTCAACAATGTCCTGTAGGCTATACACACAAAAACACGAAAGTGTTCTTGATATTAAAACGGCAAATATATTCCTCTGTTATAATTTCCCACCATGATGATAATAATAATAATAACATGATAGTTCGGCTTTACTAGACATTTGATATAATCAGTAGATCTATCTTTTACGACTCTATTTTACAACAAGCCGCAAAAAACCTACCGTCCCAAAAACGCCGTTTATAGAGTACTACCGAAAATATCTGAAATTTGCCAACATCCTTACTTTTTTTCTTAACATAGTTCATCTAGGTGCAGTGTAATAACTAGTTTGGCTTTACTAGATATTAGATATATTCAGCAGATGTATCTTTTTACAATCCTATTTAGAGCCCTACTTTGCAAATCAGAAGAACTACAACTATGTTGCTGATATGTATCAAACTGCATGGCGTGGTCCCAGGGAATTGTAGTTTTTTAAAAATATAAGTGTTTTTCCTAGATTTGGAAGTTGTAAATACTGAATTGAGAGTATGCTGTGGACTTTAAGGGGATGGTAAACACACTTGGGTAATCAGATTTTAAATATCTAATTTCTAAATGGGTGAAAATTAATTGTATCCATATTTTACCCATATCTGACAGCACCCCCAGTTGTTGACTATACTCACATGATAGTTGAGGTCAAGAGCTCTCTATAACAGTTGGTCCCATGTCTGTACCTCCTTTTGTTTCTGAGTAATATGCCCTCAAACATGCCTGAGGTCAAGGTTCAAAGGTGAATGACTGAAAGCAGGAGCCATGTAGAATCATCATACTGACATATGTCTCTTTTCAGGTTGAGACCTTTACAATGATGTATTTGGTTTAGCTCTACAACAAAGTTCTGATTTTTTCATTTTTTGGACACAAGCCATGGCAGGTGTAGTTTCAGAGAGGACTCTGAGGGCCCAGTGTATAAAATGATTTTTGTTTGTTTCTTTGCTTGTTTGTTTCTTTTTTACTGTAGACAGTTACTAACATGAGTCATCCTCAGACAATACAATACTACTGAAAAGTAAACCAATAATAACAATAATGAAATAAGCAAAAACAATATTAAAATTATATTGAAATTTTAAAATCTATTTACAGAGTGGAATGGCAGCCTAATAGATATCTTAGATACAATTTATTATTGTTAAGACACTTTATTATTGCTTGGATACTATTTAGCCTATTATTATATTTACTTTTAGCTTGCTCAACTTGCATACAAGCAGCAAGGAGCATGGAAGAGGTAACCAACAGTGGTCCCACACCCTCCACAGAAGGGACACTAACAACTCAAAGTACACGTCAAATAAAATCTCTCCAAATGTTTTTTGTTATTTTAGGTAGTTATTATCATGACTAATGTATGTTCAATTGTTCATTTCCCACGATAAGTTGGTTTTAATTCGTTATTTGATTCTATAAAAACAGTTTGACCATCTTGAGCTTTTATTTTGGTACTTCCGATGACCGGCAGTGTGAATTTGCATATTAACTAAATATTTAGTTTCACCCAGAGCATTTAGATTTAACATTTAGATTTCGATTTAGATTTCGATTTAACATTTAGATTTAGATTTAGATTTAGCATTTAGATTTAACATTTAGATTTAGATTCAGCATTTAGATTTAACATTTCGATTTAGATTTAAGATTTAGATTTAGATTTAGTATTTAGATGTAATATTTAGATTTAGATTTAGTATTTAGATTTAACATTTAGATTTAGATTTAATATTTAGATTTAACATTTAGGTGCCACATTTAATATTTAGATTTAACTATTTAATATATTTCTAAGTTAACAAATATTGCTGTAAATGTGGTAAAAGATGACATTAAAAAACTCACAACACTTTCTAAAACATTGTTTGAAGTTAAATGTGGCAAAATGTTGATGTTATTTTCAGCGTGAGCCACTTTACAACTGGCACCCCATAGTTTTTTGTGGTTTTCCCTGGACATAAATCAGAATTGATTATCAAAGTATTTGCAACAGAGTATCGGTGGCTTAGTGGATGGAGCGGACACCCCGTGATCAGACGGTGATGCAGCGGCCGCGGTTTCAAACCCAGCCTGCAGCCTCTTGCTGCGCGTCGTTCCCTCTCTCCCTCAACATTACGCTGTTTTGCCATTAAAGCCAACAAAAGCCCCAAATCTTATCTAATTTTTAAAAAAGAGGATTTCCAAAGAACTGCAGGTTTGTCAGTGTTAATCAGAAATTAATCTACGTTACATGATGCAATGATTCATGAATAGTCTACTTTTCATATATTCAAAGATTCCGCGGTGTAACTGGCTCATTTACGGGACTCAACACCCCATAATAGCTTCACCTGAGCATAAAGGAGATTACGTGAACCAGAAGTCATTTCACAGCAGTTCAGCAATTCAATGAACCTCAGCCTAATATTGACAGAATGATGAAAGTATAAGGAAAACTTTAACCAGTCTGTAGGCCTACAACATTTTTGTGTTTGATGTTGAGTCACTGCCCAGTGTGTTTGGACTCCATCAGATTACAGTTGAATAAAATGATACAGCAAATGATATTAAAATAAGCTATATGAACTCTGTGTAATGTTTCTATATTTTCTGTATATTAGACACACTAAATTTCCACACATCCACACATGCTGACACTACTGATTACTGACATCCACGTTTACCTTAGTTTGATTATCTTTCATAAATAAATACTTTTTTTTTTCCCACGGTAAAACTCGTCTTGTCTCCCATCCTTGCCGCTGCCTCAGAGCCGGGCTGTGACAATATAAAACTAAGTATATTTGCATTACTTTTTATGTTTTGACACAACACTTAAAACTGGGACGCTACATGCCTCGTTAGCGACTGAGGTACATATCTTACTTCTCATTCTCACTCAAAATGAAAACAACTTTACCACTCAGACATCTTGTTGTAAACGCGTTTCTTCCACCACCTCAGCATCATCACGTTCTGGTTCTGGTTCCGACTCCGGTTCAAACATAAAAGTGCGAATTCCATAAACAGCTGCCCGGTCAGGTTGTTCATCATTTGGTGCGTGCGCCATGGCGAAGGGATTGTTATTTTGGAGTCGGCCAACTTGTGGATGTATTGGGCCAGCCCCCATTCCCGGCCCTGTCCTTTCTGCATCCAATCAGCATGCGCCTCATTATTATTACAATGAGCATCCAGACCAGTCAAAATCTCACATGTACTCTTGCGAGAGAAAGTTGCGGTATGGCAGGGGGGCAAAGCCAGCTCAATGTTTGGGGGTTTTTTTGCAAATTAATTTAAAAAAGATAATTGTGAGACAATTAAAGAGAGACAGGATATGTTAAAACACCAGGTGATGACTCCTTTAAAATTGAAACATTTGTGCTACTTTGTATTGTAATGTTGAAAACATGTTTTTAGCCTTCCTAAATAGCTTCAGACACCATTCAGGCCACACCTGAAGATTACAACATGGAGAGGAGGAGTACATGGAGAGGCTCTGTCATATCGCCTAGTTTGTAGTTTGTAGTGAAGTTGACATGGCGTCACATAACATCAACAACCAATGCAGCCAGGGTATTTTGCATGTCATATCTCGACATGGAAAGTTTATGACCAAACGTGGATATGTGATGAGGTCGGAGTGAGAATGCGTTTAAGTGTAAATAGACACCTTCTTGGAAACTGTGACAGAATAAATATGTCATCCACATCTAAATTTAAAAGAGATCTCAGTGGCAATGATGACAGCTCAAAATCCCTTTATGTTCCTAAAAAATGTCTTAATGGTGACCTGCTAAGGCTTCCTTTGACTGAATAAAAAAGGATAATTGGCTATCATTGTCTCCACCCAGCACTGCTGTGGTGGTGGCAGCAAAACGCTGATGTCGAGGCAGGCTCAAGGCTCCCAGGGCCTTAATTGGAGTGCATCTGTGAGTGCATTTGTGATATTAGGCTTTATAAATAAAATTGGGCGTTCCATGCCGCTGTGAACGCAACACTCACGTGACGGACAGTGCATGATTCAACATGGCAGCGACCAGCTGCTAAAACAAACTTTTCTCTCCGGACTTTAAAATTATTATTATTTTTTTTTTTTTCCTCTGCAAGCTCTTTTTTTTCCACTTCCCATAAACCTCGGCCCCATCTCTATTAACGGACTACCTCATTCATTCATCGACCTGGACCCTTTCGAGAACTACATCGACCACTACTTCACCACATACTGCACGATGAACGTGGCCACTTCATTTACCCCCGGAAAATCCAGCTTCTCTCCAGCCTACAAAAGACCCCGTTCAGGTTCCCTACCCAGCACATACACATCTCCATCCTCATCCCCGAACCCACTCCATCATTCAGAGGTAAGCGACATTTTAATCTCCATAAATCAAAAACTCTCCGGACTCGACACCAGAATCGCACTCATCGAAGTTTTACACAAAGAATTCCAGTCACTCCATCAAAGCTTAGAATACAGCCACGAACAGATCGAACAACTCGCCAAGGAAAACAAAACCCTCCATAAAACCGTCAACACCATCACCGACCAGCTCACCTCTGTTACAACACAGCTCACCACCGTCACCGCCAAAAATAAAACAATGAAGGAAACAATTCTGGATTTACAAGCACGCAGTATGAGAGATAACCCAGAGAAATCAGTGAAGGACTTCATGAAACTCCAGCTCAAACTTCCCGCAGACACAGTCAACAACATCACATTTCACCGCGTTCACCGTTTAGGACAGAAAAACACCACTAACAACAGACCCCGCCCGATTGACGCCAAATTCGAACACTTTAAACAGAAAGAATTGGTCAAACATCAAGGAAAACAGCTTAAAGGCACGGACAATGGACTAAACGATCAGTTCCCGAAAGAAATCATGGACAGGCGCAAAAAACTCTTCCCCATCCGCAAACAAATGATCTCACAAGGAAAGAAAGCAGTCATCTCAGTGGACAAACTTTACATAAACGGACAGTTATACCGCAGCAAGGACATCACCCCCTGGTTATACTAGCCCCCCCTCTCTCATGTAAACAATAACTCATAAGGACAATCATAAACAGTCACGCACCAACGTCCGCACAGCATGCGCTCTGATACGCTGCGCTCTATATGTTCTTTATTGTTAAGTGTTTGTGTTTTGTTTCCCGTTCTTATGTGTGTAAACCTTACTGTATATGTCCCTTTTTTGTTTTGTAATCACATGTCTAGCCCTGCAAGCCACTCCCTCACAGACCCATACACACTCGGACACACACACCTACACACACACCTGCATATGTCCACATTCACACACACACACACACACACACACACACACACTCACACACTCACTCACTCAGCATATTGATTCCGTCTCCTTTTGATAACAGTCACCCAACATGTCAGCAATAAAATTCGTTTCTTGGAATATCAGTGGCATTGGTACTCAGGCTAAGAAAAGTAAAGTATTTAATCATCTCACCTCACTCCATGCAGATATTTGTTTACTACAGGAAACACATCTCTCAGAATTAGACAACATCAAATTACAATCATCTCAGTTTACTCACTCATTTTCATCACATTTCAACAAAAAACAAAGAGGAGTTTGTATTTTAATCAGTAAATCAATATCATTTATCCATAATACCACCATCACAGACCCAGAAGGACGTTTTATCATCATAAACATATCAATCAACAATAGCCCACTGACAATTGGTAATCTATATGGCCCAAATATTGATGACCCGTCTTTTTTCCATAACTTCTTTTCATCCATATCCAACTTTTCTGACTCCCCAATAATAATTGGCGGTGACTTTAATACAGTAATAAACCCATCAATAGACAGATCCAACACATTGAGCAATACACGCACCTGGCAATCCACACAAACAATAATCCAGTTCATGAGTGATTTTGGTCTTGGTGACAGTTGGCGCCTACAACACCCAACTGTAAGAGAATTCTCTTTTTTTTCATCATCATTCATATTCACGCATTGATTTCTTCCTTACCAGTAATTCAATCATCCCAAATATCTCTGATCATCAAATCCACCCCATCATCATCAGTGACCATGCCCCAGTATCATTCAAATGGAACCCACCAAGACCACACAAACCAGTCACCAGATGGCGCTTTAACACATCCCTTCTGAAAGATCCTGAATTTAACGACCTCATCAAAAGAGAGTGGGCATCCTTCCTGGAAATAAATGATTCCCCAAAGCCATCCCCCACACTTCTTTGGGAAACAGGTAAAGCCGTCATCAGAGGAATTATCATTTCATATTCAGCCTATAAGAAAAAGAAAGAAAACAAACAAGAATCTGAATTACAAGAAGAAATCAAACAGCTCGAAACTGTCAATGCAACCAACCCAACAGAAGAAAACGAGAAGAAATTAAGACAATATAAACTAGAAATAAATGACATCCTGAACAAGAAAACCAACTTCATGATCAGTAGACTTCGACAGGAAAACATCACAATAACAAATCCAGTAAATATCTCGCAAACCTAATCAAAAGAAATAAGGAAAAATCCACAATCTCCACCATCATGAACTCAGCAGGGAAGTCAACAAACTCACCCGATGAAATAAATCAAATATTCAGAGAATTTTATGCCAACCTTTACTCCTCAGATAATAACCCTAAGGAAGAAGACATCAGACCATTTCTCACCAGCCTCAACTTACCCCAACTCTCCCCTGAACAAAAAAACACATTAGACACACCCCTATCTACTGAAGAAATCCAATCTGCCCTCAATAGAATGCCTAACAATAAAGCACCTGGTCCTGATGGCTTCCCTGCTGAGTTCTACAAACACTTCTAGTCCATCTTAGCTCCACTTTTCCATAGAATGTTAACCGAAATACAACAAAACTCCAGACTTCCACCCAACATGAATACAGCATCCACTACATCCATCACTACAAGAAGTAATCAGAGTCATCAAATCATTCTCTCTTCTCTCTGACTACTCAATAAACTGGAACAAATCCTCCATACTCCCATTAAACACCAACAGTCTGGATGTGGCAGCCCTTACAACCCCCATCCCCTTTTGCACAAGTCACATCACATCCACATTTCCCCCAGGCTGTCAGAGTTGATCAACCTGAATTTCACTCCATTACAAAAAACAATTCATGACAATCTCCAACGATGGATGAACTTCCCACTATCCATTCTAGGCAGAATAGCAACAGTTAAATGACAATCCTCCCCAAAATCAATTATCTCCTCTCAATGATCCCCACTCATCCACCTCTCACCTGGTTTCATTCCCTCGATTCATCCATCAACAAATTTTACTGGAAAAATAAACCCCCACGAATCAAACTGGCCACTCTTCAAAAATCAAAAAGATTAGGCAGACTCAATGCTCCAAATTTTCATTATTACTCATTAGCAAATCAACTTAAATACATCTACAAATGGACCCACCCCACTCAGTCAGATAACACTTGGATAGACATAGAACAATCAGTTAGCAAAGACATCCATATTTCAGATTTACCATTTCTTAGTCAAACTATCAAAAAACACCCCTGTTTCCAAAACCCCACAATATCATCGGCCCTGACAGCCTGGTGGAAATTCTACACCATTACTAACTCCACTCTTGCACCTTCACTTTTCACCCCGATCTGGCACAACCCGGACTTCATCAGCAACAAACAATCACTATACTTCAGCACTTGGGTAGATAAAGGGATTACTCACCTCAAACACATCTTCAACAATAACATCCTGGTTTCATTTCCCCTCCTGGTCCGGAAGTTCGGCATCAGGAGCCATCAGTTTCTACAATATCTACAGGTTTCATCATCCATCCAATCAGCAATGAAAAACAGGAATATAAACTTAGACCTCCCTCCTTCAGTCTCTACATTCATTAACATTACTTCCTCAAAAAAACTTTTATCTAAAATATACAAATTATTACCACAGGCCGATACATCACCCTCCATACCTTCAGAAAAATGGGAAACTGATCTATCCATTGCTCCTGATGTCGACTTCTGACCCCAAATCTGCCAGAACATTTTCTTCATGACAACAAATGCCAATTTACAACTCATACAATACAAAATCCTCCATAGAACTCATTTGACTGGACACAAAATGCAAAAAATGGGCTTCTCATCATCTGGAAACTGTTCACACTGCTCACTAAACTGCACTGATACCTACATTCATGCAACTTGGCACTGCACACCTGTTCACCACTTCTGGAGAAACATTACAGACACATTATCCCAGATCATGGGCTGCCATATCCCACTTTCCCTTCCCTCTGTTTATTAGGAGACCTATCGACATTAAAACTTGACAAAACACACACTCGTTCACTTCTAGTGGCGCTGACTGTCGCCAGGAAAACTATCCTCATGAACTGGAAGTCTCGGAACTCCATACACATCATACACTGGAAAAACCTGCTCACAGACTACATCTCCTTAGAAAATACAAACTCCCCTGACAATAATCATAACCCTACCTGGCAATCATTCATCACTTTTTTACAATCATAATCTGCGACAAACCAGTCACATCAACCACCTCAGTTCTCTGACACCTCCATTCCCATCCTTAGTAATTACTACCCACTCATATATTTATTTATTTTTATCTTTCTTCTTTTGCCTGACGATCAATAGCCACTGGACACATATATACAAATTGTTATTATAGACTATATCTTCCTAGAAAATACAAACTCCTCTGACAATAATCATGACAATATCTGGCAACCATCCATCATTTTCTTACAATCATCACCTACAGCAAGCTCTTATCATATCAATGACTACAGCTCCTTTTTATTGTGATCACTATTTATATATTGTTTTATTTATTTAATTTATTTATTTATTTTTATTTTTATTTTTTTTCTCCATGGTACTCTTTGACACTGCAAAATGTTTACTTCTATTATCAACATATATTATTCTGTTTTAAGGTGATATTAATATTATTTATGGCTGTTATTATTATTGTTGTTGTTGTTGTTGTTGTTGTTTTGTTTTTTTTTGGGGGGGGGGGGGGGGGTAATTAATTAATATAATCATCATTATTACTATAACTATTATTCTTTTACATACTAATATTTATACTTAGTACTAACCACTCGGGTCCCTGCTGGGTCACGCCTGTGACCTCCTTGCCCCTCCCGGCCTCCTGCGGGCTGGTACTGTGGGTAGGGACCTGAGGCATTGCATGAATTTAAAGAACTCCCCTCCTCCTCCACCTTCCCTCCATATTATTATTATTTATCATCTTTATTAATATTGAATATTATTATTATGGATATTATTCTTACTATTATTATTGCAAAAATGATAAGTTTGCATTGTGGTATTTCTGTTTTGGTTTTTTTTTTGCTTCTACTTTCTTTTAATTTTCTTATTTACTTATTTACTTTTTTTGTTTGTTTGTTTGTTTGCTTCCTTCTGTTTACCCATTTCTGTTATGATTATTATTATTCTGTTTGCCTGTCTGACAATAATAACATCTATTATTATTATTATTAATATTAATATATATATATATATATATATATATATATATATATATATATAAAATACCGTTTTTTTTTTGGTGTTGTTTTTTTTTGTTTTTTTCTTCTACACACACACACGCACACACAAAACAAAACCACAATTGTTGTTGTTGTTGTTGTTGTTTGTTTTTCACACCTGGTTTGTCTGTCCTGTATTGTCATTGTAATGTCATATTGCACAATAAAAAATAAAAATAAATAAATAAATAAATAAAATTGGTAACGCTTTAGATTACAGCCTGCAATTTACACCTTAACTATTGGGTAGTTACGGTGTACCAGTGTAGTACGTACCAATACATATATGTAGATACAGGGGAACAAGATGTTAAGTTATGGAATAAGGGGCTAACAATTCGTGAATTTACAGAGAATTTCTATTGTAGGGATTTTTTAACTACTGGGTACCTATTCTATTATAACAGGGTATGTGCAACCTACTGATTAATAATATGGACGTTTCGGGGGAATTTAGAGAGAACCTATACAGTAGGTATTTTTAACTACTGGGTACTTATTCTATTATAACAGGGTATGTGCGAGCTACTGATTAACAATATGGACGTTTGGGGGGAATTTAGAGAGAACCTATACAGTAGGTATTTTTAACTACTGGGTACCTACTCTATTATAACAGGGTATGTGCGACCTACTAATCAATAATATGTACATTTGGGGGGAATTTACAGAGAACTTATACTTTAACTACTGGGTACCTATTCTATTATAACAGGATATGTGCGACCTACTGATTAATAATATGGAGGTTTGGGGGAAATTTACAGAGAACCTATACAATAGATATTTTTAATTACAGGGTACTTATTCTATTATTACAGGGTACAGTATGACAATAAAACTGAAAAATTGGAGGGAAGATGGAGTGATGACTTCTGCAGCAAGTAATAAATCAGATGTGATTTTATTTCAAAATGACCTTATTACAAACAAAGAGTCAATCTACATTGTTCCTTTATTTTTTCAGCGGGTAGCCTATACAACTACATGGTACATCTGTGCGTTTACTTCGGAACGAAGGTCCAGGTGACAGTATGTTGTCATGGATACTGTTGGCGTCTGAAGACCATCTCAGCTGTCGCTCACCTCACCAGCTTTACACTACTGGACGCTCATTTATGACTTCATGACTCCGCTTGCCGTCAGCAGTTCACCACAAAAATAGGCTACTGGTCGGTTGGACCAGTTATTTTTGTTGTTTTTGCAGATTTACTATGCTACACAAAACTTAAACTAAGAGGGCATTGCAAAACTCTGTAAAAGTACACCAATGCATATATCTTCGTTTCCAAATATTTATTTGAAAACAAAACCATTCATACGGTCAATAAAAAAACATTTTGTCAATAAATAAAAAACGAATGTAGCCTAATCTCAACAGTAACCGCGCCAGCCGGCGGGACTGTCGCTGAACCGCTTCCAATGTTAATTTATTCATTCAATCGCGAGTTCAATGTGTGTGTGTGTGTGTGTGTGTGTGTGTGTTCAGCAAAGCCACTTATAACTACCAACACTGCGCAGCAGCGCAGCAGCAAAAGAAAAAAAAGAAAAAGGCATAAAAAGCCGACAAATAGTGTTAATTAATTGACATGAGACATTGGAGAGGTTGTCAGTCCTATTATATAGTTTGTAATTTTTTTAATTTTATTTTATCATAACTTCTTGGAAATTACTCAAAAATGCATTTTTGTGTGCTTCTGAGCACACGGGCAGCATAAACAATGAAGTTACATATGACGGTCTGGCCGTTGCGGCGCTTGGAGGGGCACTGTAATCCTGGCGGTCCTAGTGATATAGCGTACCTTTGTGAGACAGTCAGGTTTCTTTCCTGTAGCTCATTTAAGTGTTTATTGGCCTCATCTACCAACACCTCTAATTCCATAGGGTGGAATTTCACTTTGCGCTTTCTCTCCAAACTCACCATGCTGCAAACCATAAAACACACAAAACCCTCATTTAAATAGGCTGTCTCCAACACGTTTGCACCTGTTGTCATTTACGCAAGCACTTTTAGTGCTTTGTTGTGCTTAGTGTTTTGTTTCGGTATTTTTTTACCCCCTTCTTCCTCTTCTAAGGAAGAAGGTGGAAGAAGGTGGAAGAAGGACATTTTTCCATTAATTCAGAATTATTACAACATGTAATTTAAATATATAGTGCAAATATTGTCATTATTTATTTATTTATTTATTTTAATTTATTGTATGATTTATTGTACGATGTATCACTGGGTGACACACCTACTCACGTTATTTATGTCAAAAATGTTTTGTCATCATTACATAGGCTAAATAACATGGGTTAAATGTATGAAATGCCAATATGACAATAAAATAAAGTATTAAAAAAAATAAGTGACACAGATTTTGTTAGGAAAAACAATAAAAAGCAATACCAATAAGGCATAATATATAATAATAATAAGGCAAGAGTACTCAGGGATGTAGTACTATGTTGTTGTTTTTTAATTAAACTTGTGACCTATAACCTTTCACATCAGTGTCATCAAAGTTCAGTGCAATTTGAATGGGTACACTTCATTAATATCAAATGAAAGCAGGGGGCGACAGTGTTGTCCATTCATCCATCTATCCATCCATCCATCTTCATTCGCTTATCCGAGGCCAGGTTGCGGGGGTAGCAGGCCAAGCAAAGCACCCCAGACAGCCCTCTTCCCAGCAACTCTTTCCAGCTCCTCCTGGGGGACCCAAAGGCATTCCCAGGCCAGACGAAGACGAGATGTTGTGTATCATGAAATAGAAGAAGCTTTCTGCTCGCCCACACTTTGGCATACACTGGTGAGATGAGGCGACGTACCTCATCTGTTTCCTGCTAACCAGAGAGATGTAGATGGCACTGCTGTTAACCTACTTTACAGCAAACACACGGTGGGTAATAACTTTGTTGTTGGAGTGTTAGCTCGCTAATTATTTACTAGCTACCGGACGTTTACATCCAAGCTAACGCTGTGCATCCAGCTAAACAGCAAAGTGTTAACGTTACCCTGCAGCTTTTACAACCTGATACTTATGATTGCTCTAATATAATTTAAAGTGCCATTACATTCAATGCAATAGAATATAATGCATGTGGGTTTGTGTCTTACAGACACAGAAACATGTTCAGGTGACTTTATTCACATTGCACCTTTCAGTAAGCTAATCTGCTAATGTTCCTGTCCTGTCGTGCACTACAGCGCTGAAGTTAGCTTGCGACTTGTTCCATCCAAGATTAAACGAAAGGTTTACGGGAACGTAAATAATGATATTTAGCGGCAGATTCTCCATTTTTGCACCACTTATACTTACTAAAGTGTTAGTGTTAGACATCGTAGCAAAGGTCTTAACGCTGTCAAACACAGTTTAAGAATTTTGAAACCTTTATTTTGCTTATTAAAAAAGGGTGATTTCACTGATATTTATTAATCAAAAACCACTAACATTATACTTAGACTTGTCAAATCTAGACTAAATTACGAAGGACACTTACTAAGACTCAATAAAACACAGTTTAAAATTTGTGAAACCTTTATTCTTTTGGGGAAAACTGAAAAAAGGCAATTTCACCCAGACCACATTAAACAGATTTGACAATGTATTCTAAAGAGATATTGTGTGATCGTATTTCAAAAGGTAAAAATAGGTCTAAGTATAATAAGTATAGTGTTATTTGATCTGGACCTGGTCTAATGTGGTTGATAGGGAAATATCAGTGAAATCTCCCTTTTTCTATTTTCATAAGCAAAATAAAGGTTTCACGATTCCGAAACTGTGTTTTAAGGCTTTTGCTATGATGCGTAACACTTTCTATTAAGTCTAGGTGGTGTAAAACAGGAGAATGAACCATTAACAATGTTTCCCACAACTTTCACTTAACTGGGAATTGGAAGCTACAAATCAGAAGCTTACTTTAGTGTTGTTACTGCGCTGGCTAAACTTTCCTCCTTTGAACTTATATACACTTATTATTGCTTTGCTGCCGATTAGCAGCATATCAAACGTGTCCTATGCTGCATTTAGGTTTTGTCAGTAAAATAAAATAAAAGGGATTCATGGCTTATTGTTCGATGACTACTGTTGTTGCAAGCTTGTTCCACACGGTAATTGGAAATTAACTGCAACATTTCCATCATTAATGTGCTACATATTTGTAATACTCTGCTGACAAACTAGAAATTAGGTGCTGATTGTAGTTAGTTATACAGTATTTCTTGTATAGCCTTACGTAGACCATTTATATTGTATTTATTCACATTTAGAGTGCCAGCAATGATGGCTTTATGGCTGTGTGGCCAACAGTTTGATGGCTTCTCACCAACTGGGAGACGTCATGGCTGTCAGAAATCCAGATATCTCAGACTATAGATTATGGTTAAGAGACTGAAACTAACAGTTTTTCTCTATAGGTTCAACATATGGACAAGGTGAACCAGCTTCTTTCCCCTCATCTCAACCTCAACCCTGGCATCTTCATCAGGAGTGGAAAGGAAGATGAAAAAGAAGGACAAAATAAATCAATGCAAGAATTAAATGCTATCAGTTAAACTTGTTTTGAAATAATAAGTATGTTAAGTAAAGGCTCTAAGTTAAGGATGTAATATTTTGTTTATTTTATATGATATACAATGTACAAGTTACATTTAGTATTGTAGCCTGCATACCCTGTACTTACCCTGTAACTAACTATGGGGAACTATTTTAGTGCTTTAGAATACAGCCCGCATACCCTGTACTTACCCTGTCAGTAAATGTAACTACAGGGGAACAATCAGCACTTTTATAGCTGTACTTACCCTGTAACTAAATGTAATTACGGGGGAACAATTAGCACTTTTATAACTGTACTTACCCTGTAACTAAATGTAACAAGAGGAAAACGACCACTGCATAAAGCACTTGTTATGTAAATACAGAGAACAATGTGAGATGTTTGTTTTGATTTTACTTGCCTCAAAACATGGAAGAACAAACTGTAAATTAACTGCACAGTAAGCTGTCAGTAAAGCATATCAAACATATGTGTTGTGTTTTATCTTGCTATATTTCTATTTATTTCCTGGGGTGAAAGGAGAGCGAGCACAGAGCTGGAAAAAGGTGAGCTTGCATGTTGAGGAGCCGTAATGCCGGATGAACACAATTGCCAGGGAGAAGACTTTCAACATTTTAATGACTTCAAAATTGTCAACGTGTTTACACCAAAACACAAGTGAGTCACATCTAGGGTAGTCATGAAGCCATAAACGAGCTTCCAGTAATGTAAAGCTGGTGAGGTGAGCGACAGCTGAGACGGTCTTCAGACGCCAACAGTATCCATGACAACATAATGTCACCTGGACCTTTGTTCCGAAGTAAACGCACAGATGTACTGTGTAGTTGTATAGGCTACCCGCTGAAAATATAAAGGAACAATGTAGATTGACTCTTTGTTTGTAATTAGGTGATTTTGAAATAAAATCACATCTGATTGATTACTTGCTGCAGAAGTCTTCCCTCCATCTTCCCTCCGATTTTTTGGTTTTATTGTCATACTGTACCCTGTAATAATAAAATAAGTACCCTGTAATTAAAAATACCTATTATATAAGTTCTCTGTAAATTCCCCTCAAACTTCCATATTATTGATCAGCGGGTCGCACATACCCTGTTATAATAGAATAGGTAGGTACCCAGTAGTTAAAGTATGTTCTCTGTAAATTCCCCCCAAATGTCCATATTATTAATCAGCTGGTTGCACATACCCTGTTAGAATAGATACAGAGTAGTTAAAAAAACCCTTTAATATAAATTCTCTGTAAATTCACGAATTGTTAGCCCCTTATTCCATAACTTAACATCTTGTTCCCCTGTACCTTCATATATGTATTGGTACGTACTACACTGGTACACCGTTAGTACAACAGATTACACCGTAATGACCCAATAGTTGCAGTGTAAACTGCGGGCTGTAATCTAAAGCATTACCATAAAATTGATTGATTGATTGGTGTGCAAGAATAATGGCTCTTGCAGTTTTTGCCTAACCTGTGGAAAGCTCAGTGCTATGACGATTACACATTCCCACCCTCTTTTCAAGTCGACAATGCACTGGATGTTCTGTCTGACTCTGGCTGGTTCTCCACAATGGACCTTCAGCATGGCTATCGCCAAGTTGAAGGAACACACCCTGAAAAACAGCATTTACAACAAGCAGTGGACTATCACTTTACAGTTATGCCAATGGGATTCACAAATGCTCCATCTACATGCCAATGCTTAATTGAGATGGTAATCTTTGGCCTCCCATAGAAAACCTGCTGACTGTATTTGGATGATATCCTAATTTACAGCTTCTCTGTCAGCAAACACCTCCAGTGCCTGGAAGAAATCCTCTCTCTCAGATTTCAGTCAGGAGGCCTACAACTAAATACATCAAAATGTTGTTTTGTCAAAGATCAGGTTCGGCTCAGTTTTGGGGTAATGTTGCGTCCAAAAACCTCAGGAGAAAGTAGTTGCATACACTATCCACAACATTTTTTCCACTACCTATACAATGGGCCCTTTATAATTGTCAAAGACTACAAACCTCTCTTGGATCACAGCAACATACCCATTAATAATAATAGAATTGGTTGCGGTGCACGCTGGGCTTTTGAACTTCATACTTTTGAGTCACAAATATGTCTACAGCCACTTTAATGCAGATACAATGTCCGATTGTTCATGTCACGTGACATCAAGATGTGGTTTAAGCAATGTACTCTATGTGATGCAAAATGGAGTCCCACACCTCACCACAGAGCTTCCAAAAGGTTGCAGCTGACATACTTGAGCTCTCAATCACAAGTTGTGGTAACAGGTATGTTCTAGTTCAAGATTATTTCTCCAAGAATGTCAACCTCTAAGAGCGAGGAGAGAAGGTGTGGAGTGGGTTTTATACACATCACACCAATCAAATGAGCCCCTCTCCTCGCCCTTAAATGCACCACGTGAAGGCATAATGAGAGTTTACTCAATTCGCAATGGCAGAAGACAGCAGCAGCGTCAGACGGCCAACCTCCTCCCAGAAGCAAACTGATGTTTTGGTCAGGGAGGTCGAAGCTCACAGTGTCCGAATATACGGAACTGCGAGCAGACCTCCATGGGTTGATGATGCAAAGGTAGCCTGGGAGGAGGTCACCACAATTGTAAATCAATGTAGCGTTTCTCTCATGCGCGCGCTCTCTCTTTCGCTCTCGCAGTCTCACTCTGTTTCTTTTCTTTTGACTTTTCTGAGATGACAGATGCTGAATATATACTCCCTATCTGATGTTGTGGCTGTTTGTGGTTGGCTGAGAGGGATGTGAACTCATTAGTTTGCAACTGTGTTAATCAAATCAGACTGGGTTTCCATTACGCGTGCCAAACATGCCAAGCGGTGCCAATCCCCTTTCATCTAACATCAGATGTGACGAGACAGTCGATATAGAGATACATTTATGTGCTGATTGCAGATAGTTGCATTGAATAGTGGTGTTTGTAGGTATTTATTGGGTATCACTTTACAATAAGGTACACGAAATTAGAGTAGTTACTGGGGAACTAATGAGGAACGAATGAGGAACTAATGAGGAACGAACGAGTAGTTACTGAGGAACTAAGCTACACAAAATAAGAGTAGTTACTGAGGAACTAATGATGAACTAATGAGTAGTTACTGAGGAACTAAGGTACATAAAATTAGAGTAGTTACTGAGGAACTAATGATGAACTAACTATTAGTTAATGGTCAGTTCTTCAGTAACTCATGATCAAATTTCAGAGGAGTAGTTACTGAGGAACTAACTATTAGTTAATGGTCAGTTCTTCAGTAAGCTCTGATCAAATTTCAGAGGAGTAGCTACTGAAGAACTAACTACTAGTTAATGGTCAGTTCTTCAGTAAGCCTTGATCAAATTTCAGAGGAGTAGCTACTGAAGAACTAACTATTAGTTAATGGTCAGTTCTTCAGTAAGCCCTGATCAAATTTCAGAGGAGTAGTTACTGAGGAACTAATGAGGAACTAACTATTAGTTCATGGTCAGTTCTTCAGTAACCCCTGATCAAATTTCAGAGGAGTAGTTACTGAGGAACTAATGAGGAACTAACAATTAGTTAATGGTCAGTTCTTCAGTAACCCCTGATCAAATTTCAGAGGAGTAGCTACTGAAGAACTAACTACTAGTTAATGGTCAGTTCTTCAGTAAGCTCTGATCAAATTTCAGAGGAGTAGCTACTGAAGAACTAACTACTAGTTAATGGTCAGTTCTTCAGTAAGCCTTGATCAAATTTCAGAGGAGTAGCTACTGAAGAACTAACTATTAGTTAATGGTCAGTTCTTCAGTAAGCCCTGATCAAATTTCAGAGGAGTAGTTACTGAGGAACTAATGAGGAACTAACTATTAGTTAATGGTCAGTTCTTCAGTACGCCCTGATCAAATTTCAGAGGAGTAGTTACTGAGGAACTAATGAGGAACTAACTATTAGTTAATGGTCAGTTCTTCAGTAAGCCCTGATCAAATTTCAGAGGAGTAGTTACTGAGGAACTAATGAGGAACTAACTATTAGTTCATGGTCAGTTCTTCAGTAACCCCTGATCAAATTTCAGAGGAGTAGTTACTGAGGAACTAATGAGGAACTAACTATTAGTTAATGGTCAGTTCTTCAATAACCCCTGATCAAATTTCAGAGGAGTAGTTACTGAGGAACTAATGAGGAACTAACTATTAGTTAATGGTCAGTTCATTAACTCATGATCAAATTTCATGGAGGGGTTAATCACGACTTAATAATTAGTGAACTAGTTACTTCATCAGTACAGAATCATTACTACTCATTTTGATGTCTCACTTTACTTTAGGGTACACAAAAAGAGTAACAAGTGAGTAGGTAATGATTACTGAATCATTACCTGCTCATTTTGATGGCTCACTTTACTTTAGGGTACACAAAAAGAGTAACTAATGAGTAGGTAATGATTACTGAATCATTACCTACTCATTTTGATGTCTCACTTTACTTTAGGGTACACAAAAAGAGTAACTAATGAGTAGGTAATGATCCAGTAATCATTACCTACTCATTTTGATGTCTCACTTTACTTTAGGGTACACAAAAAGGGTAGGTAATGATTAAGTAATAGTTAGTTCCTCATTAGTTCCTCAGTAACTACTGAAATTTGATCAGGAGTTACTGAAGAACTGACCATTAACTAATAGTTAGTTCTTCATTCATGCCAAATTTGTTTCATAGTAACTACTTCAAATTTTGTGCACCTCAAACAACTGTACTGTGAACAACGGTGTGATCAGTATACAGTACTTTACACGCAGCCCCCACGATAAATTCTTTAAGCTTAGCCTACCTAAAACACTATCATATTTCTTTCTAAGGCATCATTGTACAGAATAACATGGATGGTCATATTAATGTGTATGTGGTCTGAAAATAATGAATAAAACTCTTCTCAAGAATCCTGCTGTCTGATTATATTTGTTAAGAAACTAATTGTAAAGATGATGATGAAGTAATGAAAGACTACTCATTATGTGTCACTTTACTTTAGGACATAAAAAGGTTAACTAATGGACGGGTTATTGAGTAATGATTCTGTACTGATGAAGTAACTAGTTCACTAATTATTAAGTCGTGATTAACTCCTCTATGAAATTTGATCATGAATTAATGAAGAACTGACCATTAACTAATAGTTAGTTCCCCATTAGTTCCTCAGTAACTACTCTTCTGATATTTGATCAGGGGTTACTAAATAACTGACCATTAACTAACAGTTCCTCATTAGTTCCTCAGTAACTACTCCTCTGAAATTTGATCGTGAGTTACTGAGGAACTGACCATTAACTAATAGTTAGTTCCTCATTAGTTCCTCAGTAACTACTCTAATTTTGTGTACCTTTGTTCCTCAGTAACTACTCATTAGTTCCTCATTAGTTCCTCAGTAACTACTCCTCTGAAATTTGATCATGAGTTACTGAGGAACTGACCATTAACTAATAGTTAGTTCCTCATTCGTTCCTCATTAGTTCCTCAGTAACTACTCTAATTTTGTGTACCTTATTGTAAAGTGTTACCATTTATTGCATCGTTAAGGTGCCTGACATTCTGGAAACCTGCCTGTGAGGTTTTGGTGATGTGTGCGCACTGTCTGCCGGTCAGCCAAACTTCCACTTACACCGGCTGCGCTCCGCCTACACTGACAGTAGACGTGTTTCAGTTGGCAAGCTTTTAGCGCACCTTCGGCGAAGCCTTTTGGCACAAAACTGTCACTGCGCCAAGCTGGATCTGTCGACACCTCCCCCTGCTGCGCCACCACACCCATCTCAGCGCACCTCGGTCTGCCAAACTACCAAATTGAGCGCGTCTAGGGTTGCACTGCTCAAAACTAGCTCTGTGCGGGGTTCGCCATCCTGCGCCACCCTGCACTGCACCGGGAAACTAGAGCTCTATGTCTCTTCGAGCGCAACCTCTGAGGCAGTTCTTGAATACACCCAGGGGGAGTTATTCCTTTTGGCCTGGTTGTTCTTCAGGAGCACAGCATCTCCAATTTTTATTCTGTCAATCAACGCTGTAAAGCCTTGTGAGGCAAATTATGATTTGTGATATTGGGCTTTATAAATAAAATTGATTGATTGATTGATTGATTGATTGATTTGTCACATGGAAATTATACAACTCAACTATACAAGATTTTTCAGTGCTTTTATTTTTCAACGTAATCCCCGACAAGAGCAACACACTTACTTGTTCCAGCGGTCCAGTGGGAAAGAACTATATAGGTCAGGACCCTAATGACTCTTCCACAGCTTCCATGACATCATTGTCATTGGCAAAACTTTTGGCAGCTAAAGTTTTTTCAAGTTGGGGAACAGGGGGAAGTCCGAGGGGGCCAGGTCTGGTGAATAGAGTGATAGATCTTGCATAATCATGTCCAGGGCAAGGCCAAGGTTTTCTTTGGTGGTGGCAGTTGATGGTCTTGCTGGCCTCAGCTCATCTTCAACATTCTTCCTGCCACGCTTGAATTCTTGTACCAAGCATTTGACTGTGGCATATGAAGGGGCATTGTCATGTAAAGTATTGAGCATATGGTGGATTTCAGATGGTGACATTTCTTTGACATGAAAATATTTGATCTCAGCACAACACTCCAATTTCAATTTTTCAACAAATCACTGACCACTATTCACTTCAAGAATCTGCAAAAATAAAACAAAAATAGTTTGAAACATGAACATGGTTAATGATAATAAGGTATGGTGGTAGATTATAAAAAACATCATTTGGCTTGCTTAGTTACCCATTTTCTGTGTTAGGCTCCAAACTTTTCAGTCACCCCTCATAAGTGATAACCCTAGCAGGCTATGCTAACTAGCTTCCTCTTTGTGATTGTTAAGGAAAATCTCATCAGTTCAATATGTTCACCCAAATGTTGAATTTTGACTGACATCTTAACGCCACGAAGGCTTGTTCAGAAAAAGGGGAGGTAAACATCTTGTATAATTGACTTTACAGGACTATGACATTCAGTGATGCACCGCAGATTTTGACAGAATGAGCATCTCCTGTCAGCACTGAATGCTTGAGTTAAATTGCTCTTTCCAGTATTAGAAAAATAAAATATAAGAAAATCTGCCTCACTGTCAGCTCCGTTGAGGTTGTGCTGAATTTAGGCTCTTATGTCTGTTTTGCGAGCCTTGATGGAGCTTATGTGAAACTTTTATCTTAGTGAAGAGGTGTGGTTGACCCTGTTGCTAGGTGTGATGCTTTCTTTTAACAGATGTGATTGGCTGTCACAGACACGCCCTTTTGTGAGCCTGCAAGGTGTGGACACCCAGTGGAAATTAAATGAACTGCATCACAATATGAGACTGTGCGTTGTCATTGTTAGTGTGATCACTCTGCTGAGGAAAGATTGATACAGACTTAAGTCATCTCTGCTGCACTGTTGCATTTTTCCAGTTTTTCAAATATCTTAGTATTGTATTAATTTTTTTCTGGCATTATAGCCATATTTTGTTAAGTGGGAAATGTGTGCATATCCCAAATGATATCAACCACAAATATTGTTCCTGCACAATCTCATCTGTAGCATTTCATTTACTCATTTTGTGTTTACAGACCGTTCCTCCAACTTATTTGTGTTTCCACCATTTTCTCCTCTGCTTAGGAAACTCTTAAGCCTCTTAAGAGTTCTCCTCCCTGCTCCTAACAGTCTTTCACCTTAGGAGCTCTCTTAAGGTCTAAGATGATTTTTGAATAAGTTATATATTTACAAGGAGCTAGTCTTAATTTTAAGGGGAAATTCTAAGAAAACAAAACAATTCGAAGGATTTTCTTAGAATTTCATCACTAGGAGCAACTCTTAGCACTAGGAAGCTTTGTGAATACAGCCCAAGGTGTCTTCAACATTTTTCAGTTCAAGGACCTTTTAGCTGAAAGAGAGACGGAGCAGGGACCCCCTAATACATGTATTGTATAAAATTGAGTTGCATATTAAACTGGGCCTACAGTAACATGTAGAGTGACCTTAAGTGCCACAGGCTGCTCTCACAAATTTTTCAGATGTTTTCCTATGAAATGCAATACAGCATAGTTTGTACATATCTTATGTATTTTGAAAGACTGCGATCATGTAACCAATGTGTTGATGGCAGTAAACAAGGAAGCAGGTTGGGGTGGTGGATGAGACTTTCGCGTCACATGTGGAGTCTGTGTAAACTTTGAGTGAACTTTTTATTTCAAGGTACATTACTTACATGAGAGTCTCTGGGTGGCAGCTCCCGAGGATTGGTGTTGGGAGCTCCGTTGGGCAGTCGGTCATGTACCGTGAATGCTAAATTAGACAACTGTTAAGACTTTTCAATAATAGCAGCTGACATAGCTTGGTTGCTCTCAAAAAGTACACGTGAAACTTGATTTAATTGTCCAATTTGTGCGCCCTGATTAGCCAGTGCCTGGAATCTGCAGGGTCCATGATAATGGCCAGTTCCTTCTGTCAGGACTTAAATACCTGAAGGAACGAGCCAGGACCCACAATACAGACCAGTGAAAGGTGCTTTTATTTACAAAAGGTGCGTGCTCAAAATGTGCTGGGAAGTGACTAAAACAAAGACGACGATGGGGATCTAGGACAGGTGAAGGAGTCAGGGTGAGGGAAGGCAACACGACGGGGCTGGGTGACGCGAGGCTGGGGGCAGGCAGGTGGCAGGGCTGCTAAGCAAAAATAAATACAAGGATGGTTCGAGGCGACAGTCCAACACAATCCAAAAAGGAGCATAAATCCAAACCCTGTCAAAGATCCAAAATAACACAAGAGCGCAACGATGAATGAGGCTGAGAACGTTACCACTGAGGTTGAAACAACAAACTGGCAAAGAGTGGAACGTGAAGCCAGGTGTTATACTGCATGAAGTGGAGATGAGAGGTAAATCAGGCTGATGCATTGCAGGTGCGTAGGTGAGTGAGAATGGGAGACTGGTGCTTATTTGTGGTGTAAGAAATCTCAGGTCCATTAAGTATAATGTTTTTGCTGGCAGGGAAAGCCTGTGGGAATATTTGCTTTATCTCTGAATCAAAGTCTTTCATAAGCAATATTTACCCATGCAATTCACAAAGCAGCAAAGAGTATCAGTGGTATTTATATGTCCTGTAGCTACTCTTTGGTTTCTCAGACAGAATCTTAGTGAATTTGCTTTGAGAATTTATTCAAATGTATCTCAGATTAATCAGAGGTAATACTGCTGTGTGTTGTAAAGAGGACCTTTTAGCAGGGTAACCAAGCACCCTTACATGTATTTACATTATTCATGAGAGCCATTTGGATAATGCTGCCTCTGACTATTACTCCCTCTATGGTGTGTTAACATGTATTAAGACTGATTTGATGAGATGTGAATTCATGAGGAATGAAGGTGTCAGTTACCACTGGAGTTAATAAGGCTGACTGAGCAAATGGTTCAAGCAAATTTCATGCACTTCGCCCTCATGTAACATTGATGTAATTTTTTAGGAACAAGACATTTAAATCCCTGTATGTCAGCACTATGCACATCTGGTTTACAGTAAAGGAGCCACTAATCAATTCTGAGGACATTTAAAACAGCCAGTACTGCTAGTATGCTAACCTGTGTGAAGTTTTGAAAAGTTTGAGCCTCTTAGATGCTAATCAGGATAAATCACACAACATGAACAAAATAATATATCTAGAGGATAAATATAGCAAAGTGCTTATCCATGTGAGTAGCATTCCTCTTTACTGTTGGTGCTACATGCTACTTCATGCTGCATTGTCACACGCTGGAGTCCTCTTGTTTTGTGTCTGCTTAATCTTGTTGCCTTCATCTGCATTGTCTTATCCCACCATTTCCATCAAAGTCAATCAGTGCTTTGTGAATTTGACAACTTGGTCACTATCAGCTAGATGTTAAGGAAAAGGACCTGAAAACAACCACAGGAGATTTAAACAAATTAAAGTTGAGCCATCACAACTAAATAAAGGATTTCAAATAAAATTAGTAGTTTATTACATACTGGAGTCTCTCACTCAAATTTTAAGCTGATCTTTGCAAACTAGTATTGTTCCCAAAAACATTTAAAAAGTAAAAGTTATACCTTCATTTAACCTGGTGATTCTAACTTTAAACACTATCACCCTGTATCTATTTTACCTCACCTTTCAAACATTTTGGAAAAATTTATTTATGTAAGAATTTTAATGCATACAAGAAAAGAAAAATATTTTATATTAGCATCAATATGAATTTAGAAAGGATCAATCTACCTATATGATGCTTTTCACAACAAAATTCTCACTACGAAATCCTCACATCTCAATGTTTGGTCACGGAATTTCCATGTTGAGATATGACGTTCAAGGTACCCTGGGTGCCTTGTTGTTAACATTCTTGACACGGTGTCAACTTCAGCCTTTACATATTTTGTTTCCTGTTTTAAGTGCAACAAATTAAATGTCTTTAGTGTGCTTTTCATTTTTATGATGAAGGACAATTTAGTTTTCCTCCTGATCTTATGACAATTATTTTGGATATAATTGTGGTTCTCAGTTCAAAGGCCAAATAATAAAATCTTGTAGTTGTTGCCTAATTCTGTGTTTGTTTTTGTTTGCCATTTAGGCCCCGTTTATACGACAACAATTTCAACTGAAAATGGTAAACTTTAGTTGCGTTTTGGCCATTCGTTTACATGACAGCGGCGTTTTGGGTGCCTGAAAACGCAACGTTTTAAAAACAGGTTCCAGGGTGCAACTTTTTGCACATGCGCATTACGGTTCCAGTCACTAGGCATGCCGACCATCACAACAACAATGCCGAGCTCTGTTTGTGCTGCTCACCCTGTTGATGTGAAGTGAAGTGTAGATCTGTTACTGTAGCAACTCCACCTTGTCGTCCATCCAGACAAAGTTGTCTGTGCATGCTTTCGCCATTCTTTGTTTTGGTTTGTAATCACCGCGTTGTAGAGGAAGGCGCTTCAGCACAGGCGCAGGGCGTCATGCCGTGGTGTTGCTTTGCAAATTTACACTGCCACCCCTTGGCCTGGTGTGCATACTAAAGCGTAATAGATTTTGCGGCTCTGCGTGAACGGGGATCGTTTCAATAACGTCGTCATATAAACACATACATTTTTTAAAACGCAAAGGACAGACTTTTCTGTTTTTAGAGAAACCGTTGTCATCTAAACAGGGCCTTAGGCTAGAACCGTCACTGGGTTTAAGCTGTAAAAAAAAAAATATGCTTGGGGTTAGAAAAAAAAGAAAGCGTTGCTTTGCAGTTTTACGGGAAGCAAACACCAGTCTCCCATGTGAAAGGTGGAAGTTGTTGGACCCATCCACCACCCCTCCAGCCCACCCTGCCCAGAATCCCACTGCCTTAACTTTTCGTCATTGTTCTGCCACATTTCCCCTTGATGCTGCTGTGCACCATTTAACAAAAATAAAAGGATAGCTTTTGTCATCAGTGTCTGACTGCCCATTAATAAATAGTTGTCCTTCAAACATAGTTCATATAACATGTGAAGCACAACAAGGATCTAGTCTACAACCCTTATTTCGTTTTTTACACTAACAATTTTCCCTTAGTTTGTAATTTTTTGAAAAAAATAAAAATAAAATAATCATAATCATAATAAAAATAATCTTATTTGTAACAAAATTGTTAAGTCACTATCAGCAAACTACATGATGGTTTCTTATTCATTCCCAATTTGATTTATTGATTTAGTCATTTTGTTTGGGCAAATACATACCTCTCCAATCTTTATAAACTAAAAACCGAAAATTATGAGATTGATTACTTTCTCAAACCTTCCTCAAATGAAGGCCTCTTCCACTGTCAGGAAACTAAACATTCTTTCAGTACATTCTTTCAGTATATGACATAAATATTCATCAGATAGTGTGTTATATTTAAAAATGTTCTTACAGTTTTATCTTATTTTTTTCTCTCTACCATCTTCATTTAGCACCTTCTTCAAATTTAATTCCCATATTCATTCTTATAATACCAGACAGGTTGATCATACTCATCTTACTATTTATAAAATGAAACATGGCCAGAACTCCCTCAGCCAAAATTCACGCTATGAAGAACTTGTTATCCTTGGAAAATTTAAAAGGAAATCATTCTGGCATTCAGTTCATGATAAGTATTTCTTGTCATATGTATTTGTTTTCTTCTCTTTCATTGTTTTTGTTTGATTGTTTAGTGATTGGTTAGTTTTCTGCTCATTATATGTGCTTCATGTTGTCATTTACTTACTATAAAATTTTCTAGCCAACACAACAAGAAGTTAGTTTATTCCTTTCCTTTTGGTTATTGTTTGTTTTTCTCCTTGAGTTCAAGAACAACTCTGTCTCACTCCAAAGTCATCAAATAACAGCCCTTGGTCAATGACTTCCAGCGTCAGACACCTATCAAAAAAGCCGTCCGCGTGGTTGCTGTCAGGGGAAATGCTGTGGGACGACAACAAAACTTAGGCAGCAGAAGTCTGACTAGAACAGGTGGGAGGTGTGGTGTATGGGTCCATCAACCACCAACTTTCACCCCGGAGGTCGGTGTTCACTTCTTGTAACATTGTAAAGCCAAACCCTGTTCTTATTTCCTAAACCCAACCACATGCTTCTGTTGATTAAACCCAACCGTGTGTGTGTTGGGTTTAAAACATAAAACATAACCATGTGCACTTGTTGTTGAAGGACAAAAATATCAATTCTTGGTATTGTGCCGATATAGTGCATTTATTTTGAAAGCACCTGTACACAAACTGTACATTTCTGGTGAAAACAGAAGTCTATTTTGAAAACAGACAATGCATGTAACAGGCTGAAGTTGACATACTGTCCCAGAACATCAGCAACTAACGTACCCAGGGTACCTTTCAGGTCATATCTTGACATGGAAAGTCCATCTCCAATCGTGATGATGAAATGTGACTAGGTCGGAGTGAGATGTGTTATGAGGAGAGGTGTGTTGTTTGGCGTCTTGACCTCTCCTGACACATTTTTTATAATCTGGATATTATGCAGTCTTATGTGTGTGCAAATAAAGTAGAATAACCGTATAAATAATTCCTGATCAAGAGCAGATTGGGCCTTTTCAAGAGAGATACTTAAATGGAGTGCTTCAGGCAGAGGATGTTCCAGCATGGACAGTATGAGAAAATAATGTGTTTTCTGAACATTAAAGCATCTCAGACTACAAATATGAACCCCTTTAAAAGGGGGATCATAAAATATTTGGCAGTTTGTTTCACTCATAAGATTAGGAAGATACTGTGGGTGGGTCTTGCTCAGAAAAAAGTAACTCATTTTCTTGTTAATGTTTCTTTGTTAGAAAAAAAGACAAAGTAGATGTCATTTCAACTACAGATGCCTGAACCTGAATGTAGAAGAATACATCATAAAGAAAGATACCATCATTTAGCCAGTGATGTGTGACTAACAGAATTTCTGTTCCTGTCTTCCTGGAAAGCACATTGTTTAGATAAAACTGCAATGTGCAAGTACAGGCAATGGAGACTCCTGGAAATAACACATTTAGGATTACCAGGTATGCCCACACTTGCCCTTCGTAGCAAGGCCCGTGATTGGCCAAGAGGGACTTTTTCATTTAATAACTTCGAACAAGAAAGTCCCTTGAAAGGACATTTGTTCTAAGCTCTGACGTTATCAGTGTAATCTTTTGCCAGATGAACATGATGCTTATCTTAATAATGACCATCAAAATTATATTTTAATGCTGAGATCGGCACTGGCAGTTGTACCCTGGGGAAGGACTTCTTAGAGACAAGTGCAGCTAGATTTTATCCAGTATGGCGGTTATCAGATCTGCTGCAGAGGATGTGAGGCTTACTGAACTGGGTTTGATGGAGGAGAGAGAAAAGGAAAACCATCCTGTTGCCCAGAACAGTGTGGAGGATGATCGCACAATGCAACACATACAAACCAGCTGCTGAATTTGCACTCTCACTGTCTTACACACACTCTGTCTGAAGAAATGTATCAATATTAAAGCTCCTCTCTCTCTTGTTGGTCTGTCTTTCTGGCATGCAACTAACTCTTGGGACAGGCATGGATTTTACTACGATGAATGCAAATGAAACTTCTTCTTCTGTATGGAGTTAGATCAGTCTCAATATTCACAAATGCACACAGAAGGATTCACAAATACATGTTAAGATTTATATATAAATGACTCTCTCCATACAAATATTTTCAATGCACACACATATATTTAGCATTTTATATAAATGTAAAAAAAATCCACAAATAACCAAAAAAGTTTCACAAATGTATTTCTGATGCACACACAAATATTTATTGTTTTAAATATATGCAAAAAAAATTCCACAAATATATGTATTTAAAAAAGTATTTGCAATTTTCATCAAAACATATGTGGATGTTGATACATTCATTTACAAATGCTTTTATTTTGTGAACCTCCGCGCATTTGTGTGTGAATCTTTTTGAGACTCCCCTGAGTTCACCCGATCCACAAATGCATTTTTTCTACCAAGGGGATATAGGTAGCCAATCAGATGTCTCCTTCCTCTTCAGCCAATCACATGAGCGTCCCGCCACCACCCCCACGTGGGGTATGTTTTAACGTCGTAGTGTCAGAAGGTGGCAGTAATGCACCACTACATTGTTTGCGACCGCCAAATTAATACGGAAGAGAAGAAGAAGAAGGTCAAGCACGTATGTCTATGGTCAAGAGGTATAGTTTGCAGCATGGCGGCCGACGATCGTGCACCTGTAGTAGCATCCAGCTGCAGCCCCGGAGCACAAGCCCCTGACGTGACGTGTTTTGCTGGATATTATTGTCGCGGTCTTTGTGTGGAACTTAGCTCGCAGGACACAGCATCTCAACGCAGCAGGTTTCAGGTAAGCTAACTGGAATAAATTGGCAGAAAATAGCTATATTGTTTATTCTGTGACCGTTAGAAGAGGTCCCTGGTGAGTGGCGAGGGCAGGGCTTGAGACTTGGGATCCACTCACCTATGGTCCTGCCCGGGCCTGACGTCCGCAGCCCTCCAGCCTGACCTCCGCGGCCTGGACGGATGCTCAAGTGTGGGTGAGAGGAGAGGAGAGGAGCGCGGAGGTCAGGCTGGCGGGCCGACACATGTGTATCCCAGAACAGGTGCTCAAGTGTGGGTGAGGGGAGCGAAGAGGACCGCGGAGGTCAGGCCGGGCGGGCCGACACCGTGTAGTCCGGCCGTTACAACGCTAAATTAAGCAGAGTGACGGACCCAAAGCCTTCAATCTGGCTATAAGACAGCTGAAATGCTAAACAAAAAAAATACAGTGGTGAAGTTAGGATTTGTTTCTTGAAGTTACGTGCTCATTGTCTTTTCTGTCTCTTGCAGGCTGCCAGGAGAAGTGGACTGGCCATCAGATATTGTTTGTGGAAATTTGAAAATAAAGTTTGCAAATTGACTTTTGTCTCGTCATTGTGCACACTTAAACACGAAATGGGGTAACAGTCAGCTATTTTTGAATGTTAGCATTGATTTCTCACATTGAATGGTGAAATATTTGTAGTTTGAAAGGTCCGACCTAAATGAATACAGGTCGTAGTTAACGAAGCATATGAATATTAATATACAAGGAGCGCCCACTGAGCGCAGCTTCTTTTATTGATGGTTCGAACGTTGCGATGTGATCAAAAACAAACAAAAACCAAAGTTGGCTTGTATGATTAAATGAAGGTAAAATAAATGGACAATTCATCAATTCATAGACGCTATGTTATGCAATTCTACTTAAAAAAGTTGTTTGTCATAACTTGAATGGTTTGGATTTCAGAAGCGTTACAAGGTGCAGAGCACAACTCCTCATGATGATCTCTGTAAGAAAAGATGGGTGACAACACATCATAAACTTGTGACTAAGGCACCTTTTGTTAATCCGGAGACATACAAGCTTTATATCAATGCGTTCAGAACAAATTTATCTATCTGGTGATGCTTTCAGATTGAAACTGTGACTCACGGTTTGGCATGTAAAAGGACTAGTTTAGGAGATTTTCAACCCATTCTGCTGTCTGCCTGTCAGCCACATGCAGTTCTTAATTAGCATAACAAAAGCTTCACACTGACAGTCTGTGTCAGAGTGAAGTGTGTGTGTGTGTATGTGTGTGGTCTCACACACATGAAACTATAACATTTACCAAATTGTCCAGCTCATGGTGCTGATTCCAAAAACTTTGAAAGAAATGCCTGATACCAAAAACCTGTAAATACAAGATGTCCTGGTGAAACTGTTTTACCTCATGAAGAATTGGAATACATGTAGTCCTGCTCAATTTCTCCACTGACATTAACTAGTACATATTTCAAATGAATATGGATGTGTTGTTTGATCATCACACTTTGTTATGTTTCCTTATGAAATCAACATTATGAGTGAAAATACAGTTCCATTACTGACAATGCTATATATCAATACACAGGTTTCACAGCTAATTCATATTAAGCCTTGATCATAAATGTTTACAACTTTGTTGTGTATACTTGAATATCTCAAAATTAATTAATCAATTTCCTAAAATGTAAATCCACTGTAAACTATTGCTGCTGTGGTGTCAAATGCCACCTGCTGATTTTGTCATCATTAGTCATGGGCTTGCCTGGGCTGTCACCTAACTACATGGTCATTAATTAGCATAACAATGGCTTCACTCTGACAGATACGTGTGTGTGTGTGTGTGTGTGTGTGTGTGTGTGTGTGTGTGTGTGTGTCTGTTTTGACTAAACCAATATTATATATTTTGTTTAGTTGAGTACTTTGATTATCAGAAATGTTACCAACAATTTTTCAAACCAGATAAATATGAAATATTAATAACAGTAACGGACCGTGTCAGTAGGTCGCAATGGCGGCGTAACTCCAGTTACCATAGACATTAAATGAGGAGAAGAAGAAGAAGCAGACCGGCTGAGACGTCAGAGAATAAACGTTACTGTTGCTAGGCTAAGCTAACTCGTCATGGATCATGGTTATGCATTGACGGTTACTGCACCTTCTGACACCGAAGCTGTCCTGGTAAACAAGCCGGTAAAACGGAAACGTACGGGTCAACCAAGCGATCCCAGAATAATCTGGGATAAGAAGAGGAGAGCTAAATCCAGGATAAATATTGGTGTGGCCTTTCCGAGATGGAGAGAGCTTCGTGAACATCTAGGACTGCAATTCGATGCCGACCTCACGTGTGTACTATACAGGTAAGCAAACATCTGGCTGATGTTATCAAAATATTAATAATTTCCACCAGTGTATTGAAGCACTGCTGCCTGCCGAGCCACCAGCGCTGCGGAGCGCTGTGGAGCGGAGGCTGGCTAACCACAACATCTAACGTTAACGATAGGTTTCTATAATGCTGAGCTGATGCCGGTAAATGAACTGCATTTATAAAAGAGGCAGAGGAATAGCTAAACATAAGATGCACTGAGCAAGAGAGAGCAGCAGAGAGGGAGAAGCCATCGCTTACTGTAAAACTAAGTAACTAGCAGTTTGCTCACATAACTAGCAGATTGCTAACCGCTCAGCTAAAGCAAGTAGCATTTCTGAATAGAGTGTAAATAACTGAGGTTAGCGAGACAGTCGCTAAAAAAGAGAGCCATGACTTTAACACACGAAAAACTGGACATTATAATCAGTTTATTAAAACACCCGGGCGGGACGTGAAAAGTGGTGGACATGTCTGGGGAACAGAGGACGTTTGGTCAGCCTAAGTGACGTTACTGCTGATAGTTAGATCAGAGTTTGATGATCCGGTGTAACGTTAGGTAACAGATCGGCTCGGGCTGCTACACCGGCCGACGGACCCCGTTTGCATAAAGTGAAACATAAAGTGAATATAACTCCAGTAATATATCTCGTCCATGAGCATTTCTCTGCTGCTGAAGCTCGCTCTGCCATAAAAACTGCCACGGTCGGTTTCAGTTACACAGAGTGAGGAACGTCTGTATCCGTTATATAACTACAACTCCCATGATCCCACGCTACTTCGTGACGTCATCCAACTCCGTCTTCTGTTATTGTTTTGGTTTGAGACCCCTAGCGGCAGAAAATTACATATTGTACGTTTAATATTCTCTCTCTCTCTCTCTCTCTCTCTCTCTCTCTCTCTCTCTCTCTCTCTCTCGTTCTGTTACTGCATGTCAGTAACTCTTCTCCAGAGTCTTTGTGCTCCACTACCTCACAGGTTAACTTCCACACAGCACTGCTTGGATAGTGTGACGTGTGAGGTTGTGCTGTTGCTGTGGTGTCAAATGCCACCTGCTGATTATGTTATCATTAGTTATTAGTCAACTCATCTTGAAGTGCCTGGGCTGTCACCTAACTACATCGTCATTAATTAGCATAAAAATGGCTTCACTCTGACAGATACATGTGTGTGTGTGTGTGTGTGTGTGTGTGTGTGTGTGTGTGTGTGTGTGTGTGTCATTCCTAATGACTCTAAATAAATGCCTGATAGCAAAAACTTGAAAATACAAGATTCCCTGGTGTTACTTTTTGCGTCATTAAGAATAGGAATCAAATCTGTAGCTACATCTGTGCTGCAGATCATACTGTCACTGTCCTCTATAATTCATGATTTTTCCATGGTAATGTTCTGTTGATGGTTAAAATTTTGTTTGTAGTTATACATTGATATATTTGCAGTATAATGATTACATAGCAGACCAGGAGTACTGTCTTCACAGATTCTAGTTTTGTACAGTACATGCGGAACAGTTAAATTGTAACAGTATGACAGACACCATTTTGCTGAGAACATACTTTATTTATCATGTCACTGTATTGTGGAAAAAATGACCACCTGAGCTGGGGGACGACGGCGAGGGGCCGAGGTCCCGCCCAACGCTGCTTCGCAGCTTTAATTATTATTTCTTTCAGTATACGCGACTTTAAACTGGAATTTGACCCCCTAAACATGCTCCAAAACTCACCAAAATTGGCACGCATGTCAGGACTGGCGAAAAATTTTATGAAATGAAAAAATTAATTCAAAAAGTGCCAAAATGGGCTCTCTAGCGCCACCTAGGCGTTTGTCACACTAAAATGGCCGCTGTAGCCAGTAGGAACGTCGTAGGAAGATCAAACCAAAACAGCTGTGTTCCTTTCATCAAGACCTACATATCACGCACTCACACCCATGACCTAAATCCAACAGGAAGTGAGGTATTTCCCTTCAAAGTAAGAGTTTTCCTCAAAAACAAGAAATTCCTTAAAAATTATACTACTTTCACACCGTTTATCGTATCGGCTTCAAAATCGCACAGATTATTCTTCAATGTGTCCTTATCAGATTGTCTTGGTAACTTCTACAGTTTTCGAATGGTTTGGATTTGCTGGCCTCAGACAGGTGATGTGCTCCAGCACCTCCTGACGATTTATTGTGCCACCTAGGCACACAAAAATGCCCGATGTGATGGGTAGGAACCACTTAGAAGACCAGACCAAAACTATGTCGTTCGTCTCATAAAGACCTACAAATGTCGTGCAGCAACCCCTGACCTAACTCCAACAGGAAGCGCACCGTTGTTGTTTGAATGTAAGATGACGTTTTTGACAAATTCTGTCGCTCAAAAATTATTTGCTCCTACACCGTTTATCACAACTGCTTCAAACTTGCAAAAATTACAGATCTACCCCTGGTGAACATTACTTGCAAAGGATTTTGACATAACTTGAACGGTTTGGATTGCTAGAGCGTTAGAAGGTGCAGAGCACAACTCCTCATGATGATCTGTGTAAGAAAAGATGGGTGACAACACACCGTAAACTTGTGACTAAGGCACCTTTTATTAATCCGGAGGCATACAAAATTTATATCACTGCGTTCAGAACAAAATTATCTATCTGGTGATGCCTTCAGATTGAAACCGTGACTCACGGTTTGGCATGTAAAAGGACTAGTTCAGGAGATTTTCAACCCATTCTGCTGTCTGCCTGTCAGCCACATGCAGTACTTAATTAGCATAACAAAAGCTTCACTCTGAAAGTCTGTGTCAGAGTGAAGTGTGTGTGTGTGTGTATATGTGTGTGGTCTCACACACATGAAAGTATAACATTTACCAAATTGTTCAGCTCATGGCGCTCATTCCAAAAACCTTGAAAGACATGTCTGATACCAAAACCTGTAAATACAAGATATCCTGGTGAAACTGTTTTACCTCATGAAGAATTGGAATACATGTAGTCCTGCTCAGTTTCTCCACTGACATTAACTAGTACATATTTGTGTTTGTTTGCAGCACTTAGATTCTCAAAGCAGCCAGGGCACATCACTAAAGCTTTCACTAGGTCACATGATTTCAACAGAATATGGATGTGTTGTTTGATCATCACACATGTCAAAGTTTCATTAGGTCAAATGGCTTATGTCTACAACTCTCAAAATATAAACTCAAACCACCTTCATAAGAACCCTTTACAGTTTTTAAAATTGAGTTTGACTTATGATTCTGGCTATTGTGGTACAACATGTGGGAAGTATATATTAATATTTGATAGTATACATATGTGACAATAATCATATGTGTATAATAACAGTGGAAGTATAGAACACATAGACAGACACAGACACACAGGCAGAGAGACACACAGACACACACACACACACACACCACTCCCTGTCCCCTCTCTCTTCTCTCCCTCTCTCCCCCCTCTCTCCTGTTTCTCCCTTCTCTCCCTCTCTGCATGTCGCTAACTCAACCGTCTATGTCTGTCTGTGTGTGTGTGTCATTTTCCTTCTGTTATTATACACATATGATTAGTGTCACATATGTATACAATCAGATATTAATTCAACATTTGTCGGTCTTAGTATATATTTGTGTCTCTTTGCTGCACTTAGATCCTCACAACATCCAGTACACATCACTAAAGCTTTCACCACTCACTTTTCTCTGGACCCCTCCCTAATCTGACCTCTGATGACATGTTTAGCCGCATGTCATCATTTAATCGCTGGCTGTCCAGGTGGTGTCCAGCAAACGATGTGGGTTTCGTTAATAATTGGCAAACTTTCTGGGGGAAACCTGGTCTCATTAGGAGAGACGGCATTCATCCCACTTTGGATGGAGCTGCTCTCATTTCTAGGAACCTGGAAAATTTTATCAGCAGATTAAATCCCTGACAACCCAGAGTTGAGACCAGGACAGAGAGCTGCAGTCCTATACGCCTCTCTGAGCTTCTAGTTCACTTACCCAGCCATAGTTTTCATAGTTTTATACCAACGGTGTCTGTCCCCCGACCACCTAAATTATTTAAATCTAAAATTAAACAAAGAGGAGTTGTGCAAAACAACCTCATAGAAATTAAAACCTCTTCTGTGACAGAAAGACAAAACAGGAGAATTAAATGCGGACTGTTAAATATCAGGTCTCTTTCATCTAAAGCAGTGTTAGTAAACGAATTAATATCAGATAATCATATTGATTTACTCAGTCTCACTGAAACCTGGCTGTGTCAAGATGAATATGTCAGTCTAAATGAATCCACTCCTCCCAGTCATAATAATACCCACATTCCTCGAGGCAGCGGCCGAGGAGGGGGAGTTGCAGCCATTTTTAACTCTAGTCTGTTAATCAGCGCCAAACCTAAACTAGATTATAATTCTTTTGAAAGCCTTGTTCTTAGTCTTTTACATCCGACCTGGAAAACCTCGCAGCCACTTTTATTTATTATTGTGTACCGTGCTCCTGGCCCGTATTCTGAATTTATATCTGAATTCTCAGAGTTTTTATCCAGTTTAGTTCTAAAATCAGATAAAGTTATTATTGTAGGCGACTTTAACATTCATGTCGACGTTGATAATGACTCCCTGGCTACCGCGTTTATCACATTATTAGACTCCATTGGCTTCAGTCAGGGTGTACGTGAACCCACTCACTGTTTTAACCATACCCTCGATCTAGTTCTGACGTATGGAATTGAAATTGATAACCTAACAGTCTTTCCACAAAATCCCTCGCTATCGGATCATTATTTGATTACTTTTGATTTCTTTTTACTCGACTACACGCCACTTAGCAACAGTTACTATACCAGATGTTTATCAGATAGTGCTGTCGCAAAATTTAAGAAAATGATTACTCCGTCGTTAAATTCAATCCCAAGTCCTTTAGTAACAGAGGTTTCCCGTACCGATTTTAACCTCTCCCGAATTGATCAATTTGTTGATAGCGCCGTAAGCTCGCTGCGAACAACACTTGACTCTGTAGCTCCTCTTAAAAAGAAGTTATCAAAACAAAGAAAGTTCGCTCCTTGGTATAACTCTGAAACCCGTAAATTAAAGCAAATATCGCGAAAGTTTGAAAGGAATTGGCGATTAACCAAACTGAAAGAATCTCGTGTAATCTGGGCAGACAGTCTCAAAACTTATTAGAGGGGCCTCCGCAATGCCAGAGCAAACTATTACTCAGCTTTAATAGAAGAAAACAAAAATAACCCCAGGTTTCTTTTCAGCACTGTAGCCAGGCTGACTGAGAGTCAAAGCTCTATTGAGCCTTGTATTCCTTTAACCCTTAGCAGTAATGATTTTATGAGCTTCTTTAATGACAAAATTCTAGCTATTAGAGGCAAAATTCATGACGACCTGTCCTCAGATAGTACCTATCTAACCTCAAACACAGCTGTAACACCTAATATTTATTTAGATTCCTTCTCCCCAATTTCTCTTCAAGAATTGACAGCAGTGATTTCATCATCTAAATCATCAACGTGTCTCTTAGACCCCATCCCAACTAGGCTACTCAAGGAGGTCTTACCTTTAGTTAACACCCATATATTAGACATGATCAATATATCCTTATTAACAGGCTATGTACCACAGTCTTTTAAGGTAGCTGTAATTAAACCTCTACTAAAAAAGCCCACCCTGGATCCAGAGGTGTTAGCCAACTATAGACCAATATCTAATCTTACCTTTATGTCAAAGATCCTTGAGAAAGTAGTCGCAGACCAGCTGTGTGATTTTCTCCAGGATAATAATTTATTTGAGGAATTACAGTCAGGATTTAGAGCGCATCATAGCACCGAGACAGCTTTAGTGAAAATTACAAATGACCTTCTGATTGCTTCAGACAAAGGACTCGTCTCTGTACTTGTTTTATTAGATCTTAGTGCAGCGTTTGACACTGTTGACCATGAAATTCTGTTACAGAGACTGGAACACTTAATTGGCCTAAAAGGTTCTGCACTAAGCTGGTTTAAATCTTATTTATCTGATCGTTTTCAATTTGTTGACGTTCATAATGAATCATCCGTACGTACTAAAGTTTGTTTTGGAGTTCCGCAAGGTTCTGTGCTTGGACCAATCCTATTTATTCTATATATGCTTCCTTTAGGTAACATCATTAGAAATCACTCTATAAATTTCCATTGTTATGCGGATGATACACAGTTGTATTTATCGATGAAGCCAGAAAAAAGGGATCAATTAACTAAACTTCATAATTGTCTTAAAGACATAAAAACCTGGATGAGCACCAATTTCCTGATGTTAAATTCAAACAAAACTGAAGTTATTGTTCTTGGCCCCAAACAACTCAGAGACTCTTTATCTGATGACATAGTTTCTCTCGATGGCATTGCTCTGGCCTCCACCACTACCGTAAGAAACCTCGGAGTAACATTTGATCAAGATCTGTCTTTCAATTCTCATTTAAAACAAACCTCACGGACTGCATTTTTTCATCTGCGTAATATTGCAAAAATTAGGCCTATCTTGACCCAAAAAGATGCAGAAAAATTGGTCCACGCTTTTGTTACCTCGAGGCTGGATTACTGTAACTCTCTACTATCAGGTAGCTCTAGTAAATCATTAAAAACTCTTCAGCTAATTCAGAATGCAGCAGCACGTGTACTAACAGGAACTAAGAAACGAGATCATATTTCTCCTGTTTTAGCTTCTCTGCACTGGCTCCCTGTAAAATCCAGAATTGAATTTAAAATCCTACTGTTAACTTATAAAGCTCTAAATGGTCAAGCTCCATCATATCTTAGAGAGCTCATAGTGCCTTATTATCCCACCAGAACTCTGCGCTCTGAGAACGCAGGGTTACTCGTGGTCCCTAAAGTCTCCAAAAGTAGATCAGGAGCCAGAGCCTTCAGCTATCAGGCTCCTCTCCTGTGGAATCATCTTCCTGTTACGGTCCGGGAGGCAGACACCGTCTCCACATTTAAGGCTAGACTTAAGACTTTCCTCTTTGATAAAGCTTATAGTTAGGGCTGGCTCGGGCTTGCCTTGTACCAGCCCCTAGTTAGGCTGACTTAGGCCTAGTCAACCGGAGGACCACCTTTAATGCACCGGGCACCTTCTCTCTCTCTCTCTCTCGCTCTCGCTCTCTCTCTCTCCCTCTCTCTTTCGTATCCTATTACTGTATCTATTTTACTCGGCCATTCTGGATGTCACTAACTCGGTTTCTTCTCCGGAGCCTTTGTGCTCCACTGTCTCTCAGGTTAACTCGTATTGCAGCGGTGCCTGGATAGTGTGACGTGTGTGGTTGTGCTGCTGCCGTGGTCCTGCCAGATGCCTCCTGCTGCTGCTGCTGCTGTCATCATTAATCATTAGTCATACTTCTACTGCTATTATAGACATATGATATTATCATACATGTAGACTGCCTGATACTAATATATACTTTCAACATATTGTACCACAGTAGCCAGAACTATAACGACAGTATTATTACTTTCATGAATGTTGTTGTAAGCTACTGTCATTACCGAGGATGTCATACCGATTACTGTATTGTGTCATACAGATTACTGTTAATTTGTTATGCTGATCTGTTCTGTACGACATCTACTGCACGTCTGTCCGTCCTGGAAGAGGGATCCCTCCTCAGTTGCTCTTCCTGAGGTTTCTACCATTTTTTTCCCCCGGTAAAGGGGTTTTTTTGGGGAGTTTTTCCTTATCCGCTGTGAGGGTCTAAAGGACAGAGGGATGTCGTATGCTGTAAAGCCCTGTGAGGCAAATTGTATTTGTGATATTGGGCTTTATAAATAAAATTGATTGATTGATTGACTAGGTCACATGATTTCAAATGAATATGGATGTGTTGTTTGATCATCACACATGTCAAAGTTTCATTAGGTCACATGGCTTATGTCTACAACTGTCAAAATATAAGCTCAAACCACCTTCATAAGAACACTTTATAGTTTTTAACATTGAGTTTGACTTATGATTCTGGCTATTGTGGTACAACATGTGGGAAGTATGTATTAATCTCTGATAGTATTCATATGTGACTATAATCACATGCATATAATAACAGTGGAAGAATGGCACACACAGAAGGACACGGACACACACACACACACAGACACAGACACACACACACACACTCCACTTCCTGTCCCCCCTCTCTCTCTCTCTATCTCTCTCTCCTCTCTCTCTCCCCACTCTCTCCTCTTTCTCCCTTCTCTCCCTCTCTGCATGTCGCTAACTCGGCCGTCTATGTCTGTCTGTCTGTGTGTCTCATACTTCTGCTGTTATTATACTCATATGATTAGTGTCACATATGTATAAATCAGATATTAATTCAACATTTGTAGGTCTTAGTACACATCACTCAAGCTTTCACTAGGTCACATGATTTCAACAGAATATGGATGTGTTGTTTGATCATCACACATGTCAAAGTTTCATTAGGTCAAATGGCTTATGTCTACAACTGTCAAATTATGAGCCCAAACCACCTTCATAAGAACCCTTTACAGTTTTTAACATTGAGTTTGACTTATGATTTTGGCTATTGTGGTACAACATGTGGAAAGTATATATTAATATCTGATAGTATACATATGTGACAATAATCATATGTGTATAATAACAGTGGAAGTATAGAACACATAGACAGACACAGACACACAGGCAGAGAGACACACACACACACACACCCCACTCCCTGTCCCCCCTCTCTTCTCTCCCTCTCTCCCCCCTCTCTCCTTTTTCTCCCTTCTCTCCCTCTCTGCATGTCGCTAACTCAACCGTCTATGTCTGTCTGTCTGTGTGTGTCATATTCCTACTGTAATTATACACATATGATTAGTGTCACATATGTATACAATCAGATATTAATTCAACATTTGTCGGTCTTAGTATATATTTGTGTCTCTTTGCTGCACTTAGATCCTCACAACATCCAGTACACATCACTAAAGCTTTCACTAGGTGACATGATGTCAAATGAATATGGATGTGTTGTTTGATCATCACACATGTCAAAGTTTCATTAGGTCAAATGGCTTCTGTCTACAAATGTCAAAATATAAGCTAAAACCACCCTCATAAGAACCCTTTACAGTTTTTAACATTGAGTTTGACTTATGATTCTGGCTATTGTGGTACAACATGTGGGAAGTATGTATTAATCTCTGATAGTATTCATATGTGACAATAATCATTTGCATATAATAACAGTGGAAGAATGGCACACACAGAAGGAGACGGACACACACACACACACACACACACACACACACACAGACACACACACACACACTCCACTCCCTGTCCCCCCTCTCTCTCTCTCTATCTCTCTCTCCTCTCTCTCTCCCCCCTCTCTCCTCTTTCTCCCTTCTCTCCCCCTCTGCATGTCGCTAACTCAGCCGTCTATGTCTGTCTGTCTGTGTGTGTCATATTCCTATTGTAATTATACACATATGATTAGTGTCACATATGTATACAATCAGATATTAATTCAACATTTGTCGGTCTTAGTATATATTTGTGTCTCTTTGCTGCACTTAGATCCTCACAACATCCAGTACACATCACTAAAGCTTTCACTAGGTGACATGATTTCAAATGAATATGGATGTGTTGTTTGATCATCACACATGTCAAAGTTTCATTAGGTCAAATGGCTTCTGTCTACAACTTTCAAAATATAAGCTAAAACCACCCTCATAAGAACCCTTTACAGTTTTTAACATTGAGTTTGACTTATGATTCTGGCTATTGTGGTACAACATGTGGGAAGTATGTATTAATCTCTGATAGTATTCATATGTGACTATAATCACATGCATATAATAACAGTGGAAGAATGGCACACACAGAAGGACACGGACACACACACACACAGACACAGACACACACACACACACTCCACTCCCTGTCCCCCCTCTCTCTCTCTCTATCTCTCTCTCCTCTCTCTCTCCCCACTCTCTCCTCTTTCTCCCTTCTCTCCCTCTCTGCATGTCGCTAACTCGGCCGTCTATGTCTGTCTGTCTGTGTGTCTCATACTTCTGCTGTTATTATACTCATATGATTAGTGTCACATATGTATAAATCAGATATTAATTCAACATTTGTAGGTCTTAGTACACATCACTCAAGCTTTCACTAGGTCACATGATTTCAACAGAATATGGATGTGTTGTTTGATCATCACACATGTCAAAGTTTCATTAGGTCAAATGGCTTATGTCTACAACTGTCAAATTATGAGCCCAAACCACCTTCATAAGAACCCTTTACAGTTTTTAACATTGAGTTTGACTTATGATTTTGGCTATTGTGGTACAACATGTGGAAAGTATATATTAATATCTGATAGTATACATATGTGACAATAATCATATGTGTATAATAACAGTGGAAGTATAGAACACAGACAGACACAGACACACAGGCAGAGAGACACACAGACACACACACCCCACTCCCTGTCCCCCCTCTCTTCTCTCCCTCTCTCCCCCCTCTCTCCTTTTTCTCCCTTCTCTCCCTCTCTGCATGTCGCTAACTCAACCGTCTATGTCTGTCTGTCTGTGTGTGTCATATTCCTACTGTAATTATACACATATGATTAGTGTCACATATGTATACAATCAGATATTAATTCAACATTTGTCGGTCTTAGTATATATTTGTGTCTCTTTGCTGCACTTAGATCCTCACAACATCCAGTACACATCACTAAAGCTTTCACTAGGTGACATGATGTCAAATGAATATGGATGTGTTGTTTGATCATCACACATGTCAAAGTTTCATTAGGTCAAATGGCTTCTGTCTACAAATGTCAAAATATAAGCTAAAACCACCCTCATAAGAACCCTTTACAGTTTTTAACATTGAGTTTGACTTATGATTCTGGCTATTGTGGTACAACATGTGGGAAGTATGTATTAATCTCTGATAGTATTCATATGTGACAATAATCATTTGCATATAATAACAGTGGAAGAATGGCACACACAGAAGGAGACGGACACACACACACACACACACACACACACAGACACACACACTCCACTCCCTGTCCCCCCTCTCTCTCTCTCTATCTCTCTCTCCTCTCTCTCTCCCCCCTCTCTCCTCTTTCTCCCTTCTCTCCCCCTCTGCATGTCGCTAACTCAGCCGTCTATGTCTGTCTGTCTGTGTGTGTCATATTCCTATTGTAATTATACACATATGATTAGTGTCACATATGTATACAATCAGATATTAATTCAACATTTGTCGGTCTTAGTATATATTTGTGTCTCTTTGCTGCACTTAGATCCTCACAACATCCAGTACACATCACTAAAGCTTTCACTAGGTGACATGATTTCAAATGAATATGGATGTGTTGTTTGATCATCACACATGTCAAAGTTTCATTAGGTCAAATGGCTTCTGTCTACAACTTTCAAAATATAAGCTAAAACCACCTTCATAAGAGCCCTTTACAGTTTTTAACATTGAGTTTGACTTATGATTCTGGCTATTGTAGTACAACATGTGGGAAGTATGTATTAATCTCTGATAGTATTCATATGTGACTATAATCATATGCATATAATAACAGTGGAAGAATGGCACACACAGAAGGACACGGACACACAGACACAGACACAGACACACACACACACACTCCACTCCCTGTCCCCCCTCTCTCTCTCTATCTCTCTCTCCTCTCTCTCTCCCCACTCTCTCCTCTTTCTCCCTTCTCTCCCTCTCTGCATGTCGCTAACTCGGCCGTCTATGTCAGTCTGTCTGTGTGTCTCATACTTCTGCTGTCATTATACTCATATGATTAGTGTCACATATGTATAAATCAGATATTAATTCAACATTTGTAGGTCTTAGTACACATCACTCAAGCTTTCACTAGGTGACGTGATTTCAAATGAATATGGATGTGTTGTTTGATCATCACACATGTCAAAGTTTCATTAGGTCAAATGGCTTATGTCTACAAATGTCAAATTATGAGCTAAAACCACCTTCATAAGAACCCTTTACAGTTTTTAACATTGAGTTTGACTTATGATTCTGGCTATTGTGGTACAACATGTGGGAAGTATGTATTAATCTCTGATAGTATTCATATGTGACAATAATCATATACATATAATAACAGTGGAAGAATGGCACACACAGAAGGACACGGACACACACAGACACACACAGACAGACACACACACACACACACAGAGACACAGACACACACACACACACTCCACTCCCTGTCCCCCCTCTCTCTCTCTCTATCTCTCTCTCCTCTCTCTCTCCACCCTCTCTCCTATTTCTCCCTTCTCTCCCTCTCTGCATGTCGCTAACTCGGCCGACTATGTCTGTCTGTCTGTGTGTGTCATACTTCTGCTGTTATTATACACATATGATTAGTGTCACATATGTATACAATCAGATATTAATTCAACATTTGTAGGTCTTAGTACACATCACTCAAGGTTTCACTAGGTGACATGATTTCAAATGAATATGGATGTGTTGTTTGATCGTCACGCATGTCAAAGTTTCATTAGGTGACATGGCTTATGTCTACAACCTGAGCTGGGGGGACGACGGCGAGCGGCCGAGGTCCCGCCCAACGCTGCTTCGCAGCTTTAATTATTATTTCTTTATTCCGCCGCGACTTTAAACTGGAATTTGACCCCCTAAACATGCTCCAAAACTCACCAAAATTGGCATGCATGTCAGGACTGGCGAAAAATTTTAGGAAATGAAAAAAATAATTCAAAAAGTGCCAAAATGGGCTCTCTAGCGCCACCTAGGCGTTTGTCACACTAAAATGGCCGCTGTAGCCAGTAGGAACGTCGTAGGAAGATCAAACCAAAACAGCCGTGTTCCTTTCATCAAGACCTACAAATCACGCACTCGCAATCTAACAGGAAGTGAGGTATTTCCCTTCAAAGTAAGAGTTTTCCTCAAAAACAAGAAATTCCTTAAAAATTATACTACTTTCACACCGTTTATCGTATCGGCTTCAAAATCGCACAGATTATTCTTCAACGTGTCCTTATCAGATTGTCTTGGTAACTTCTACAGTTTTCGAATGGTTTGGATTTGCTGGCCTCAGACAGGTGATGTGCTCCAGAACCTCCTGACGATTTATTGTGCCACCTAGGCACACAAAAATGCCCGGTGTGATGGGTAGGAACCACTTAGAAAGACCAAACCAAAACTGTGTCGTTCGTCTCATACAGACCTACAAATGTCGTGCAGCAACCCCTGACCTAACTCCAACAGGAAGCGCACCGTTGTTGTTTGAATGTAAGATGACGTTTTTGACAAATTCTGTCGCTCAAAAATTATTTGCTCCTACACTGTTTATCACAACTGCTTCAAACTTGCAAAAATTACAGATCTACCCCTGGTGAACATTAGTTGCAAAGGATTTTGTCATAACTTGAACGGTTTGGATTTCAGGAGCGTCAGAAGGTGCAGAGCACAACTCCTCATGATTATCTCTGAAAGAAAAGATGGGTGACAACACATCATAAACTTGTGACTAAGTCACCTTTTGTTAATCCGGTGGCATACAAGCTTTATATCACTGCGTTCAGAACAAAATTATCTATCTGTGTGTGTGTGTCTTCATTTACCAAGAGCGTGTTAATTAGTGAAACCAAAAGAATAGGCAGAATTTCATTAAAACAAACGTGAAAAAGCCACAAAATTCTGAAGGAAGTTGCACACCTTAGAAAAGAGTTAAAGAAATTACATGCAAAATACGATCAGGATATTGGACTTCTACACACCAAATTTGATGATATTCTTAAAAAGCTGAGCCCCTAGACTCACCTACTCATTCATTGTGTCTGATAGTGCCGCTTTATAGTATAGATTAATCATGTCTTGTAAATGCGTACGCAAATCAAAACACGGCAAGCGTTGCGCTATTGTAATCACTGACGACGAAAGCGATAGTGACAATTATTCTACACTTTCCTTTCCTCTCAAGACCTTGTCAGAGATAGAAGATGAAATTGATCGATTGTGTGACGATTCATATTCAGACAGTGAAGAAGACTGGCTTGAATATAAACCATCATCACCACTCTAAAGCCTATCTGATGTTGAAAGCGAGGTTGATGAGATAGAAGAGGAGGATGTAGAATTCTCCACAGCACACAGTCTTCATCTTTTGCAAAATTTGGGTATACTGAAAGGAAATGTTGCAGATTTTCTAGAGCCTGATCCTGTAAATCCCACACCTCAGATGGGGAGTAATCTGACACCCCAGAGACCTAACAATCCAGTCGCAAACCACACATCTCAAAATAAGGGTAACACTACGACACAAAGACAAGACAAACAATACAGTAGGGAATTGGCTGATCCTATTAGGCGAGCGGGAGGGATGCGAGACTTCAACATCACAGAGAGAAAAAAATTCAACGGGGTTGAAATTAGACAGCAATTTAGGCAGCATAAAGACGAGTGATTTGAGAACAGCATTGGCGACACTAAAACACAAATTATCAGACATTGTTGATTTTTCAACAAATTTGGCGGCGCCAGACGGCATTTTAAATGTTGTACTGAGAGGTCCATCTTTGTCCAGCGACGTGTGCACGGTATTAAACGTGCTACAATACAATACAATAACTACAATGCGGAAACATTTCTGAGCGAGATTGAGCAGGTTATGCAAAGCAATGACAGAACAATATCAGATGATATGCTTGAGTTTGTCATCACAGCCGCTTTAAACAAACGAGGAGGCGTGAGGCGCAAACTAGGTAATATCCAGTATGATAAGATCATTCAAAAAAAAAAGCCTGTCTCTATGCTCTGTCAAACACAGACAATAATCTGTGTTTCTCTATGTGTGTAGTGCGTCATATGTACCCACACATGTCTGAGAACGACATTCAAAAACAGGCGCAACAAATCCATGCCCAAGTAAGGTTTAATCCAACTCACAAAGTGTCGCTAGCAGACGTGACAAAATTCGAGCAGCACATGGGAGTTAAAATTCTTGTTTTTTACCACAATTATGGTACTAAAAAATTGGATCTGTATCAGACACGAGAACAACCTCATCCAAAAACAATCTGGCTCTATCTGCATGAGGATCATTATTATATGATACAGAACAAAACAGGGTTTTTTGGTAGTGCATATATATGCGAACATTGCTACAAGGGTTATACGTCTCAGCCATATCACAAATGTCAATATTTCTGCAATGTATGTCTATCTGATGAGTGTCACAAACAACAAGATCTAGCTCCCACGCGCTGTCCAGACTGTCAACGCATTTGTAGATCGGCGTTTTGTTTGAACAAACACAAAGATGTGACAGAAACCAAACACCACAAGAGATTTAGACCGTGTGACCGTACTAAATACTGCAACGACTGCGGCCGTCTGTACTCAGTAAGTCACAGAAAAAATGCTGTGGGGCATAATTGTCAAAAAGGCGTATGCGGTCATTGCGGAGATCTGTTAACATCAGACATACAGCATCAGTGTTTTATACAACGCGAAAAACCGTCAAAACCGCAGACTAAGTACGTCTTTTATGACTTTGAAACGCGAACCCATAACGACAAACACGAAGCCAATTTTGTATGCGCAATTGATTTTGAAAACAAAAAATGATGGGCCTCCGGCGCAACATGTGCCGATCTATTTGTGCAAAAAATTTAGGCAACCAAAATACAAAAATTACACATTCACAGCACACAACGCATCTGGGTTTGACAACTACATAATGTTAGACTACTTCACCAAACAGGGCATCACACCGAGATTAACTATGCGCGATAGTAGAGTCTTGTTGATGTATGATGCGTTCTACCAACAGAGATGGCTCGACTCTTTCAGCTTTCTGCCAATGCGCTTGTCAAAGACTCCTGCAGCATTAGGTTTCGAATGTGAAAAAAAAAAGGGCTTCTTTCCACATTTGTTCAACAAAATAGAAAATGAAAAGTACGTAGGCCCATTCCCTGAGCCTCACTTTTATGGGTATGACAACATGTCTGACAAAGATGGGGCAGATTTCATGGAGTGGTACAATACAGTGCGTGACGGGGTGTTTGATTTCCAGTTTGAGCTACGTACATATGGAATCAATGACGTTGTTGTGCTGCACAAGGCATGTACGGTGTACTGTGAGGCGTTCATAGAGTGTACCAACTTTGACCCTTTTGACTACACCACGCTTGCCTCGTGTTGCATGGCTGTGTTTAAAACATGATTCCTACCCCGTAACACACTGGCATTGACATATGACGGCGCATACATCAGCCAGTACAAGACATTCTCCAGTGCGTCTATACAGTGGTTAGAGTTTGAGGCTTTCAGAAACAAAACAGAAATTCGACATGCCCTCAATCATGGGGAAGAAAAATTTGGCCCTTATCTTGTTGATAGTTTTTGTGACAGTGGAAATGTACGCACTGCTAACGAGTTTGCCGGTTGTTTCTGGCACGGTTGTCCAAAGTGCTACAGTCCCGGTCATAAAAATGCTGTAAACAAGATTGCATTCGGCGTCCTTTACAGACAATTTAAAGAAAAACTGAATGCTCTCAAACTGACACACAAGCTAAACGTACGGATAATGTGGGAATGTGAGTGGGAACATGCCAAAAAACAGACCAGATGCTGCAGGACTTTCTGAAAAGTTATGATGCGCCTGAAAGACTCGACCCACGAAAAGCACTGTTTGGGGGTCGCACCAATGCAAACAGACTACACTACAAAGCTGCTGAGGGTGAAAAGATAAGTTATTACGATTTTACAAGCTTGTACCCCACTGTGCAGGCTCGTGAAAACTACCCAGTTGGACACCCCAAAATAATCTTCCGTGACTTTGAGCCCATTGAAAATTACTTTGGTCTGGTGAAGTGTACTGTGTTGCCTCCCTGCGGGTTGTATCATCCAGTGCTTCCATACCGGTGTAACAACAAGTTGATGTTTCCCTTGTGTCGAACATGTGCAGAGGTTCAAAATCAAACTGGTGAGTGTCATCACTCTGCTCCTGAGAGGTCTCTCTCAGGAGTCTGGGTCAGTTTTGAACTTCAAAAAGCTGTTGAAAAAGGGTATGATGTTACCAAAATTGACGAGGTGTGGCATTTCGCTGAAAAGAGCAATGACTAATTCAAAGAATATGTCAAAGCGTTCCTTCAGCGAAAGCAGGCAGCTTCAGGCTATCCAAGTTATGCAAAAGATGAGATGTCAAAAGCCAAATATGTCCAAGACTACTATGACAAAGAGGGGATCCAACTAAACCCTGAAAAAATAGTTGTCAACAAAGCCATGCGAAGTATGCTGCTTAACTCCTTGTGGGGTCGTTTTTCAATGCGTGAAAATCAGGCTACATGCGAGTAAGTGACAGACCCTGAACAGTTTGCCCGCTACATGTTTAGCGATCAGTACGATGTCAGACAGTTTTCATTTGTATCTGATCATGTTGCACTTGTTCAGTGGAGATACAGACTGGCGCAGGCTGCTCTAACAAAAAACATAAACATCTTTATTGGGGCAATGACAACGGCATATGCACGCATGATGTTGTACGACCTCATGGATAAACTGGGGGAGAGATGCCTCTATTCTGACACAGACAGTGTTATTTTTGTGTCAAAGGATGGAGATTGGATCCTAGAAACAGGCCCCTTTCTAGGGGACCTGACTGATGAGGTAAATGGCGACACAGGCGATGATGACTATATTGCTGAGTTTGTGTCAGGAGGACCGAAATGTTATGCCTATCAGACAGCCCATAACAAAACACAGTTAAAATGCAAGGGAATCACTCTAAATGCACACAACGCTTCTGTCGTCACACGATGCCCTCATCAGTCTTGTTTATGAGTTTGCAAACCGTGGCGAGACAACGCAAAATTTAGTGACAAGATCAGACACAATAGTGAGAAATAAAAAGACCTTTGAGCTGAAAAACAAATCAAACGTTAAAAAACTTCAAGTGGTGTACACCAAACGCTGCATCTTCCCGGACTTGACAACTCTACCATATGGCTATTAACATGGGGGCAAGAGAAATAGACGATTTTGATTTTAGACTACAACATCCCTTTAGTCTAGTTGTGTCAGGACCCTCAAACTGTGGAAAGACCTATTTTGTAAAAATGTTGATTGAGAATGTTGACAGACTGATTTCAGACAATGTTGAAAATATTGTATATATTTATTCTTGTTGGCAACCACTGTATAATGAATTGATGAAAATAAGAAATGTAAATTTTGTTGAAGGTTTGCCTTTGTCTTTATGTGATGATTCATTGTTACCTGTAAATAAAAACAATTTGTTAATTATTGATGATTTAATGAATGATGCAAGCAACAATGTTGAGGTGCAAAATATGTTTACGAAATATGTACATCATAGAAATTTAAGCTGTTTGTATCTAGTTCAGAATTTATTTTTCCAAGGTAGAGTCAGCAGGACAATTAGTCTAAACACAAATTATCTTGTTTTGTTTAAAAACCCCAGAGATAAATATCAGGTCATGCTAATGGCTAGACAGATGTTTCCGGGAAAAAGCAATTTTTTTATGGAGTGTTTTGAGGATGCTACAAGTGTTCCTTTTGGGTATTTACTGATTGATTATAAAGCCAGGACACCTGACCACCTCCGTCTCAGAACAGACTTGCTTTCCGACCTGCCTGTGGTGTATGTACCAAAAAACAATAAACATGTCTGTGCGCCTGAGGAGAAACTTGTGTTTATTAAAACTCCTGCATGATGCATCACCCGCTCAAAGAAAGCATATCCTTCAATACGCCTCCAAAGATTTTGTTTTGACATTGTGTGAAATAGCCTTGAATGTTTTAAAGGGCAGGGTACCTTTAAACAAGACACAGTATCAAAAGTTAAAAAAGAGGAAGGCGGAGATTAGATTAATAGCTGATAAAAAGGTCTGCGTGTCAAAGAAAAAAAAGTTTATCAACCAGTCTGGTGGATTTCTCTTACCTCTCCTGAGAATAGCTGTGCCCTTCATATCAAGTCTCATTGCCTCAAGAAAATAAGAGAAGATATGGAGCATGCTCAGAAAATGTTTCTTGTGCCTCAACAACAACTTGATCTGCGTGAGTCTATTCGAGAGGCTGCGGAAAATGAGCTGGATCGTGCTATTAAAGACATTCTGGATCAGAAAACTGATGACCTTCATGAAAAAGCAAAAAAATATTCTATAGCGTTGCGGAGATTTGTCACAGTGGTAAAGCAGGGGGAAAGGGAGCAGAATACGCTGACTTTGGCTTTCCCGACCAACGAGGATGGTTCGGAACAGGTTGACAAGAGCAATCAAAAAAAGAAAGACTCTGTGATGAATGAAATTTTGAATAACATACCGAAAAACAGCAAGAATAAGGCAGGGGCGGCAGTAGCTCAGTCCATAGGGACTTGGGTTGGGAACTGGAGGGTCACCTGTTCGAGTCCCCGTTCGGACCAAAATATGGAGCGTGGACTGGTGGCTGGAGAGGTGCCAGTTCACCTCCTGGGCACTGCCGAGGTGCCCTTGAGCAAGGCACTGAACCCCCCAACCGCTCGGGGCGCCTGACCAAGGGCAGCCCCCTCACTCTGACATCTCTCCACTTTGTGCATGTACAGGTCCTGTTTGTGCATGTGTGTGTGTCTTTCAGACCTGTGTGTAATTCAATTGACAAGCAAGAGTGAAAACATTGAATTTCCCCTCAGGGGGATTAATAAAGTATATATAAAAAAAAAAAAATAACATATTTTGGAAAAAATGGATGCCTCAAAGCACGTTACATCTTGGAACCCACAAGGAGAGTTTGTCTTTAATGGGAATGTTGTAAAAGGTTATCATGTGTATGATTGAATAAAAAATGTCACAGCATCTCACAATGTTCCTGATGATCGACATCCTATAGGTTGGGAGGACTACTTAAAATCTTTAGCCATGTTGAATATACCTTTATCAGTTGTGCCGAATCAACAACTCAGGGGAAAAATTCTGGAGTTTAAGGAACAAGCTCTTGCCCCAGCCACTCCTCTTGTGAAAAGAAGCCGACGACTGGACATTGAAACATCTCCCTTTGTATCTCCTAGACTACGCTTAAGTGACTGGTTAGATTTTTGAAATGTGTGATTCTGCTGAGTGTGTGTGTTTTTAAATAAAGCAAAAGAAAACATAAAGTTATCATTTGTAGAGTCGTTTATTTAGATCTCAAAAAGTAACAACACCGGTTGTATAGGCAAACATTCACACAGGCCTTTACATTTATTTGACACGTATTAATAATATACAGCACAATAGTACACACCATGATAAATGTTACTTCACACACTTTTAAAAGAATCTCCTGATTGGACACATTGGATACATCCCAAAAAACTTTTTTGTGGCATGTAGCAAAAGGTTGAAATTTTTTTAACAAATTTACAAACCATTAAGTCGTTTTTAGACAAGTTGTTGCCATATTTTTTCAGCACATTGTCATATGTTAAACCTTTGTCCATGTGATAAAGAAAAAAAATACAATGTTGCCCACATGCAGTAGAGTATGTGTCTTGGACTTGTCTGGCAGAATGTTTAATTGTTGGACAATTTCTCTTTAGAAAGAAAGAAATCGATTCTGGAAAGCGGAAATTTGTAGGGGGATTTCCAAAACTGTCAAAAAATGACCCCACATCATATTTATTAATGTATATAGCGACCCAATGTTGTCCGATCATGTAAGAGGGGTCTGTGTTTATGACCATCATAGCCGGTCGCTCCTTCGTAAATGTTTTAGGGAGCTGGTCGCTAGCAAATACTCCTAAAAAAATGGTTTGTCGGGCTAGTTTATCAAGAATTTCTGTCAGTTCTATTGTATTCATGCTGTAATTATTTAAACAGTTAGAAATAGTCTAGAAGAACTTGCCGCCTGGAAATTTCCAAGAGAGAATCATACACTGCGTAAAGAATTATGTTTGTGGTTCGCTGAAGAGGGTTTCTGAAGCGGGCCTCCAATCTAACGCTGCCGTTTTTTATAAGAGATACATGATCACCACATCCTTTGTCAGGAGACAAGTTGAAACAAAACAGGCTATATCCTCTGCAAAATTCGTCTCGGGTTATTGACAGGGCGTGGTTCTTGAGATACCTTCCAGTTGTTGAAACCAGCTGGTGATATTCTCTGATGGCATTACTTCTCACAAAATTGGGTTTTGAGGGGTATGACTGCCCGTCTGCATATACACATAAAAACTCTATATCATAGTGGTTAAATGTAAACGGATTACGGGCATAACTACCAGTAAAAGCCTCGTTGTCTACAAATCCTACAACGAGAAATTTAGGTATCTGGCCTAAAAATAGATTTTCTTGATTACAGACCCTTGTGCCTGCCGGAATACTAAAATTTTTGAGGCATACTCTGTCGATAGGGTATTTCACATTGCTATGCATCAGGGCTTTAGCATGGGCTAGTTTAATGGCGAGTGACACTGTAACCTTTTTTACAAACAGACTTGCTGACATAATATTAACCTTAAAATTATCAACTGTATTATGCATTAAACAAAACTCGTTTTTAGTTCTTATAAATTTAATCTTGAGGTCAACACCATTTATCATCAGCTTGTCTTGAAAAAATAAATCAGAGTGTATGGGCGCAATCAATTTCACCACACGGCTACGTTCAGTATACCCCATTCTTTTTACAAGTCCTTCGTTATCCCCTCCAGCTGTCGCATCATCCATGTGTCCGGCAGTGTCCATATAAAATAGTCCAGATCCAAACTGTGTATGCAGAGTGTCTTTCCCATAATTTAAAAGACATTCTATGATACAGCGATAAGGATAGGTGTTGGACGATTGTGTTATAAGCCTGTCTCCCAGTGAAATGTCAACTTGTGAAAACATTGTACATCCCGGGTAATTGATGAATCCCACTTCATCTCCTTGAGCCAAGTTTCCTCTGTCAGATTTGGTGATCTTAACATGTATATAAAGATATGTGTTGTTTAGGTCCAAATAGTCCTCGTTACTTGCTGGCACAAAAAATTCTAATGGGGCAGAGTCCGAAATCGTGGCAAGAGGAGGAATTTTGACATAGACGCTTTTTTCAACACTCGTTTGAGTCAGCGGGAGCAGGAAAAGATCCAATTCTGATTTAATGCATTCTTTCGACATACTGTGGACCAGTGCCATTTTGTTAAAATATATCCTTGGCCTTTGTCTTACAACGCTTCGTCTGCTTCCTTCTCCTAGACGGTGTAGTTTTTCTTGCTCTGGTTCCGCTCTTCTTATTTAAAACTTTGCGCCGTCTTTTTGGTTGGAAACTCCTCCTTTGTCCAGGGGGGCGTTTTATTGGTCTATGCGTCAGCGCCATCATTCCTGATCCCTCCTGCTGATTGTTGCGGTGCGTCACGACGTTAGTAATGACATCGGAAACAATGTTTTTAGTGGCTTTCTTTAAATGCGGGGCGGCTATCGTAATTCCTTTCTTCAGTAAGGGAAACGCAAGTCTAAATAACCCGTGGAAAATACCCCCAAGACCTGCCCCATATTGTGCGCTAAGCCCGCTGTATCCGGGTAAATCACCACCCGCTTGTGCCGTATAATAGTTAATGTATTTATCAGCATTGTGTATATATGGCTGATACATGATCTTGTCTAAAACTGATTTTTCACAGGTCGAAAGTGTAGTTTTAGAACTGTTTTACCATATGTAAAAGGAATATGCCTATTCTGATCTGTTTTAAGAGATATCTCAATGTCGTCAATGTGTGATTTAGAGAGCGGTATGTAATGTGGCTTGTCATACGTTCTTGTGATCATATGATTGTTTGGTCCCGCACTATGTACAATTCTTAAAAGAGGAACGTAGCTGTCCCCTACAGATTGTGGTTCTATTATATCGGTATAGATAAAGAGATTATACAGGCCTATGTTCAGATCGGCAAAATGCTGTGCCATATATGATTCGTCTGGTATGTCGTCATCGCTCAATAAACTGTCCTCAGGGGTGGCAAAAGCAATGCCTGGAGTAAATCCTAACATTTATGCCAGTTTTCCTCTAAACGTTATTTCAATGTCTCTTATAGGCAAAATACTGACTCTGTTGGTGATGATATTGTATTGAAGTTTGATGTAATCCATATTATTTTTAGACATGCAGTCATTTATTTCTGTTATTATCTGTTGCATAGTTGTATAGAATCCTGGTGTTGCTCTTAGGCACGCCCGCCTTTTTGATCTTTTTGACACGACAAATTCTGCGTCGTCTGACGAGAAATTTGTCCATGTTTTTGGATACTGTATTTCGATTAAGCCTACTTCGTAGGGCACTTTGAAATGCAGCGGTTTGGATAACTTTGTTCTAAAATTAGCTATTGTGTTGTTAGGATAAAATTTTGCGGAGGAATTGCTAGGCAATGTTATAAAAAAGCCCTCTCCATCCATGTCAGACCTCCGTCCTCCCCCACCTTGATGTATGAGATCCCCCCCTTACGACAGCTGAATGACACGTTTTTCCAGAATCCAGGAATTAAATTTGTCTGGCCATCCCACCCATTTGACTAACACCATGTTTTGCCCATGGCGTTTCTTTTTAGATAAGACCCTTTCTATTTTAAAAGTTGTGTCTTTACCCACTATAATTTTTTGCAACTCTGATTCATAAAACGTTCCTTGTAATGTTTCTCCATCGTAATCTTTTAGCCTGTAAACAGGAGGCCTTCTTGGTATGCATTCTGTTACAGTAAAATATTCATCAGTATAGTTTTGCTCATAATCTTTTTTAAAAGGATGTCTTAATTTTGAAATTCTCACCGTATCACCGACTATAAATTTCCACTGGAGCGGATCACTGCTCTTTGCTTTATATAGATTATTAAAAACTATGTGCTCGTTATTGCTTGTTACTTCAACAGGTTTCATTCTAATGCTTCGGTGATAACTCAAGTTGTAAGCACTTACTAAATCTTGCAAGACGTCCACATAACGTTTAGAATTATTGGCCGATAAATATCTCCACATTTTGGTTTTAAGAGTCCTGTTGAAACATTCAATAACACTAGCCTTTGTCTCATTTGACGTGGTGAAATGAATAATATTATTAGCTTTAGTTAAGTCTTTAAACTCTTTGTTCAAGAACTCTTTTCCTTTGTCTGTCTGTAATTTATTGGGTATTCTGCCTTCATCTAAAATGTCTTTAAATGCGGCTGTGACTTGTTTTCCGCTTTTATATTTTAAACATCGAACCCAAGCGTACTTTGAAAACACATCTATACATGTTAATAAAAAACGTACCCCATTGTTTTCTGAAGAATAAGCAGTCATGTCTACAAGATCTGTCTGAAATTGTTGATCTATTTTGTTTACTAACACCCGATTTCTCTTAAAATGTATTGGGGCCATTTTGTGAAGGGTATAAACATCCTGTTTTAAAAGCCATTTGTCTATCTCAGAATCTGCTAAACGAGTACCGGTACTTTCAAACACTGCCTGTTTTAACCTCTGTATACCTCCATATCCTCCAGCGCTTTCTGGCGCATAGTATATTTTTTTCATGACCTTCTCCATGGTTGATGATATAAGAATGAGTAGCGACAGTCGGTTTTTAGGGTTTTTATTTTTCTGACATCCCATCATGCATAACAGAACATAATAGTGTCTGAAAAATGTCAGTACACGGATACACACTTTATAAAATCAAAACATGCATTTGAATTTTTTCTAATCAGCGATTCTACAACACATTGCATCATACTACTAACATTTACGGTTTGTTTTCTGTTTAACATCAATACACACAGATCAATACTAAAAGCACAAAAACAAGCAACATGACCTTTGTGAAATTCATTGTCCTTGATCCTCAGTGCCATGCCATGTCTCCCTATTGTGTGTGTGTGTGTGTGTGTGTGTGTGTGTTTGTCTAGTATGGAGGGTGGGAGGGAGGGGCTTTCTTTGTAACTGTTTTTCTTTCTTGTGTTAATTGTTTTTAATTCTGCAAAGCACTTTGTGTTGCATGTCCATGCAGGAAAAGCGCTCTACAAATAAAGTTGATTGATTGATTGATTGATTAAAGGAAAACAATCAAGAATATTGATAAGAGTAGATTTTACATCGGTATATTTGTCAGCAACCGTATGCACCATAGAGGACCAGTCCTCTGACAGTTCTCTGACACAATCTATCTGTCTCATAAATCTAGCGCAACATAAACTATTGGCATCAAGCACTGTATTTTTAACAGCATTACACAGCAGAGTTTTCAATCTATACATGACATACAGGATTTTGGTATAGTTCAGCAGGCTACACACATTTCCCATTATTTCTGCTCCAAACTTTCAGAGATTTTTGAACAACAGAGTGCAATCTTTCGTTTCCACTGGATACCTGCTTAAGTCTTGTTGTGAGAAATGGGGAAGTTGTCCACTCCTTTAAAACATCTTCCGCAATGTCTTGTATGTCTTGCTGAGAAGGCGGTGTGTTACCAAGGCAAAACAATACACATGCTTGCGCAACTGTGTAATTTTCGTTAAAAATCTCTTGTTTAATTTCTTCCAAATGCCCTTCAAGATAATGCAGGGGCAGACTGTCAATACACGAGGTGCATTTTCCTCTGTACAATTCGTCCAGATACATACAATATATACAGATTCCTTTAGCTCTTTCCTTTAATGTGGAGATAATAACCTATTGTTACCTCTATAATTTTGTGAACATTGGATTCTCCTGGCGTACCACATTTGAAGTAGTCACACTCCTTATCATCCAGAATTCCCAAACAGTCATCAGGACTTGACGGTTGTTGGAGGATATCTGTTGGTTTTTCTTCGGGCGTAAGGAATGTTAAATTTCTTTTTCCCAGCTCTTCACCAAGTCGTCCACCCAGGTGTTATTATTTCCATCCTCCTGTCGGTCGTCCACTCCGGAGCTGCTGTTTCTATCACACTGCCAAATTGTACAAAAATCGTTTTTATCCATGTCCGACGACACATCGCACCACGCATAAGGACGGTGACCTGTACAAATAGATGCTAAATATTAGATGAGACATAGCAGATGTTTTCACAGGGTTGGAGTCACGTCAACCCCCTTGGAGGCAGTTCTGTCATCGTCCTTCTCAAAGATTCATTTTTTTAGGCTCTCATATTGACTGTAAACCTTGAACCATCTGAATAGAGAATCAATACGGGAGAAAGCTTCTAGTGTTCTCTCCCATTCACACCACTGAACTAAAAACCCTGTGGTAAACCATGTTTCCCATTCTTTAGACATGATGGGGTAGAGTTTGTCCTCAGTCGGAGTACCCTTTCGGGCATGGTGAATAACAGTGTTGTCCATACACTGCCTGAAAAATATGTAGGCCTCTGGGTCATAGACCTCTAAGTCTGTTTCCACACGATAGGTCTCTCCAGGCACTGAACCGTTCCACTGCGCTGTGTACACGCCTTTCGAGGTACTTAGCTCCTGACAAATTTTGTTTCTGAAATGGCTCCAGTCTTTGGCAAAAAAACGGACGTGTGGGGTGACTCCTTGTAAAAACAGTTCATCGGCTTCTCTGGTGTAGAGACACACCACTCCCCGGTCAAACAAGTATCCGGAAACCCTGCAGTCTTTTACATCCCACTCATACATGGGTGCCCATGCTTTTTGGTCCAAAAACTGGGTTAGGTGTGTATGAACAGCCCTTTTCTTTTTAAGAGCTAAAAGCAGTTCAGCATCGCGTATAATCATGCGGCATGTTGGCGTCATAGAATTAAAAGACGTACCTATATTTTCAATCTTTGTAGAGTATAGGGCCTCAGACAGGAAATGCAGATAACCAGGATCTCCTCTGTATAAGGTTATCGAGTTTAAACCACAGATCGTCAGCGTCCTCAGTTGTGGTTTGTCACAAACAGACACATGGTTGGACTATATAGCTACTGCAAACCACACATCACTTCCTAAAAAACGCCCCCTCCTCAACACGTGGTGGCAACAGCTCCAAAGTGCAGAAGGAAATGAGTCTCCAGTAAAATCAACAGCTGACGACAATCAACACCCTTGCTTAGTACATGTCCAGACATGTCGTAATATAATTGTACAAACAATTAAACAACCTACCTTGATCATATAGAGGGATCGAAACAACAATGTTCTGTAGTTGCTGGGGTTAGAGAGAGAGAGGCTGCTTTTGAATACACCCCCTAGCAGCAACAGCGGCCTTGGGCATGTTTTTGGGGCGTAATGGATCCTTTATCACGTCTAATTCTTTAAACTTCTCTAGCCCTGTTTTGTTAAAATAACCGGCAGGATAAGGCTCCCATTGCATGTCCATAACATCGTCACTAGCGCCGTAGTATCCACTCTGTTTAACAGAAGCCATTAGAATTCAACTGGAATTGTGCCGCAAAAAATACAACCGCCACTGGTCGCAATCAGTTCGTATCTAGTACATGCTACCCCAATAGGATTATAAAGACATGTAACAACAAAACCACTCCCAAAATCACTACTTCCCTAACCATATATAGAATCCTCTACAATCAGCACCGATTGTCTCACACACACACACACACACACACACACACACACACACACACACACACACACACACACACCCAAACACTCACGTGTCAAATGTCACACGTTCAGCACCATTTGTCTCACACACACACACACACACACACACACGCGCGTGCACACACACACACACATGCGTCACACACTCACACACACACACGTGCGTCACACGCACCCACACACACACACACACGCACATCACATGCACTCACACTCACGCACGCGCCCCATACACACACACTGTCACGCGCGTGCACGTATGAAAAGGTGTCTTTTATATACTACTTCTCTATAAGAAAAGATAAGTGACAACACATCATAAACTTCTGACTGAGGCACCTTTTGTTAGTCCATACACATTCAAGCTATATATTTATGCGTTCAGAACAAATTTATCTATCTGGTGATGCTTTCAGATTGAACATCAGACCCTCGGTTGGGATCTGGAAGGATTTCTTTGAGAAACTGTCAGCCCATTTTGCTCTGCCTGTCAGCCACATGCAGTCCTTAATTAGCATAAGAAAAGCTTCACTCTCACAGTCTGTGTCAGAGTGAAGTGTGTGTTAATGTGTGTGGTCACACACACAAGAAAGTATAACATTTACTAAACTGTCCAGCTCATGGTGCTCATTCCAAAAACTTTGAAAGACATGCCTGATACCAAAAACCTGTAAATGCAAGATGTCCTGATGAAACTGTTTTACCTCATGAAGAATTGGAATACATGTAGTCCTGCTCAGTTTCTCCACTGACATTAACTAGTACATATTTGTGTTTGTTTGCAGCACTTAGATTCTCACTGCAGCCAGTACACATCACTCAAGCTTTCACTAGGTCACATGATTTCAAATGAATATGGATGTGTTGTTTGATCATCACACAAGTCAAAGTTTCATTAGGTCACATGGCTTATGTCTACAACCTGAGCTGGGGGACGACGGCGAGGGGCCGAGGTCCCGCCCAACGCTGCTTCGCAGCTTTAATTTATTATTATTATTATTATTATTATTATTATTATTAGGGCCCAAGCTACTACGAAGTCGTCCTTGAGGTCCCTATTATAATTGCGCTGTATATTATTATTATTATTATTATTATTGATTATGGACCTCGGCTGAAGGGCGAGGACCCTATTGTTTTTGTAGCGTTTATTAGGTGCGGTGCGAGGACCCTATTGAAATGCAAGGATTTTTTACTATTATTATTATTATTATTCCTCCAAATGAATTGCCTTTTTGGGAGGCTTAACATACCCGAAAACTCATGAAACTTTGCACACATCTCAGAACTGGTAAAGAAAAATTGGATATTTTAAGGGTCTCATGCACTGGTTCCAGAAAAATGACTCAGTGGCGCCCCCTACAAAAGTTTGAGGAAACAGCCCCTGAAGCTAGTTTAACCTACATGTATGAAACTTGGCAGGCTTATGTAATGCTTAGAGACATACAAAAAAGCCTCTTGGAGGCATCCTCTAAACCCAACAGGAAGTCGGCCATTTTGAATTTACTTTGCAATTTTGATGCATTTTTGGCCATTTCCAGGGGTCTTAAATGAACGAACTTGTCCGAGAGATTTTATGTGATGGACTTCAAACCTTGGTCTGTCCCATCCCAAGACTTTGAAGATGAAAAGTTATCAAAAGCTTGAGTTTTCGTCAATGCGTCTGACCGTGGGATGGCGTCAAATTTAGGGATCTCGCCACCAAACAAGAAGTAGTTTATAACTCCAGCATACATGGTCCAATCTTGCCCAGACTTCACAGAATTGATGACAGTCCTGCCCTGAACACATCTACATGTCAATAATTAGAGATAAACATAGTGTCCCCTACTGGCAATGGGAAATGTCATGTTTTAGACTTTAATGTACATCTCCTACAGACTTGACCAGATCCACTTCAAACTTGGTGAAAAAAGTTACAAGACATTGATGACGCTTTATTGTGGAAACTGTGAGTTTTCGTTGAAGGGCGTGGCCACGGCCTGGCGGCGAACTTTGATGTTTCGCCGTGATGATAAACATTGCTATAACTTGACTCCACATGGGAATATCTTGCCAAAACTTCACACATATGATGACATTCCAGCCCTGAACACATCTACAGAGGAATTTTAAATCACCGCCATAGCGCCACCTTCTGGCAACAGAAAGCTACTTTATACATTCTTTGATGTCCCACTTCTAGCAGGTTAACCAGACCCACCTCAAACTTGCTGGTCTAAGTCCTTAGACCTTGATGATACTTAAAAATGAAGCTTTTGAGTTTTCATCAAACGCTGTCACCGTGGCGCCTCCTTGTTCGCCATTAAACACGATGTTGTTTTGAAGGGACAAGGGATGCTTGAAAACTCACCAAACGTAGCATACACATCACAGGTCACAAGTCCTTTTGTCTGATGTGATTTTTGTGCTTTGATGCACCAAGATGGCTCAACAGCCCCCCTACAATATTTCAATTAAGCAGCCCCCAAAGCTGGTTTGACCTGAATGTATGAAACTTGGTAGGTACCTGTAACACTCTATTACGTACAAAAAAGCCTCTTGGAGCCATGATCCAAACCTAACAGGAAGTCCGCTATTTTGAATTTACTTGTGCGACTTTTGTGCACTTTTGCCCATTTCCAGGGCTTGTAAATTAACGAACTTATCCTACAGATTGAATCAGATTGGCTCCAAATTTGGTGTATGTAAGCGTGACTATGTTGTGACCAAAAGTTATCACAGGATTTGCCCAATGTTGAATGGCGCGCCTGCAGCTGAGCATTGAGTCATGAGGTCTCACCATGAAAAACGAAATTGCTGTAGCTCTGGCATAAATGGTCCAATCTCCACCAAACTTCACATGATTCATATTAGTCCCGCCTTGAACACATTTTCATTACCATATTGCCTAATAATCATAGTGCCACCTAGTGTCGAAAGGAAATACTTCTTATCAGACACTTATCTTTGGATTAACCTGAAATTTCAGTGCTGTGGTCTATATTTCATGTACACAAACAAGACATATCATTAGTGTCTACGCATGCTGCAGAGGGTTTAATTTTGATGTCTCGCCATGAAACAGGAAATTGCTCTAGCTTTGGAGTAAATTGTCCAATGTCCACCAAACTTTACATGATTCAGATTAGTCCCACCCTGAACACATTTATATAACAATATACAGTAATAGTCATAGCGCCACCTAGTGGCGAAAGTAAGTACTTCTTATCAGACACTTATCTTTGGATTAACCTGAGATTTCAATGTTGTGGTCTATATTTCATGTCCACAAACATGACATATCATTAGTGTCTACGTGTGCTGCAGAGGGTTTAATTTTGATGTCTCGCCATGTTTGACCTGCATGTATGAAACTTGGTAGGCACCTGTAACACTCCATCACGTACAAAAAAGCCATCACGTACAAAAAAAACCAACAGGAAGTCCGCCATTTTGAATTTACTTGTGCCACTTTTGTGCATTGTGCTTTGATGCACCAAGATGGCTCAACAGTGCCCCCTACAATATTTCAATTAAGCAGCCCCCAAAGCTGGTTTGACCTGCATGTATGAAACTTGGTAGGCACCTGTACCACTCTATCACGTACAAAAAGCCTCCTGGAGCCATGCTCCAAACCCAACAGGAAGTCCGCCATTTTTAATTTACTTGTGCCACTTTTGTGCATTTTTGCCCATTTCCATGGCTTGTAAATTAACAAACTTGTCCTACAGATTTAATCAGATTGGCTCCAAACTAAGTGTATGTAAGCCTGACTACATTATGACCGAAAGCTACCACAGGATTTGCCCAATGTTGAATGGTGCACCCGCTGCCGAGCGTTGAATCTTGAGGTCTCGCCATGAAAAATGAAATTGCTGTAGCTTTGGTATAAATAGTACAATCTCCACCAAACTTCGCATGATTCATATTAGTCCTGCCCTGAACACATCAACATAACCATATTTCCTGATACTCATAGTGCCACCTAGTGGTGACAGGAAATAGGTCTCATCAAACACTTATGTTTCGAATTATCTGAAAGTTACATGCTGTGGTGTGTATTTGATGTATAAAAACATGATGTATAATTAGTGCACACTCCAACTCCCCCTAGTGGAAAGAGGAAGTGATACAAAATGTGAAATATGTCATTCCAGCACTATAACAAGGATAGGCCAAGTTGCCCTTGCATACGATGTCTAACTTTGACAGAAATGAACTGACGCGTCAGAATGCCTCCTGCCAGGCCCCCCGATTTGCATGAAGGCGCGAGGGCCCGTTCATCGCTGCTTGCAGCTTTAATCATTATTATTATTATTATTATTATTATTATTATTATTATTCCTCCAAATGAATTGCCTTTTTGGGAGGCTTAACATACCCGAAAACTCATGAAACTTTGCACACATCTCAGAACTGGTGAAAAAATTGATATTTTAAGGGTCTCATGTGCTGGTTCCAAAAAGTGACTCAGTAGCGCCCCCTACAATAGTTTGTGGAAACAGCCCCTAAAGCTAGTTTAACCTACATGTATGAAACTTGGCAGGCTTATGTAATGCTTAGAGACATACAAAAAAGCTTCTTGGAGGCATCCTCTAAACCAAACAGGAAGTCGGCCATTTTGAATTTACTGTGCAATTTTGATGCATTTTTGGCCATTTCCAGGGGTCCTAAATGTGTATGCCCAGGAGTGTCTGTACATAAATGTGTGAATGTGCAGATACATACAGGGTCTTGCAGATCTGCATTCATAGCATGTGAATGTGCTGTACATTTAATGTATGAGGAAATGTACCGCACATTTTAAGTGTAATATATCATTCTATTGAGTTTATTACGTTCTATTGATGCCATATATATATATGAACAAAATTATCAAGAAAATTAAGTGACAAACCAATAATGTTCTTAATGAGGCATATAGGTTAAGAAAATGAGGTTAAACATAAATCACTGACTTGTAATTTCATACAGTTTGTTTATATTCATTTCAAATAGTAGAGTTAATTTCACAGAGCTAAGCATCCTCTTTTGTCCAGCTGAAACTACAATAAGCCCTCAGTTACACATTTGCATTGTGAATTAGCTGTGCTCTGCCAGCTAACGTTAGCTTAAAGCAAAGGCTAACATTACAATCTCACGTTCAGAGTTAGTAAGAGACAAACCGTGTTAGGTTTTTACTTCTGGAACGTAATTGCCGTCCATACAAATCTTGTTGAGCAGCACAAATACGACGTATCTGCCGTGTTTGGATGCTGATGAGGCCTCATAGCGCCAGGAGTAACAGCTGCACCAGTACATGGTCCGCCATCATTGTTGTTGTTGTTGTTCAACGTAACTGACGTATACAGCGACGCAATGACGTGGCACCCTAACCACCTCGAGCCGTGGAAAAGCAAATTGCTTCCCAGCTGGTTCGCAAGTTGAACCAACTGAGAACCAGCACCAGCACTGGCCCCAAACCAGCACTGGAACTGCTTTGGTGGAAAAGGGGTATGTGTATGAACTAAACCCCCCTCTTTGGGCATTACTCTGCCCACAGCTTGATTTAAAAAAAAATCAGAAAAGATAGGCGGAGCTGAGGGGGGGGGGGGCTTTCAAAGCAAGATTTCGCCTCAAACGTGCTCTTAAAAAAAGCATCTCCTCCTACACTGTTTATTTTATCGGCTTTAAAGACACACACATGCCAGCTCAACTGCTGCTAAACAGATCTTCTATATAACTTTATTTCTCTCACCATCACATTATTTTGATGATTGGACCAACGGTTTGGGAATGGGAAGAACTTGTTTGAGGAGTTAAATCTCCACTAAAACAGGTCTCTTCTTTGTGTTCTGTCTGTCTGTCTCTGCTCTTCTGCCAGGTGCACCTATTTAATTACAAATGGCCACTGCGGCCTGCAGGAATGTCGTAGAAAGATAAAACCAAAACTGGCTTGTTCATCTCATTAAGACCTACAAATCACGCACCCCTGACCTAAATCCAACAGGAAATGAGCTAGTGCCTCTAAAAGTAACATGAGCAAATGTGGAGAAATTGTCAGCTGTGAGCTTGACATCTTAAACTTGCGAGATGTCGTAGAAAGATCAAACCAAAACTGGCTTGTTCGTCTTATCAAGACCTACAAATCAGGTGCTGACAGCCCTGACCAAAATCCAACAGGAAGTGAGCTAGTGCCTCTGAAAGTAACATGAGCAAATGTGGAGAAATTGTCAGCTGTGAGCTAGAGTGGAGAGTAGGGATGTGCAGAGTAGGGTTGTCACGATACTAAAATTTCAAACTCGATATCGATACCCAGGAAAATATTCAATATTCGATACCATTTCGATACAGCAGCAAAAAATTAAGAGGCATGTCATTTGTTTAAATAAAGATCAGAACAGTAATATTAATGATAACAACAAAAAATCCCCCCAAAATAAATAACAAGATCTGTCCATACAAATGTATTTATCTACAGCCCTGTTTATTTTCTGTGCTTCTGGTGAACTGGCACCATATTTTCGTTGCTGATCAAATAGAGTTGGTAGTTTAGGCTCAGGATGCTGCTGTTTCTACCTCACTATGTGATCAGAGAACCAGAGGTTACGGAAGAAACCAAACGTTTTTTCAGCTTCAATCTATGACTTTGCAGCTAACATAACTTTCAGACACACATAATTGTGTTGTCCTGTTAAACTAACATTGTCTATTAATGTTACAGATGGCCACGACTGATAAAGTTTTCTGCTTAGATCCCACATTAACATTAAAAGTTATAGACACCAGCTGCTCAGCTGCTAGTGAGGGGAGGGGCTGTACCTGCTGTCTGCAGCGTGCTGTGTTCACTTCACTAAATATTTCCAAAGAACGCTTTTTCCTTCATCATTTTTTACCAAAACTGGCTGCTCTGATCCTCCTGCAGCCGCGCTGGCCATATTACAGCAACAGAAATGTATGCATGCATGCACAGCAACGACAACAAGCCGGGTTGCAGCAAGGGCTCTGTGACTGCCAGACGCTGCCTGCACAGCACGTGTCCGTCAGACCCGTCGCGCACACCCAACAGGCGCTGAGGTAGCTTGCACTGTTAGTATTGATACTTTTGTAAATTAGTATTGTATCCGGATACAGCTTTTGAGTATTGATACTTACAGGGTATTGATACTTTTGACAACCCTAGCGCAGAGACGTCATTATCTGTATCTGTATTTGTATTCGGATAAAAGCTGGAAATGGGCGTGGCTTATACCGGAAGTTGTGTTACATTGTATTTTCTAACTTTATATTCATTGGCAATGCAATTTCTGAGCATTCAAAGCATCAAATTGATTTAATATTGACATATAATAAGTTCTGAAATATATTTCCATATCCTCATACTTCACTTTTCAATAATAACACTGAATAAGAATAACGCTGACCAGACAATTTGAACTAGGAAAATGAAGATTTAATTAACACACTCTTTTAAACATTTTGTCACTGAGCTTTTTGTTAGGCAACAGGCTTAGGCCAGTCTCTAACATGGGTCAATGAATGATCAGTTTGGACTGGGGGGAAAACAGCTTTACAAATCAAATCCACCAGTCACTTCTAAAACCTCAAGGAAAAATATTTGTGGCTACAGGGGGATCAAAATAAAATAAATAAATAAAATAAAAATCAACCAGCCACCCTCCTCCTCTGATAAGTTAAGAACAGTCCCTTATCAGTGCATAAACCAGACACATCATGCAGCCCGGTTGGTATTTTTTAGTATATTTCCTAATAGACCCACAGTGGGCTGGGTGCTAACTGGGTGCGCATAAAGTCAAATGCGAGTAAAATGCTCGTACCATAGAGCTCTCAGCAGTCTATGGGACATAAGCAAGCAGCAGTAGGCTTAGCTACTGTCTAGTCTCAACCCAGCACACGGTCGATTTGGTTACAGATACAGCTAGCTAACAAGTTAGAGTTACAGCACTACAGTCGCTGTGGTTAACAGCAATGGATTATTCTATTCAATGTCTGCCGGTGGAACGAAAGAACTAGCTAACATTAGGTCTACACAGTGTGTCTTGTGTCTTACAGTACCGTCTCACTGTAAGCAGCATAGCCAGTGTTTGATTTCTTTGATTAGCGTTGCGTTTCTGAGCCACAAAAAAAAGTGCATGACGCACATGTTTTTTCCCATCCAAATAATAACTGGTATATTTGTATAGAAAAATTATCTGTTTCAAAGGCATTATTCGTGCCTATACGAATAATGTATTCATATTCGGGCACACCCCTAGTGGAGAGGGGTCTAAAATCATCTAAAACTTTTGTCCTTAACTGTCTACGTGAGCTGGAGGATGAAACGGCTGGAGTCCGAGGTCCTGCCCAAAGCTGCTTGCAGCTTTAATGAAACTTGTGTTTTGTGAAATATTGATGTGTTTTCTGAAATGTTGTCAGATGCGTACCAAGAAGTCATTATCTGTATCTCTATTTGTTTAACCAACAAAATGGTAGAATCTATCTATATCTCAATCCATCCATCCATTCATCTTGCTAATGCTGAGTTTCCCTGAGTGATAGACACTGAAATATGCAATGTGGGTCGACCCACCTGTAGCTAAAAAAAATGGCAATGTATGTCAAAATGATTTACAATGATAAAGGTTTACAGTGACGAATCAATAATTACCTTCAAGCAAGGAAGTGTGTGTGTGTGTGTGTGTGTGTGTGTGTGTGTGTGTGTGTGTGTGTGTGTGTGTGTGTGTGTGTGTGTGTGTGTGTCTTTGTGTTAGTGGACAAGCAGGAGAACTGAATTATGAACAGGTTGTGTAATCTACAGGTTCTCTTATCTCTCCAGGGGAATAACCATCACTCTTTGTCTTGTAAGCAATACACCGCTGTGTTCCTGTAGCAGCACAAATTTAATGTGATGTTTATTGCCCCTTTGCACAAAATGACCAAAGTGCAGGTTATTTCTTGAGTGGACATATCTGTCTGAAATTTAAAAAAAAAAAAAAAAAAAAAAAAAAATATATATATATATATACACCTGTAATTATTTGAATTACTTGAAGATATACCATAATGAGTGCTTCCAAAGTTTACATAGTTTAATAAAATGATTGAAGTACCCATTATGGTATAGCTGTAGTTTAAATACCCACATTTCCCCCAGCCAATGTATGCATCCCATGGGCCAATCAAGATTCATCATCTCTTTAAGTTTCTCCAAATTGGACTGGTGGCTTAGTTTTGATGGCCTTTGAAAGTCTGATATTTTGACCTTTAATTAAGGCACCCCCTGCCAGGCCAATCAGTGGAATGTGGGAAGCGTCAGAGCCAAAATATACCACCAGCCCCATTTTTGTCCAAATCTAAGTAGCAGCCTGATATCACATTTGTGTTAAAAACTGTGACATTTAATCAGAGCGCCCTCATTAGGTCCATCAGTGCAGTTGTAGAGTGTGTTATAGAGTAGCTTTATGTCAGCCACTTTCATTAGACTAATGAGTTGCTTATCTTTTGTATTTTGACATCTGAAACAAAAAGGTATTCAAATTTCCAAAATGTTTAAAGTCTAACACCCCATGAGTGTCCCACTGCCACACCGCAAAGGGTGCAGACAGACTGTGCATCTCTGTTCATTAGGATCATATCGGCAATGCTCTTTTACTTTCATTCATATGTCTGACTGTCCGTCTGTCAATCTGCCTGCCTGTATTGTAAACAAATGTGCTGTTACACCAGTTGAGGGCACAATAATCTATTGACCATAAACATAAGTGAATATGAACACAAGCACACTTTGCATGCCTGTGATGTGTGTGTATGTTGCCACGGGTTTTGCTGGCACCAAAGGTGGGAATCGGGTGGGCAGTATGCGTGTGTGTGTGTGTGTGTGTGTGTGTGTGTGTGTGCGTGCGTGCGTGCATGCGTGTGTTCTCATATTGTGTGTGTCCAGCTGGCAGGCTAAGGCCTTTGTACAGCCTTTCATATTGCCTTATCAGTTCACAAATAAACATGGCTACAGATGAAGTCATTTTCACAAGGAAAAAACAAAAAAAAATGTGTGTGTGTGTGTTTGTGTATTTGTGTGTGTGTGTGTGCATAAACTGTCTATTGTGCACAGCTCAGCTCTAGTCTAGATGCGGAGTAATATTTGATCAAGATTTTTCTTTTAATTTTCATTTAAAACAAACCTCACAAACTGAAATTTTTTCATCTGTGTAATCTGTGACATTTTTTCATCTGTGTAATCTGTGAAATTTTTTCATCTGTGTAATATTGCGAAAATTAGGCCTATCCTGACCCAAAAAGATGCAGAAAAATTGGTCCATGCATTTGTTACCTCAAGGCTGGATTACTGCAACTCCCTGTTATCAGGTAGCTCTAGTAAGTCTTTAAAAACTCTCCAGCTAATTCAGAATGCAGCAGCGCATGTACTATCAGGAACTAAGAAACGAGATCATATTTCTCCTGTTTTAACTTCTCTGCACTGGCTCCCTGTAAAATACAGAATTGAATTTAAAATCCTACTGTTAACTTATAAAGATCTAAATTGTCAGGCTCCATCATATCTTAGAGAGCTCATAGTGCTTTATTATCCCACCAGAACACTGTGCTCTGAGAATGCAGGGTGACTCGTGGTCCCTAAAGTCTCCAAAAGTAGATCAGGAGCCAGAGCCTTCAGCTATCAGGCTCCTCCCCTGTGGAATCATCTTCCTGTTGCGGTCCGGGAGGTAGACACCATCTCCACATTTAAGACTAGACTTTCCTCTTTGATAAAGCTTGTAGTTAGGGCTGGCTCAGGCTTGCCTTGTACCAGCCCCTAGTTAGGCTGACTTAGGCCTAGTCTGCCGGGGAACCCTCTATTATACACCGGGCACCTTCTCTCCTTCTCTCTCTCTCTCTCTCTCTCTCTCTCTCTCTCTCTCATGTCCTGTTACTGCATCTTGCTAACTCGGCCATTCTGGATGTCACTAACTCGGCTTCTTCTCCGGAGCCTTTGTGCTCCACTGTCTCGCAGCTTAACTCATATCGCAGCGGTGCCTGGATAGTGTGACGTGTGGTTGTGCTGCTGCCGTGGTCCTGCCAGATGCCTCCTGCTGCTACTGTTATCATTAGTCACACTTGTACTGTTATTATACACATATGATTATTGTCTCATATGTATACTATCAGATATTAATATATACTTTCAACATATTGTACCACAATAGCCAGAATTATAACTATAATATTATTACTTTCATTAATCTTGTTGTAAGCTTACCATCTGTCCTGCATCTCTCTCTGTCTCTGTCTCTCTTTCTGTCTCATTGTGTTGTACGGATTACTGTTAATTTATTATGCTGATCTGTTCTGTACGACATCTATTGCACGTCTGTCCGTCTTGTAAGAGGGATCTCTCCTCAGTTGCTCTCCCTGTTTCTACAGTTTTTTCCCCCTGTAAAAGGTTTTTTTGGGGGGAGTTTTTCCACTGTGAGGGTCCAAAGGACAGAGGGATGTCGTATGCTGTAAAGCCCTGTGAGGCAAATTGTGATTTGTGATATTGGGCTTTATAAATAAAATTGATTGATTGATAATGAGGCGACATGGTGGTGTGGTGGTTAGCACTGTCGCCTCACAGTCCAAACACATGCAGATTGGGGATTAGGTTAATTGATAACTCTAAATTGTCCCTAGGTGTGAATGTGAGTGTGAATGGTTGTCTGTCTCTATGTGCATCGCCCTGCGATAGTCATAGAATGTCAGCTGGGATAGGCTCCAGCCCCTTTGTGACCCTCAAGAGGATGAAGCGGTGAGAAGATGGATGGATGGATGATTGATAGTGGCTCAGAGTTGTGGACCCGGATAAATAACATGACAAAAGACTGTTTGAAACCTCTCATTTTAAGTGATCTTACATTTATGTACTCGTTCTCTGTCTTTCTCCCTGCACCTTTGTCTTTCCAGCAGAGACGCACACACACACACACACACACACACACACACACACACACACACACAATTTTCTGCAATCTAAAGCACCACAAACGTGTGTGTGTTCAGGTATTCCAGCCATGGCAAATCAGGGATAGTAAAAATGTTTAAAAATACCAAATCTTTCTTTTTATTTTGAATTAAAAATGTACATTATTTCTGATGAGCTGGTGAGGCAAAGTGAATTTTTTTACTGTATGGAAGGTAAATCAGGTTTATGTGACTCATCTCTTGCCATTTTTTGTGTTTTATTGTTGAGAGGTGGGTAAATCATGGGTAAATCCATCCTAGAGGCTAGGAGCTAATTTGTCTGAATTACTAGAGGAGGAATAAGTTGCCCCAAAAGCAATCATCTCTGTTTGCTAAAGTACACGCTATCTGCCTGGATATATTACAGTTTAATGTTCTTTATAGTGTGGAAAAGCAGGGCAAGAGAGTAAAGGGGGAAACAACAGAACAGGGAAGGAAAGGAAAGGGGGTAAGGTAAGGTAAGGGATGAGATGAGATGAGATGAGATGAGACGAGACGAGACGAGAATGAAATATGGAAGGTGAACAAAGAAAGAGAAAGGAAAGGAGACAAAAGGAGACAATAGGAAAAGAGTAGTAGTAATGAAAGAAAGGGAGATGAGGAGATTAGAGGAAAGGATACGAGGGGATGAGAACAGAAGATGCTTCCTTGGTATCTCTTTCAGTCTCTGTTATCTGATAAATCTCTCTTGGCCAGACATAGCTGACTGATTGAGGTGGCCAATCGCTGTTGTCGCCCCCCCACCCTCACCCCTTCCTGATATAAACAACCTCCCTGCTTGTTCAAGGTGGGACATTACACCAACTCCATTAATTTATGTTATTACCAAAAATAGACTGGGGTAGGGGGGCTCTCTCCAATAGTGGGACTGAGGCAGGAAGGATGGAGATGGGTGAGAGAGATTACTAGGGACAGAGGAAGAGGAGAAATAATGCAGAATGATAAAAAGAAGTAATCTAAAGAGACGGACGGCTCTGGAAAAAGAAAAGGAGGGTAACAGTTGTTGACATGAGAAGGTGTGTGTATGTGTGTGTATGTGTGATATATATGAGTGGTGAAACGTATCAGCGAACACACACATATGAGGGGCCGTACAAGCCATAATTCATTCTGGCCCTCTCACACACATACATTCTCCTTACACATACATGTATTTTCTCTCACACACACACATACATTCTCCTTACACATACATATATTTTCTCTCTTACACACATATATTCTCCTCTCACATACATATATTTTCACTCTCACACACATACATTCTCCTTTCACATTCATATATTTTCACTCTTCTTTTACATACATATATTTTCACTCTCACGTAGTCAGGAAGTCTTTTTTGCTTTGGAAGGTTCCTAGCTGAGTGAAATGAGAAATTTAATTATTTAATTATTTGAACGATAGTCCCTTAAGATGAATCATCTTGTTTTCGAGGCAGTCTTTATCCTCCCATATGACCCGGAAATATTTTAGTGGCCGCCATGATAAGAGCTGTTCAAATTCTCTAAACACTAAGGAAAGGAGGTTAAATGCTTCCTTTCAGATCTCCTTTAGCATAGGATACATCTGAGCTTCCTAAGCGATAGGAAAGGAGATAATTCCATCCCACAAGTAATTGCAGCGGCAATATTTACGCACCATTCACAAATTCAAATGATTAGGAAAGAAAAAGATCAACATGACCGAGAAAGGAAGGAGATCACCATCAAAGTTACCGCTTTATGAAGCATCATACATTTCATGCCATAACTTGTTCATATATATTTTTTCAACTTTCAACATTATGTTAAACTTAGATGCAAACTATGAACGTTTTGCTACTATTGGTGTACCCTCCATCCACAGCTTTGTTTAACTTGTTTTATAACAGGATAAACAAATATACAAATATACAATGCATCATTTTAATTTTCCAATTTTCGTGTGAATGAGAAAAAACGGAAATCCACATGCTTTTCCCATTTTCGTCTTCAAATGGCTAATTGATATAGAAATTACATCAAAACCAGAAACCTACTTGTTTTTCACCTTTATTGTTATATCTATATTATCTGCCCCTACTGCATCTCAAAACATTGGCATCGGCTATGCTTATGATTCAGATTTCAGATTTTCTTTATTGTCATTGCAACAAGTGCAACGAAAGGTAAGGTGCAGGCCATTCAGTGCAAAAACAAAGCAAATATATAAAAACTTTGTGAAAATAAAAACACAAAATGACAGGATAAAATTACAAATAAATAGGCACAGTCTAAAAAGCACAGATTGAAAAAGGTATGTACATAAGGTGCAGAGAGGCTGTAGTGTGTATATATACAGTGGATACTGCAGAATGAATACTGCACAGAGGTAACGTCAGTTGTATCAGTATATTGCACATATTACAGACAAGAGTTATTTAGGGCTCTTACAGCGGTTGGAAAAAAGCTGTTTTTCAGTCTGTTTGTCCTGGTTTTGATGGCCCTGTACCGTCTGCCCGACGGCAGTAGCTCAAACAGCAAGTGGCCTGGGTGGTAGGAGTCCTTCAGGATGGTGTTGGCTCTCCTGAGGCAGTAAGAGCCATGAAGGTCCTCCAGTGTGGGCAGAGGGCACCCAATGACCTTCTCAGCCATTTTGGTGACCCTCTGGAGTTCTTTCCTGTTTGCCACTGTGCAGCTGGCAAACCACGTACAGAGGCAGTATGTGAGGATGCTCTCCATGGTGGAACGGTAGAAAGACACAAGCAGTCTCTGGCTGATGTTGCTCTTCCTGAGGATTCTCAGGAAGTGGAGTCTTTTTTGTGCTTTCTTTACCAGCTGTGTAGTGTTCTTATTCCAGGTCAGCTTCTCCTCGATGTGGACTCCCAGAAAGCGGAAGTCACTGACCCTTTCTACACAGGTCCCACCGATGAGAATGGGCTGAATGTCCGTTTTGTTGTTTCTGAAGTCAATGATGAGCTCTTTTGTTTTGGATGTGTTCAGGAGCAGGTTATTGTCTCTACACCACACAGTCAGCTGTTGCACCTCACTTATCACCTCCTGTGATGCAGCCTACCACTGTGGTATCATCCGCATACTTAATGAAGGTGTTGCTGGTGTGGATGGGGGTGCAGTCTGAAGTGTAGAGGGTGAAAAGCAGGGGGCTCAGCACACAGCCTTGAGGGGAACTGGTGCTGACTGTGAGGGGTGCGGAGGTGTGGGGGCCAATCCTGACCCGCTGTGGGCGCTCTGTCAAAAAGTCCTTAATCCAGAGGCATGTGGAATGAGGTAGACCGAGGTTCAGCAGTTTCCCCACTCGAGAGTGCGGAAGGATTGTGTTGAATGGCGAACTAAAATCCACAAATAGAAGACGGGCGTAGTTTCCTTGTTTCTCCAGGTGGGACAGCGCTGTGGGACAGCGCTGTGTGTAGCGCTGTGTTCACGGCGTCCTCTGTTGATCTGTTTGCCTTGTAGGCAAACTGGTATGGGTCCGAGCTGGGGGTTATGAAGGTCATGATGTGACTCCTAACCAGTTTTTCAAGCGTGCGCCTCACCTCGTGCACCCCCACTGTGAGGGCGGGGCTCCTCCCGGCCGCTGGTGAGAAGCACCATCTGGCCACATCCTGATGGTCTTAGTGATGGTGGGGGTGGATTTTCGGAGGGGGGTGTATGTAGGGATTAATTGTAGGGAGATGTGGTCCGACCTGCCTAAGTGTGGTGCAGGTCTGGCCCTGTAGCCCAGCTTGATGTTGGTGTAAACCTTGTCCAGTGTATTGGCTCCTCTTGTCGCACACTTTACATGCTGGTGGAGTTTAGGCAGCGCTGATTTTAAATCCACGTGATTGAAATCACCAGCAATGATGTGCACCGCGTCTGGATGTTAGTTCTGCTGCAGGCTAACATTGTTATGTAGCAGTCCGAGGGCCGAGCTAGCATTAGCATCCGGTGGAATGTAAACAACAGTTAGCATGACCCCAGTCAACTCCCGGGGAAGGTAGAACGGTCGGCATTTCACAGTCAAATATTCCAACTCTGGGGAACAATGGCTGGCTACAGTCACCGTGTTGCTACACCAGTTGTTGTTGATGTAAATACACAACCCTCCTCCTTTGTTTTTACCGGAGTCACTGGTCCTGTCGAAGCGCCGTGTTGTGAAGCATGCTAGCTCTATAGCCGAGTCCGGAATAGATGAATGTGACCAAGTTTCGGTGATGAGTAAGACACAGCAGTCTCTGGTGAAGTAATCCGAAGCCGCCTGGAGCCTCAGCTCATCCATTTTGTTGGTGAGGGATCTTACGTTTGCGAGGTAGAGGCTGGGAAGTGGTGGTTTGTGGGGCCGCTTCCATAGCCTAACTAGCCCGCCTGCTCTGCATCCCTGCTTCTGCTTGCGCTCCCTGCGCCGCCTCTGCTTCCTCCTCGTTGGGATAGTAATCCACGAAGAGCCGGCGTCCCTTGTTATGGACTCCGGGATGTTGTATGAACAAGAGGACTCCGCTGTAGGCCTAGATAGATAGATAGATAGATAGACAGATAGATTCAAGAGCATTATCTAGACCTGCTCTATATGTAAAGTGCCCTGAGATGACTTTTGTTGTGATTTGGCACTATATAGATAAAACTGAATCTAAAAAAATAGATAGATAATCAATGAAGTAACGTTGCTGTGCCTCGTGCGTAAATGCGCATATACTTGGCGTATCTGGAGATTTAAATAATCAATGAAGTTACTGCTTCCCATTTTTTATTCCCCTGTACAGTGTTTCCCTGCAGTGCTACAGTGGAAGGATCAGAACAAAAAATACAAAAGACTGTAAGGGGCTGATCGATATTTATATGCAAATGGGGCTGGTCCAAAACAGGGGGGGGGTTCCCGAACTTTTTTTTGAGCACTGGGGGGGGGGCATATGGTTTTTATTTTGGCTTCAGGGGGGGTCATGCAACTTTAATTTGTTAAGTTTTGTACGATTTTTTGTTTGTTTTCCATTCGTATTTTACTCAGAGGTTTTGGTTTATACTCCGCTATATAAAGTTACCCTGCATGGTCCACAATGGTATTTCCCACTTGCGCACACGTCACTTTCAATGCACACGTCACTGACCGGAAAACCCAATAGAGTAGCAGAAGAAGACGACCGCGGAACACAAACAATTCAAGCATAATGGCTGCTGTGAGGAAATCAGTGTATCGTAAGGAAAGTTTCCTTCATGCTAATTTGAGAGTGTCTTTGCAGACCTTAAAAGTGGATGAGACACTGGACAAATTTAATTTTATTACAGAGTCGACAAAGAATAAGAACTTGCGCGACAAACTTCTAGCTCTGAGTCGGCTGCTGAGTGAGCTGCTGCTCCCATGCAGCCACTGGTGAGAGCAAACCTTGAGGATGGCTGGACTACGAGTATGCGTATCAGTGTATCATTCGTTCATTCCATATCCGTTTTAGAATACAAAATCGGAAAACGGCCTATTTTTCGCAGTTTTGATTTTGTTTTGAAATTAAAAATAGAATATGAGAGAATGGAATTAAAAAAATCCGTGTATCATTCGTTCATTCCATTTTCAATTTAAAATCAAAAAACGAAAAATGAAAAAACGGTTTGTTTTTCCATTATTCGTTAAATTATCAAATTCAAAAATACAAAAAACGGTTTGTTTTTCTTATTTTTGATTTTATGCTCACATCAAAAATAGCAAATCGAAAAATGGGCCACGATTAAAATTTGATTTTGATTTTTCATTTGATCCAACTTGCGTGACCCGGAAGCGCATTGCATTAACTGGATAAAAAGAAAATTAGACACCTTATCTCATAATTACGAGAAAAGATCTCGTAATTACACAAATAATAGCCTAATTAATTACATATGTGGAAATAGCCTGTGTCGTCCTTTGTTAACCATTTCACATACAGATGTTACTCATTTCACTGCCGCAGCCACAGTGAAGGGGGTGAAACAATTGATCCAGAAGTAGCTGCAGTGCGCAACAACAACCAGCAGGTGGCACATGTGAGCAGTAGAGATACAGCGTCCAACTGAAACTGTTTGACAATTAGCAGTAGGCCTACTGATAAACGACATTTATACTATGATATTTCCACAGCGGTCAGTGTTAGGTCCCCTATTATCCTAGTGATCTCAGTGTCATGATGTAGAACTGCAAATGTATGTGTGACATATAGGCATAGTTGGGTATAGGTATAGTTACACTTAGAGTAAAGCTACTGAAGACCAGCAAAATGTTTTCATTTATTCTTTCAGGTGGGTAAATGTCACCTAAGCACCTTCAGATTTTATCAGTAGTGTACCCTTAATAGATAGCTTGTTTATATGGTTTGTATTGTGCTTCGTGATATTGTTTGAGGGAACTGTAACGTAAGGTAACTGCATATGGGGCCGTTCACATGTAGCGTCTTTTACGCGCACAAATCCATTAGTTTCAATGTAGATGCGCGCCAAGCGCGCTCACAATTCTTGTAGCATGATGTTATTAGGCTAAATATTACATTTCTAACAGTGTCTGAGCTGATTTATTGACACAGTATGCTTGTAGGCTGCTGTAACGTCAGGGTTACAGAGGAAATAACGGGATCGTGTGAAAGTATCGTTAATGAAACACATTAACATGCGTTCGTTTAGGGACAAGTTAGTGGTCACGTTACTTGTTCCACCGGCGAAGGACCCCGGACACATAGCCTACAGTAAATACACCGGTTGTTAGTAACTTTTAACAGAGCCTATGTGAGTCTTTGCGACTCTTGACTCTTGTCCCCTAACTAACGCTTGTTTCTGTTTCACTAAAGATATTTTAACGATTAAGTCACATCCCGTTATTTCCTCTGTAAACCTAACGTTACAGCAGCCTACAAGCATGCTGTGTCAATAAATCAGCTCAGACACTGTTAGAAATGTAATATTTAGCCTAATAACATCATTACAGCAGTAATAACGTCAGCTTTAGTCAAATGGCTCTAGCTCTCCTGGTAAATGTCATCAACTCTGGACACATTTTCCCTGTGTGTTGACATGATAATGGCCGCGTTTCCCACATCGCTCTTAGCTTAAGAAGATCTTTCATTAAGAAGGAGTTGTAAGATCGAGCTGACCCACTCTTAACAGACTTCTTAGCCACCAAACGCTCACAGATCCGGCCGCAGCAGGCACATTAATATTACACTGAGCAAGGACAACAGTGCACACCGTATATATTTTGATCTATTTTATACTTCAGATTTATTTTGTTTGGCATTAATTGGTGACAGAAAAGAACGATTTTCATTCTGCAGGGAAACACGTGTCCTTACTCTATGTGCCTGAGATCGATTGATTTCAGCACCACGTTAGTGGCCAGCTCCTGTTAAGATATAAACACAATGAAAGCGGACAAGCCTACTTATTTATCGTCTTATTAATATTTTTCTTCCGCCAGATTTCAGTGCGTAACTTGTGCCACAGCTCTGAGCACACACAGGGTCTTCATAAAACATAGATTCAAGATTCATTATGCACAGTAAGGACACACGTTTCCCTATTCTGAAGTATAAAATAGATCAAAATATATCTAGGTGCGCACTGTTGTCCTTGCTCAGTGTAATACTCCGTCGTAATTTACAATATATATACATTATAATAAAGATATGGGATATGGTCAAGATGGCACCACCCGAGTGGCAGCTGGTTACAGTAGTTCCCCCCTTCGTGGATGTGCAGTTTGTGGTTCTGAGCGAAGCAGTGGCCACAGTGACACCTTTCCTGATCTCGTAATTACGAGATAAGGTGTCTAATTTTTTTTTATCCAGTGAATGCAATGCGCTTCCGTAGTATACTGTACAGGTCCGGCAGAAAATATAACAGTACTGCTAATTCTCAAACAGTTTCAGTTGGACGCTGTATATGAACTGTTCTCCTCCTTCTTATGTTAAATGCTGAATGGCTCTTTAAAGTACCGCTTTGGAATACTACAAGAGGACACAAAATGGATTTTTGCGGCTGCTACCGGTCCATTTGGTTTAAAACACAACACTGTTCTACAGCTGGGAAGGTAGGAGAGAAAAAAACTCACGCTTGAAAGCTGATAATGAAAGCTTTTATACTCACAGCTGTTTATTTTAAATACGAAAAATATAGCTCCCAATCTGTCTTTATTTTACAGTGTCAGAATCAAATGAAAGACGTTTCCAGATTTAGTTCCACAGTAGCTTTGTGAACTTAATACTGACCCCACCTGGCAGAGTAAGGTTTAAATGGCGAAGTCAAATACGGTGCTATTTATTGATGGAAATCGTCATTATTATTGCCCTCTTTACTGCTGGTGTGATTATATACAAAAATGTTGTTTATGGTTTGGGGGGGGGGGGGGTCATACATGTTTCTCCAATCCCTCAGGGGGGGCCAAAACTTTTTTTTTGGACGCTTGGGGGGGGTTTAAGGAAAAAATAAAATCATAATCACTTCCCAACTATACCCCGGTCCTATTTAAATAACGATCAGCCCCTAACGTTAAAAGATATCTGCCTGAGGTTAATAAATACCTGCAGCGAGCACCTGACCCCACCTCCCACCCCACAGCAGAAACAATAAGTGCGTTTTCCCATAAAGAAAAATGCTGTGTGCATTTACGCACGAAGCACAGCAGTGTCCCTTTTGTTATTGATATTATTATTTATCTGTCTATCTATGCAGTAGGGGCACATAATATTGATTTAACAATAAAGGCCAAACACAAGTTAATTACTGGTTGTGGTCTAATTTCTACTCCAATTGCCCAAGAAGAAAATGGAAAAAGCACAAGGATTTCCATTATATTATTATACATCTGGCCAATGTCGGCCCCATGTATCAAGTTTAGATCATTCAGACGTAGCAGGGAGAGCGTTTGCTCATTGTCAAGACGTCGCTGAGACGTCAGCCTTTATTCGAAAATGACCACCATGCGACGTTCAAACGATCAATAAAAGAAGCTGCGCTCAGTGGGCGCTCCTTCATTAATATTCATATGCTTCGTTAACTATGACCTTGATTCATTTAGGTCGGACCTTTCAAACTACAAACATTTCACCATTCAATGTGAGAAATCAATGCTAACATTCAAAAATAGCTGACTGTTTATGGTGTAAGACAACTTTCAAAAAGATGTGTGCATAATTTTAATCATTCGTATTCGTAATGTCAAACATTTGTATGTCAATAAAATTGTTGTACACAAAATTCTGCTGTCATATACGTGAGTCTGTGAAATTGTTTGGGTTAGGATTGTTTTTATGTGAGTATGAATCTAAAAGCTGTGAATGCAAAGTGTTATGAATACAACTCTAATTTCTACAACTACGAAGTCCTTACTGTGAACACCAATTCAAGTGTGTGGGTGCGAGTAGAAAAGTGTTGAAACAACGTCACTGAGGTCACAGGCAGGTCACAGGGGAAAGTAATCGAACCACGATTTCCTCCAAAAGCGCATGCCCCCAAAGGCAAAGATGACGGCGGACCAAGTGGAGCTGCCAGCTTATGTTGCTGTGTCCTATTTCTGCACTCCTGTAAATCATTCTTTAGACCAAACAGATAAGGGTACCCTGATCCAAACAGCCTACATCAAGAAATTTTTTGATGTAAGCCGCTAACAGCAGAGTTGGAACAGAGTGACATGCAGGTTTGGCTCTGAGCTGAGAGTGAATGATGAGCTATAGTGTACAGGTGGTGCTGTGACTGGCTGGTAACTGAAGCCTGATCCACTGAATCGTGTCTGATAAGAACAGCCAAATATGTCTTTATTTTTCGTTTATTTTTCATTTTCATTTCTGCCATACTATCAACAAATGCTCATTCTTCCATACAGGTAGGTCTACGTGTGGATCTGAAATGAAAAGTAAATACATGCTATCTATAACTAGGTTGTAAATGAACCATAAACATCAAATATCAAATTAAATGAATAGTATTAAATACATCTCCATCAATAACCTGGAAAATAAGCCAGCAGTTCACCAAGAGACAAACCAGGCCACATACTGCCATCTACTGGTGGAGAGTCAGCTTAACCTACTTCCACTGTGCTTCGCTCAGGCAACAGCGCATTACGGTGGAAACCCAGTTAACAGTAACAACTCTGCACACACAGTATTTGCTGGTAATTGTTGGTTAAACTCTATTGCGAACTGTATTTGTCTGACTGATTAATTTATATTAATGTATTTTTCTTCAGATGTTACCCTGGTATGTATTCTATTGTATTCTCTTGGCTTTAATTTTGAAAGGCCCATATTTACTTGGACTTCCGGAGGGTTCATCTGTCTTAAGCCCTTTTCACACAGAGCGCACAAAGCGCAGACCTCCGCTGACGAACCCATTCATTGTGCATGTGCTACCGCTCTCCACCGAGCTGAGCGGCGTGCATGTCGCGGTGTCTGCGCACCTGCAACCTGCGCTCGAATTGAATTTTTTTTTATTTCACCCCAACGGGTCATAGATATAACCCGATAGATATAGAGAGATATGCGCTCTAGTTATAGATAGCATGTATTTACTTTTCATTTTAGATCCACAAGTAGGCCTACCTGTATGGAAGAATGAGCATGTGTTGATCGTGTGGCAGAAATGAAAATGAAAAATAAACGAAAAATAAAGACACATTTGGCTGTTCTTATCAGACACCATTCAGTGGATCAGGTTTCAGTTACCAGCCAGTCACAGCACCACCTGTACACTAGGGTGACCATATTTTGATTTCCAAAAAAGAGGACACTCGGCCGGCCACGACATAGCCTATTTTAATGATACTCGCAGTTTACTTAAAGATGCCTTATCATTTTAATATATTTAAAATTTATATGTATGGATAGAAAATTCAGTTATATTACAAAATAATAGGCCTATCTCTCAAAGACAGAAATTCAGATAGACCCCTATAGGGGACACATACACACACTAGAGTGTGGCGATCCGAGCCCGACAGTACCCGACGGGTCGGGCCGGGTTTGGTCAAAAATGTGGCTATAAATTGTATTCGGGCTCGGGTTGGATTTGGTCAGCTTTCAGTGAAAATGTAGTGTAAAAATAAATAAAATCCTATTGTCTGTCCTGTTTATTGCTTGGGCACTGTTATTTACGTGACAACAACTGAACATAACACACACAGACACACACTGGCTGTTTGTTTCTACCTCTCCTCACGCTGGAAGTCTTGGACCTCCAGCCGCCCGCCTCTGCCTTGATTAAACGCTGAAAATAAAATAAAAGAGTGAGACAGGTTTTTCCTATTTTATCTTATTTTGTTTTATGTCTCCCTCTCCTCTCGCTGGAAGCGTCGGACCTCCCGCCTCCCGCTCCCGTCTCAAACACAGGCTGAGCACCCACGGCGCACACCCGTCCTGTTAAATACCCTGTAACCATAACAACTGTGTGACACAAACTCAGTGCTTTGGTCATTAAATAATGTCAGGCTCAGACAGAAATATGTGGCCCGTGCCGCACTCTAACACACACACACACAAACACACGGAAAACCGGACATTATCATCAGTTTATAAAACCCCCCCGGACGGCACGTGAAAAGTGGACATGTCCGGGCAAAAGAGGACGTTTGGTCAGCCTACTGTACACTATAGCTCATCATTTACTCTCAGCTCAGAGTCAAACCTGCATGTCACTCTGTTCCAACTCTGCTGTTAGCGGCTTACATCAAAAATTTCTTGATGTAGGCTGTTTGGTCAAAAGAATAATTTACAGGAGTGCAGAAACAGGACACAGCAACATAAGCTGGAAGCTCCACTCGGTCCGCTCTCATCTTTGCCTTTGGGATGCGTGTTTGGAGGAATCGTGGTTCGATTACTTTCCCCTGTGACCTGCCTGTGACCTCAGTGACGTTGTTTCAACACTTTTCTACTCGCACCCATAAACTTGAATTCTATGGTTCACAGTAAGGACTTCGTAGTTGTAGAAATTAGAGTTGTATTCATAACACTTTGCATTCACAGCTTTTAGATTCATACTCACATAAAAACAATCCTAACCCAAACAATTTCACAGACTCACGTATATGACAACAGAATTTTGTGTACAACAATTTTATTGACATACAAATGTTTGACATTACGACTACGAATGATTAAAATTATGCACACATCTTTTTGAAAGTTGTCTTACACCATACCTGTTACCCTATTTCGTGTGTAAGTTTGCACAATGAAGAGACAAAAGTCATTTGACAAACTTTATTTTCAAATTTCCACAAACAATATCTGATGGCCAGTCCGCTTCTCCTGGCAGCCTGCAAGACACAGAAAAGATGATGAGCACATAACTTGAAGAAACAAATCCCAACTTCACCACTGTATTTTTTTTTTTAACATCTCAGATATATTTTAGCCAGATTGAAGGCTTTGGGTCCGACACTCTGCTTAATTTAGTGCTGAAACTGTTTAAATAACGGGATCCGGCGTTAACTCCGTTAACTGTTAACAGCAGCTCAACAATCATTCCTTCATCTCGGAAAACAGTGGTTTCAAAACTGCGCTATTACCTGTGACGTTAGCCACCGGGTCAGTTTGCTTTGCAGAGGAGGAGACCTCGACTGAAAAATTGCCCATAAAATCACATTAACAACATACTGAAGGCATCCTTAAACTTAACTATTTCACCTCGGCGCTCCTCTCCGCTGGTCTCACCGACACTTGAGCACCCGTTCTGGGATAGACAGTGTCGGCCCGCCCCGCCTTACCTCCGCGCTCCTCTCCCAGACACTTGAGCACACGTCCAGGGCCCCGGAGGTCAGGCCGGGGGGCCGCAGGACCACGGGTGGCAGCTCCGGACACTTCCACTTTAACCCAAAACCTCACGATAACCAGATGAGCAGATAACGTCAACTAGGGAAAATAAAATGTAAACATCACAGTTGTAGCCTGTTAGCTAACATAAGCTAAACCGCTAAACTAGCTATCATCTAACTAAAGATAACATTAGCTGGTGGGGACCTGTGCTATATACACCCAGTCGTGCCTCGCCACTCACCAGGAACCTCTTTTAACGGCCACAGAATAAACAACATAACGTTAGCTATTTTCTGCCAATTTATTCCAGTTAGCTTACCTGAAACCAACTGCGATGAGATGCTGTGTCCTGCGGGCTCAGTTCCAAACAAACACCGCGGCGATGAAATTCCGCCTCTGCGGCGACTTTCGTATGTGGCAGACATTCTATGGCACTGGGCCGACCCAAAGCCAACGTAACAGAGATGTTTGATGAGCTGGGACAAAAGAGTATTAAATTTAAAGATATCCGCCAATGCGGGCGACACTTGTTAGACGTTATAAATTCAAGGCTGATGTGTCATCCTCAGGCCAATGTCGGCCAGATGTATGTGTGCTATCTGGGTATCTTTCACCGTGTTGTCCACGTTTATATATTATTATATATTATATATTTATATATCCTGTATGAAACAACACGATGAGAACGTACGCCCCATACGTTCTCATCGTGTGCATTTTGTAGTCCATCTTCAGAACATTGTAGTTTCACCACAGCAGACCCACGTCAATAACATCCTTCTCAGCCAATCACAACGCCATAAATTCTTCTTCTTCGTTTGGTTTTATGGCGCGTTGTATACCGCCACCTACTGCACCGGAGTATGTAGATGATAAATGGACTGCCTTCCGTTTCCACTGTACTCCTTCCATTTCCACTGTACTCTGACTCACACATGCATACATTCTTCTCTTACATACATATATTTTCTTTGCACATACATACATTTTCCTTATACATACATATATTACTTATAGTATTAAATGTATACGATTGTGAATAAAATATATGAATATGAGAGAAAAATATATCAGTGTGTGTGAGTGAAAATGTATAAATATGAGAGTGAAAATATATGAATGTGTGAGTGAAAATATATAAATGTCTGAGTAAAAATATATGAATGTGTGAGTGAAAATGTATAAATGTGAGAGTGAAAATATATGTGTGTGTAAGGAGAATGTATGTGGGTGAGAGGGCCAGAATGAATTATGTCTTGTACGGCCCCTCATACACACACACTGCATTCACTGCGTACTTGATACGTGTACATTACATGTGCAACCATCACCGTGTACTTGCTTCGCATGCACTGCACGTGCATTCACCGTGTACTTGTTACACATGCAATGCGTGTGCATTCACCGTGTACTTGTTACACATGCAATGCACGTGCAATGCCTGCACACGCCTAGACGTGTGGTTATTAGACGTGTGTGCGTTGACCCGTCATGTGATCGCAGGGGTCAAAAGCGTCAGCTCGAAGCAACCACGCGTTGTGTGACAGGTACCATGTCATACGAAAATTATGATAAATTTCAATAGAATAAACTTGCCTGATTAACTGAAAACAGTTATACAATAACGAAAAAAAGAATAGCCTGTCGAAACTATAAGTCATGTCAAGTAAAGTATCCCAAAATGCGTGTGACAGATCATCTGTTATAATACTTGCAGCTTTACATCAAAGAAAAAATGTGTCTCATGAAATTGTTATATTTTTAATGTAAACTGTAAATGCATGTCTATTTAACGTGATTCCAGCATATAGATTGTTAGCATTGTGACTGAAAACATTTCCCAATAATTTACATGGAGTATTAGATTTTTAAAAGGTATCAAACTATTTGAATGCATTGCAGAGTAGAGAGTTTCACCCTCCTGGTCATAGGTTGAGGTGGATTAAAATGAGGTGCGTTAATTCAGCACCACGGACAGCTTCACGGATTTATCATTAAACAGCGACCTGCTCCACCTCAACCTGTGATATCCACAGGTTATGATTATTCAATTTTAATTATTAATTATTAGTGTAATAGGGTACAGGCGGATTAAAACCAGCAGACTTCTGTGTTATACTTTCCAAAACTATAAGCTTTATTGTGTGTAGAACCACTTTCTACAGGTGGCGGCTGGCTTAACTCGCCAATAATGCACTGAGAAAAATGTTTGAAGTCCAAAAATGTAATTTATTACAAAAAAAGTCAACAAAACAGGTTTCAAAATTCAAATTATATTTTGTTCAAACGAAAACTTCAATATGGCATCTTATCTTTGGTTAATTTTCTGTCAAACATTTTTTTTAAAGATGTGCACTCCACAGACAGAAAGCACTGCACAGAGCAAGGTTTTTGAGCGCACTCGGCTTTCAGTTATAACTGACAGGACTGCAAATATAACACAAACACTTAAGATGTCATACTTTAAAACAAACTCTTAACTGGCCAGATCAACAAGACCCTCCCCCGGGGTCTAGGCTTTTGCCGCTGGTCTGCCGTATGCAGTGGAGGTTCCAGTGCTGGAACACCGAGCGGCTGACAGCGTAACAGACGCCTGCACACACAGAGCTGGAAAGTGGGAGGACACTCCTAATTCCCCGATCCTTAACTAACCTCCACCCTACCCCCGGAACTTCTCCACCTACGCTGGCTGGCTTCGCCCCCCCCTCCTGGCCATAAATGCAATAAAGGTGGCTTCGTCGGGCACTTTACAGCAGCTCCGTTTCCCAGAGCCAAACTGTCGCTCGCTCAGATCTTCTTTCTCAGTTCATGCCCTGCAATCAAGTCCAGCTGTGTATGATCAGTCCAGAGACTCAGTCAGATCCACAGGTGAACGTATTGTCTTTGATTACTCGTTGCCATGACAACCGGTCCGCTCAACCCCAGTTCATTAGCCTGCAATATGAATAAATATTGGATGGTGATTAGAATTTCCTCCAACATGGTGCAGGGAAACTGTTTTTCAGCAGTAGCATTGCTATGCTAACTAGCTTGCTATGCTTATCAGACGTGCGTGCGTAGACATGTCATGTGATCACAGGGATCAAAAGTGTCAGCTCTTGAAGCAACAACGCGTCATGTTACAGACGTGTGACATGTAGCATCGCTATGCTAACTAGCTTACTATGCTAATCAGACGTGCTTGCGTAGACATGTCATGTGATCACAGGGGTCAAAAGTGTCAGCTCTTGAAGCAACAATACGTAGTGTTACGGTGTGACACGTATATACTGTATATATATCAGCTATATATATACTGTCTATCTATATATGTAGATATATATGTATACAGTAGGTATATATATATATATATATATACATATATATATCTATATATAGATATATATAGATATATATATATAGGCTATGAGTGTAGCCTATATTTATATTTACACCGTTTCTATCTATCTATCTATCTATCTATCTATGTATCTATCTATCTATCTATCTACTATTTTTAACACTTCTAAAACAGATCATTTGTTAGCCTATAATAATAAGATACTTGCAGCTTTATATCAAGGGGAACAAACTGTGTCTCATGAAATTGTTATATTTGGCAGAAAATGTAGCGTACTTATTTCCACAGCAGTTGGGGTGCTGTGTGTTGTTGCCTGTTCCTGCCACAAGGTGGAGTCTGGGGTTTGTGAGTCAGTGCCATAATACCAGACTGTATGGAGATTTCATTTTTATTTTGAATGTGTGAAAATAGGATCTGCACACTTGGATCAATGCAAGTATCTTTAATTAACCAAGCTTTCGGTCAGAGGACCTTCATCAGGGTGACAATCAGCACATGAGTACAATGAACAGTCTCATGTGATTCATCAAGGCAATCAGCCACACTTGTGCTGCACCACTCCTGCTCAGATGGGAGATGTAGTTGAAAAGCAGAGTGTGTAGTCCTCTCTGCACAGCAATAGATTTCAAGTCAAGGAAACATTATAGAAACACTCCACAAGAACCATGCGCAGACAAAAACAACCAGACAACAGAGAAAAATATATATACACATATTTACACAACATAACGAGTAGGAGATTGACTATATACATGCCAATAAATAAAGGATGTGGACACTGCATAAACATCAGGCAAACTGTCATAAAATGCAGTGCCTAAAACCCTCTACAAACACCATATTACAGCATAACACTCATATCAAAATCAACATTTTTATTTTGAATAAAAATGAAATCTCACATTTCCAGAGGATGGTTTCACTTCAGATTGATAGTAGACCACCGCAGAATGTCACACACTAAATTTCATTTGATTCTGATGAAGAATTTCAAAATAAGAGCCTTCTTAAAAAGTAAAATATGAGAAAACACCTCATATTCGACTTTTTAGAAGGTTCTTATTTTAACCCTTTGATGCACAACATGTGCACACCCCTTCTAATGCACAACATGGGTCAAAAACAACCCATATCTAATTCCCATGTTATTTCATGCTGGCTGAGTGTTTCTTTGCTCTATCTTTTGAAATCAAATTATTTTAAGATTGAATATTCCAAGTATTCTTTAAATAACTTGTTTTTGATTACAATAGATCATTATTTCCATTTTTCTTTTCATACTTTATGAACAAAAATAGTTTTTGTATTACTACATCAAGTTTACACATGGATCAAAAATGACCCATTTGTCCAAGTGTGATTTAAAATTAAATCACTTAATACTATAATAATAATTTGTTTCAAATAATTACTTTAGCAGTGAGTGGGACCAAACACTCATACAATATTTGCAACATGTTTATTTATCATTTTGTCACATACACATACCTCTGATAACAGAAAACATGGCTATGTAGAGACAGAAATGACATGCCATGGTGTAAATAAGATAAATGACATAGGGCTATTGAGTTTGTTTAATAAAAGGACATGGTAAGGTAACCTTAAATGACTTCTGTTGTGATCTGGTGCTATATGGAAAATTAAATGAAATAAAATTAACTTGACCTTCAAGGGGGGGTGGGGGTGATTCATTCTAGAACATGCGCTTCAACTAGTAGCAGCACAGTCTGGTAGCTCTGCAATTTTACGTAGCTTTACTGAATTTTTATTATATTTTTCTCAGCTACTAATGGATAGCCTACTTCTGTGAAGAGAAGAGTTTATTCAAGAGAGGAGCTTTTTTTTGTTGAAATGGAGCAAGTCTGGAGGACACCATCCTAAGTTAGTTATCTAACTACTTGGCTAAGTAGTTACACTACTACAAAGAAATAAAGTAGATTATGTCAACAGCTAGCTAGCTAACAGTAATTACTTACAAGTAATGTACTCATTCTCAAGGTAACCTAAACCTAATCAAATATTATGTACAGCTATATTTCACAATTATCATCAAATAGTTTCTTAGCGTAATGTTTGAACAATTGTAAAACAAGACTTAGGCTATATGTATCAGATGTGCAAAGCGAGCTGTGTTGAGCTGTGCATAGTTGTCCGAGGTAAGTATGCTCCTACTTGAAAACAAACAACTTTCACAGGCTCTCGCCAAATGCTGACCCATGTGTGCAAACTTGATGTAGAAATACAAAAGCTGTGCTTGTTCATAAAATAAGAAAGGAAAAAGGAAAAATGATGATTTGTGCTAAACAAAAACAAGATTTTTACTGATTACTTGGAACAATAAATGATAAAATACATTTATTTAAAGGGACATTGTGTAACATTTTCAGTTGTTTATTGGCAAAAATTGATATCTGCATTCAATCAATCAATCAATCAATTTTATTTATAAAGCCCAATATCACAAATACAATTTGCCTCACAGGGCTTTACAGCATACGACATCCCTCTGTCCTTTAGACCCTCACAGAGGATAAGGAAAAACTCCCCAAAAAACCCCTTTACCGGGGGAAAAAAATGGTAGAAACCTCAGGAAGAGCAACTGAGGAGGGATCCCTCTTCCAGGACGGACAGACGTGCAGTAGATGTCGTACAGAACAGATCAGCATAACAAATTAACAGTAATCTGTATGACACAATACAGTAATCTGTATGACATCCTCGGTAATGACAGTATCTTACAACAACATTCATGAAAGTAATAATACTGTCGTTATAGTTCTGGCTACTGTGGTACAATATGTTGAAAGTATATATTAGTATCAGGCAGTATACATGTATGATAATATCATATGTCTATAATAGCAGTAGAAGTATGACTAATGATTAATGATGGCAGCAGCAGCAGAAGGCATCTGGCAGGACCACGGCAGCAGCACAACCACACACGTCACACTATCCAGGCACCGCTGCAATACGAGTTAACCTGAGAGATAGTGGAGTACAAAGGCTCCGGAGAAGAAGCCGAGTTAGTGACATCCAGAATGGCCGAGTAAAAAAGATACAGTAATAGGATACGAGAGAGAGAGGGAGAGAGAGAGAGAGAGCGAGGGTGAGAGAGAGAGAAGGTGCCCGGTGCATTATAGGTGGTCCTCTGGTAGACTAGGCCTAAGTCAGCCTAATTAGGGGCTGGTACAAGGCAAGCCTGAGCCAGCCCTAACTATAAGCTTTATCAAAGAGGAAAGTCTTAAGTCGAGCCTTAAATGTGGAGACGGTGTCTGCCTCCCGGACCGTAGCAGGAAGATGATTCCACAGGAGAGGAGCCTGATAGCTGAAGGCTCTGGCTCCTGATCTGCTTTTGGAGACTTTAGGGACCACGAGTAACCCTGCGTTCTCAGAGCGCAGAGTTCTGGTGGGATAATATGGCACTATGAGCTCTCTAAGATATGACGGAGCTTGACCATTTAGAGCTTTATAAGTTAACAGTAGGATTTTAAATTCAATTCTGGATTTTACAGGGAGCCAGTGCAGAGAAGCTAAAACAGGAGAAATATGATCTCGTTTCTTAGTTCCTGTTAGTACACGTGCTGCTGCATTCTGAATTAGCTGAAGAGTTTTTAATGATTTACTAGAGCTACCTGATAGTAGAGAGTTACAGTAATCCAGCCTCGAGGTAACAAAAGCGTGGACCAATTTTTCTGCATCTTTTTGGGTCAAGATAGGCCTAATTTTTGCAATATTACGCAGATGAAAAAATGCAGTCCGTGAGGTTTGTTTTAAATGAGAATTGAAAGACAGATCTTGATCAAATGTTACTCCGAGGTTTCTTACGGTAGTGGTAGAGGCCAGAGCAATGCCATCGAGAGAAACTATGTCATCAGATAAAGAGTCTCTGAGTTGTTTGGGGCCAAGAACAATTACTTCAGTTTTGTCTGAATTTAACATCAGGAAATTGGTGCTCATCCAGGTTTTTGTGTCTTTAAGACAATTATGAAGTTTAGTTAATTGATCACTTTCTTCTGGCTTCATTGATAAATACAACTGTGTATCATCCGCATAACAATGGAAATTTATAGAGTGATTTCTAATGATGTTACATAAAGGAAGCATATATAGAATAAATAGGATTGGTCCAAGCACAGAACCTTGCGGAACTCCAAAACAAACTTTAGTACGTACGGATGATTCATTATGAACGTCAACAAATTGAAAACGATCAGATAAATAAGATTTAAACCAGCTTAGGCCAATTAAGTGTTCCAGTCTCTGTAACAGAATTTCATGGTCAACAGTGTCAAACGCTGCACTAAGATCTAATAAAACAAGTACAGAGACAAGTCCTTTGTCTGAAGCAATCAGAAGGTCATTTGTAATTTTAACTAGTGCTGTCTCAGTGCTATGATGCGCTCTAAATCCTGACTGTAATTCCTCAAATAAATTATTATCCTGGAGAAAATCACACAGCTGGTCTGCGACTACTTTCTCAAGGATCTTTGACATAAAGGTAAGATTAGATATTGGTCTATAGTTGGCCAACACCTCTGGATCCAGGGTGGGCTTTTTTAGTAGAGGTTTAATTACAGCTACCTTAAAAGACTGTGGTACATAGCCTGTTAATAAGGATATATTGATCATATCTAATATATGAGTGTTAACTAAAGGTAAGACCTCCTTGAGTAGCCTAGTTGGGACGGGGTCTAAGAGACACGTTGATGATTTAGATGAAGAAATCACTGCGGTCAATTCTTGAAGAGAAATTGGGGAGAAGGAATCTAAATAAATATTAGGTGTTACAGCTGTGTTTGAGGTTAGATAGGTACTATCTGAAGACAGGTCGCCATGAATTTTGCCTCTAATAGTTAGAATTTTGTAATTAAAGAAGCTCATAAAATCATTACTGCTAAGGGCTAAAGGAATACAAGGCTCAATAGAGCTGTGACTCTCAGTCAGCCTGGCTACAGTGCTGAAAAGAAACCTGGAGTTATTTTTGTTTTCTTCTATTAAAGCTGAGTAATAGTTTGCTCTGGAATTGCGGAGGCCTCTCTTATAAGTTTTGAGACTGTCTGCCCAGATTACACGAGATTCTTCCAGTTTGGTTGATCGCCAATTCCTTTCAAACTTTTGCGATATTTGCTTTAATTTACGGGTTTCAGAGTTATACCAAGGAGCGCACTTTCTTTGTTTTGTTAACTTCTTTTTAAGAGGAGCTACAGAGTCAAGTGTTGTTTGCAGCGAGCTGACGGCGACAGCATTCATAAATATGACATCACTGGTGTACTATTACCTCCACCAATAATCTGACTTATTCTCGTAAAAGGAAAATTTAGGATTTGTTTGTACATTGTGCGGGTAAGTCGTCTGTGGGGTTCCATTACGGTTCGCCATCTTGAGAATACATCCACCAGCAAGGGACATACAGCACCGCCTTCGGTGTTTTCGTTGAGAGCCAGGCCAGCACTGCGTGACTGAGGAGCCGAAGGAGAGGAGCAAGAGGCGCTTCGCTACTACCCTGGCAAATTTGAAACAAAGTCCCACTCTTCGAGCATAATGCAGGATCATGCATATGCATCATCATGGGAGACGGAATCCTTCCCAGAAAGCAAAAATCCATTGAATCAACATTGAGATATGGTCATGGCTTAAAATTGAATCAACATTGATGTCAGACATTGAAAGTAACATTGAAAGCGCTCGTTATGATCAACATTGAAATAATGTTGAATTTTCAATCAGTCTAAACATTGATTCAATATTTATTCAACTACATCATTTTCAATATTGAAACAATGTAGAATTGTCAATTAATCTGAACATAGAATCAATATTGATTCATTTATAAATGCATTGAAATTACATTGATTCTACATTGCAACAATGTTATTATTAAAGGACCATTACAGCACTTTTCAGCCTTCATCTGTAGGTTTAAATATGCTTCATGCAAGGCCAAAATAATCACTTTACTCTTTTGGGTGTTATATAGTTCTGGTTGCTCAAAACCTGTGTACCAGTGACATGAATGCCGTTCAAACATATGGCAGTTATTAGAATTAATGAGCTTGATTTCACTGGTAGACAAGTTTAGAGCAACCCCTACAGAACTAACAACAACCAAAAAAGTAAAGTGTTTTGGCATGAATGAGGTATATTAAAAACATACAGATGAAGGCTGAAATGTGCTGAAATGGGCCCTTAAGTATGATTTACTGCAGTGGTTCTCAACCTTTTTATATCAGGACATTTTTTGGGGGACCCCACACTTGCAACTGTCACCTCTCTGTGGCCACATTTGGCGTGCTGAACGTCAGGTTGAGAACCACTACTTTAATGCATTTTCTATGAACAAAAAGAAGAGACCATTCTATTTATTACTATTTATTTAGTACTAATTTGAACGTCATTTTGCTGCCTCAACAAACAGCTACAAATACTGGGCTCTCTGAAATTGTGAGACATTTGTGAGAAATGGCAAACAAAACAGATAAAAGCAATAGTCCAGTGGCAAAATAAAAATTGGTAACAGTTTTTATAGTCCCTCTTTGTGTTACTATACTTTCACTGCAGCTCAACAGGTAATCCTGGAACTATAGGATCCAGTTCAACATGAACAAAACAGACAGGAAAACAACTAATTCTTTTCTTTCCTTGGTACTCCGCCACTCCTCTCTGGTGCATAGCGTAGCCACTTCTTCACAGTCTCGCTGTATGGGAATTCCAGCAACTTGCGGTCAAATTGACGAACAGCCGCTACAAAAAAAAGACTTGTTATAAAGGTGTGTGTCTATCTATCTATCTATCTATCTATCTATCTATCTATCTATCTATCTATCTATCTATCCATCTATTTGAGAGACAGAGAGAGAGAGAGAGACAGAGAGAGAGAGACAGAGGGGCAGTGTAGTTTTTACTGTACTAGACTCAGCCTTAAGGATGGATGCATCTTCCTCACCATGGAATGACTTATTTATCTATGTAGATTATGTTTCATGGTGAAGAAAATGCATCCAATCTTGATTAAATATGCTAATCAAATTAAAAATACATAAAAATTAACTTCAGTATTTGCCAAATCCATTGCAAAGTAGTAAATCTAGTTTGTTGAGATGTAGGCTCACCAAACATGCAGTCCTGCAGTAGCGTGTCTTTGAAGGCCCTCTTCTGTCCTTTTCCCGCCCAGTTGAAGAGGCAGGCTAGACTGTTTGTCATGGTAGAGGATAGCATTCGCCGGATCATCATGTCTGAGTTGGTCCCTCCGACTAATGCCAGGCGGGTAATCTGAACAGATAATGGAGAAATGGTTGGTGTGCAAGTGTAAAGTGTACCATGTCAAATGGACAAGGTATCAGCTCATTTTTTAATTACAAATTTAATGAATTTTAAGCCCTTTTTATTTCATCTAAAGAAAAAATAAGACCATTACTGTGTCAAAACCAAACAACAAACAATGCCATCAAACAAATTGACAATCATTGGCTAAAAAAATAGACAATTATTAACTAACTAAGAAATATTATCCCGTATCGTTCTGAGCATTTAGATCGGCCATTTTCAAAATATTGTTCTGGCAAACACACAACCAAGTGAGAAACAGATTTAATCCCTCAACTCCTACAGACATTACAAGCCCTTTGATTTCAAACAATAAATTGAAGGTCTTTATAAAACTTTTTAAAGATCCACAGGATACCTATGCCTGCAGAAAAGATTGAAGCCTCGACAGATTATAGAGAAAAAGTTTAGTGTAAAAATTATTCACCATCTTTCGACGGACTGTTTCCTCTTTAAGTGCAGCTTCAGCCTCGTCAAACTGCTCTTTATTGGTGAGCGGCAGCACGATGGGGAAATTCTCTTCTCTCTGTGAGTCAGGTTCAGCCCCACGACTATTCAAGGTGGATCTAAGGTCTGTGATTTCAGTCTTTAAAAACTGGATGTCCCGTGACATTTGCTTCACCTCCATGAGTAGCTCTGTAAGCATCGTGGTGTTTTTATTGGCAGCAATGTCTGAAATAAAAACAATTGATTTTACATTAAATTTCAAGGGCAGATTCAACTTTCTATCATTTAGAATTATACTAAGCAACTCGCTGAGTATTTGCACTCCTTACTTCTTGTAACCATTAAGTGCTTCACATTTTAGGCCTAAACACCATGACAAATTACACAAAAAAACATGGGAAAGTCACAAGAGATGTGTTTCTCAATTCAGAGGGCATCAATAAGGTTTATTTTATTTTATTTAAAGTCATACCGAAATGGAAAAATGATTTTATTCCGCTATGGGTCTAAACATTAGTGTAATCACTCACCTATCAGATGATGTAAAGCAAAATTTTGACAAAATTCTACTTTTGTGTAAATCAGCCAATTGAACTGCTACCGAGCGAGCCACGAGCTGGACAACATCTAATCAAATTCCTTCGAAACACTCAGTGTCCCGCCTCAAACATAACGTCCAATCAAATTTGTTTTCTTTACTCGTGTAAAGTCGCGCTCTCACTCAGGTAAAGTCGGCAGAGGAGACAGGGAAACGGCCATTTCTGTACGATTTTAATCAGGTGAGTCTTGTTGAGATTGGAATCTCTTTATAAGGGAGCTTTGGCCAAAAAGGCAGCAAGCAAAAGTTACAATATAAAACATAAACACAACAGTACATTGATAAATAAAGGGTAAGAGGTTGATCAGAAAATGATACTTGCCTTTCAACACTTGGCTGGACTCCCCTCCGTGGAATCTTCGACGTGGTGTTTCTGGAGCTGAACCTTTAAAATACGAGACCACATCACAACAACATAGCATCAGCATTTACATTAGGTCATTGTGTATTTTATGACTGCTAGATGTGTAATTGCATTGCAGTTGAACAGGGGTGAAAGAAGATAGCAATCATCTCATTATTTTATGTCCAGTCCTTTGAGACATACATTTTTTGATATTGGGAAATCGGGAACAGGAACACTTTGACTTGACTATTAGTAGCTGACTTGTGACAAGTGTACTCAGTTACAATGGGAATATAGGTATCTTTACCTAGGCCAGATGACCTGAACTCAGCTGATCTGGAGCCATGTGCATAGCTGACACTGAAATCTAAAAGGAAGGACACACATCATTATTTGTGGACATGAACATGAATTGCAGCTTTTTTTTTTTTTTTTAAAGATATTTTTTGGGTGTTTTAGTCTTTAATTGATAGGACAGCTTAAGCGTGAAGGGGGGAGAGAGAGGGAAGGACATGCAGCAAAGGGCCAGAGGCTGGAGTCGAACCCGGGCCGCTGTGGCAACAGCCTTGTACATGGGGCGCCTGCTCTATCCACTAAGCCACCGACGCCCCATGAATTGCAGAATTTTGCACAAAAAACAAAAACCATTTAAGTTAAGTAATACATACCATTCCTTGCTTGCTGTGATGGCACAGTGTGGTAGGAGCTTGAGTTATACATTGGCATTCCTAGAGAAATACAGACAGAATCAACAAAATAAGGCTACAGGTTCTAGCAAAACAGTGAGACACTGAATAAGCTATATGCACTTAACACTCCCACCCATCTAATTAACATTTCCAGTCAGTGCATGGTCTCCAGTACGTCAGGACCAGTAATCTCCCATTGAGGCACCACTGCCTCCTAATGAACTGGAGAAAATATGAGTAGCTGAGAGAATCACATACATATAGCCTATTAGTCTACTTACCATTATTACAGATGTCCATGGACTCTAACTCTGCCAAATAGCTTCCACAAAAGCCTAAAATGAAAGAACACAAAACAGGAACTATGAATGTTGTAACTTGGACAAATTACATTTACATAGGAAACAAGCTTTAATGCCCATCCCAACATAGTAGTGTGATGTGGTTCACTTACTATTATTAGCCTGGGGAAATGACAGATCCTTTGCGTAGCTTCCTGCAGAGGCTAAAAGAAGGGAATACAAGGCATGAATGGTGGATGCTGTAACTTTTGAACACGTATCACATGACTGGAATGCTTATATGCAGTGTTGGGAGTAATGCGTTACAATAACTGCATTACTTTTTGCGGTAACGAGTGGTGTAACTAATTACTTTGTCAAAAACCATAACGTGTTACTCATTACTGCGAAACAGGCTTGTTACTCGTTACTTCACGGTCGTGCCGCGGTGGTATCCATCTGTCAACATGTAACTACATCATGTATGACCTAAGAACCTGTTTTCAGTGACGGATAGTAAATGCACTCCAGCAGTGATTTTGTTTTTGGGTCCGATCAGTTGCGTCTGCCATTTGTGTCAGTTATGATTAAACCTATGAATTGGTCCTCTAACGCATCGTAAAGTTTCACGTCAGAGTTTTTCAGGAGAGGAGAAAGTCGGGTTTACCTGTAAGTGTAGCGAGTCACTGCTCTCTGTCACGGTGAGTAAAAGGACAACAGGCTGCAGCAGCGATCTGTTCTGACCAGAGCTGGTCAACCCCGCCGCTGGAGTGAATTTACTAGTGGTCACTGTAAACAGGTTCTTGCATGTAACTCGGTCAAAGTAAGATGTATCCTCATGGTTTTTGCAGCTCTGTGAGGTCAGACATCATGTGGTTACATGTTGACAGATTTATACATGTCAGACTTACATGGATTCTGAGTCCATCGCATTGCATTTCTACCCCGCTCCTCCCTACTGATTTAACTGTTAAATGTTTTTAATTCAACCAATCTATGTTGTGATACTGGGTACAATGACCAAATTTTACAGTTGTTTTGTTGAACACGATGCCGCATCAACCCCAAAATAATGTGTTTGCATTTGTAGATGGTTGGAAACAGTTGGAAACAATAAAAATATTTAATTTGTTTGCACTTACACTACTACACTGCTATAGCAGGTTCAGGTCACTAGGTGGCGCATCGTGCTTGTAGAATACATGTAAGAAAGCCAGATTTCTGGCAGTCTCCTTGGCCATCCAGTCAAGTTACTTTCCCAAGTAACTAGTTACTTTGAAAGTTACGAGTAACTTAATGTAACTGAGTTACTTTTGAAAGAAGTAACTAGTAACTGTAACTAAGTTACTAATTTAAGGTAACTTGCCCAACACTACTTGTATGCACTGACACAGGAACTAAATGCTTTTAAATTAAAGCTTACATGCAAAATTCTGTCTCTACCATTTTAATAAGTAATGACATACCACTGCTTGCATCTGAGGGGCACTTGCTGGATTCTGGCACTGTATTAACAAATAAGTGAAATTAAACACGAGAAATGAGTACAGTAGGCGTAGCAGTTAGTGCCATAACTGACAGTGTTATCCCTGTACCTGGAAAACGAACAGCTGGTGGCTTTGCAAATTTTCTCTTCACGTTTATTGTTTCTGGCTCTCCATCCGACTCCAAATACAAAGGATTTGGCCTTGAAAATAAAATTTAAATATTTAACATTCCCAGCAATTGAAACAATTTTAAGAATAATTAAATCAAGTTGAGCAAGCCTTGAGAGACAAAGTTCACAGGTCATGAGCCTATTGCTTGTTTTTGCAGAATGAGTTAGCTTAATGTACAAGTACACATAGACATGACTAGTCTATCACAGGAGAAACATCCAACTCGCTGTGTAACTGTGTGTGTGTAACTGTGTGTGTATCTCCCTCTCACTCTGTGTAACTGTCTCTGTGTAACTCTGTGTGTGTATCTCCCTCTCACTCTGTGTAACTGTCTCTGTGTAACTGTGTGTGTGCACCTCCCTCTCACTGTGTAACTGTGTGTGCACCTCCCTCTCACGCTGTGTAACTGTGTGTGTGTCTCCCTCTCACTCTGTGTTACTGTCTCTGTGTAACTGTGTGTGTGTGTGTGTATCTCCCTCTCACTCTGTGTAACTGTCTCACTGTGCGTAACTCTGTTGCGCTCTTCCTCTGTCGCTCTCACTGTTGCGTTGTCTGTCGCTCTCTTTCTCTCTGTCAGGGTGTGCATTCACCACAAAGCCCCAGCATCTAGGTGTAAGCTAATAAGTAAACCAATGCCAGGGTTTCCCCCAGAAAACTTGTTAGGCCCGGTGGTAGGGTGACTCCGGCGGCACACCGGTGCCCAAGTGTTTTGTTTTTTTTTGACAGGGGCCTGACCCTAACCACTGACTGATGGCAAGGCCCTACGTGTAGGTAACAGATTCATTAATGGAGTAGTAGAATTTAGAAGACATGATTCCATAAAGCCTTGCCTAAATGTTTAAAGTTAACTGGAAATCTTAAAATATTACCATAATCATGTATTATTATATAACATCTATGTAACATATTTTAACACCAGCCAAAGCAGAGTGAGACTGCTCGAGACACTCTTGAAATGCTGTTCAACCAATCACATAAATAAAAATTATAATAATGACAACTGTTTGCACTAAAAACTTAAGGACAACTGTCTGGTGTAGCCTTATTTAGGCTCTCTCTCTCTCTCTCTGAGACACGCGTCTTTTTCCGGTCAGTTGCCATGACAACGTGACACTCACTGATCTACTGTTTGGACCTGAGCGAAAACAAACGCGAGCCTTACGAGCTGAAAAATCAAATGATAGATCATTTTCAAGTGTGGTGAAAGCATCTTAGCTCACAGAAGCTCTGAGCTCTGTGCTAACAACTAGCAGCCATGCTATAGCGACTGGCTAAGCCTTGTGAAGCTGCGGCTCTGTTCTCGTTAACGGCAACGCGGTCGGCTCGGTGCAGACCTCTCGGTCAGCTGGTGAAGCAGCGGTTTGATGAGCATGACGTCCGTGACATATCCCGTTATGCGCGACTATGCTAAACGAAGTTGTGACGTTGCCAGGTGATGAAAAAGACACCTGATCATGTGTTGATGGAGTGCGAAAAGTGAATTAAAAAAATAATAAACAATGCTTAGCCTGGCGGAAGGGCAGGTAAAGCCTGGCGGCCCGCCAGGCTTATAATACACTGGGGGAAACCCTGAATGCACCAAACACATTTGGCTGAGGAATTCCACTGTACCTTGTTCTTCTTTTCCGACGTTCCTCTGCTTCCTCCTCCGATTCCAAATCAGTGGTTGGACATCCAGTATTCACATACTTTTCTTCATACTGTTTGGCCTTTTCTAATGAGTCTGCAAAAGAATAAGTAGAACATACAGTATTACATTTTTAAGAAGTATGATTACTAATTAAGAAAAGGTTTTGAAAATGGCGATCAGATTTTAATTCAGATAAATTTCAATTCATATCAGATAATGGTGATGCAGTGACTACCTACCACAATTAATTAAGAGCCGGACATCCTCATATGTGGTCCATCCTTCATGGGGTGGCATGTTTTCTTTGAGGGCCTTTATATAATTTATGTTTTTTGGGGGCCATAACAATGTTCCTTCCTTAGGATTGAACCAGCTGGCAAGAACTGTTGCAGTTCCGCCGTTTGGAAATAGTACAACGGCCCACAGCACCACCTCACTTTCCATCCTGTGTACAATAAATGTAATCTAATATTCAGATTGTAATTACATTTACATATAAATAATAAAAATCATAAAATGCCATTAACGTGCCCAGCAATATGAGCGGTAGGCTACTGCATATGAGCAATTGGAATAGCGATGAGGCCATTTCCCTCTGATTCTGGATACAGAACACATTTACGTTTGATACAACTCAGTTTCCCAACCCCAATATCATCACATAACTCCTTAACCTTGTATGTACCTATGCATGAGGACTCACAGGGATAAGTGTAATATGATTCTTGGTGTCTGAACCTTTTGTATATCACATAGACCTCATTTTCTTCCTGGACTACATTCTGGACTACTGCAATTCCATCTCCCAACTCAATACAATTATCCCCCTGCTTTCTGGACAAGGTAAAACGACTACAGGAGACCTTTGTGTACTGTAGAGAAACACTGAAATATTGAGGAAGTGGACCATCAGTATGGATTTTCTGTAAGACTGGTTCATCTGATGGTAACGGAACCTCGACATGTGGCATTTCTGACAATCTTTTGACCACCTGTTGTAGAGGTTGGTGTGGCTTGCGAAAAAGATGCTTCATTTGTCCAAGATAATTCTCAAAGGGGAATCCTGAAACATTATCCAAAGGTCCAAATTGTTTGTATTCATCGGCTAAGTGAATAAGCTGGTGTACATTGTACACAATCTCATCCCTGCCATACAACTGTCCAAAGTGTTCCACAAAGGAAATCATCAATCTATGTGCAAATTCAACCATATCACCAGAAATTCCAGGAGACAACAACAAATACATGGCCACTGAAAACAACATGAAGTTGTCATAAAACTCACTGGGAAGGCAATCCTTCAGCACTACTGGACCCCAGTACAACATAAAGGACCGGAGCTCAGTGGCCTTCCAACGATCTAGCTCATTCAAACCTCTTGGCTTGCGATTGAATTCACACGGGGTGTGGGAATGTAACCCTAGCAGTTTATTTGATATACTGTTAACAGCTTGTGAAGGAAGCCGAGTGGCTAGTTTGCCCTTTGACCAAATATTCAACAGTTTTCTCATCACCCCAAGACAACATAGGTGCATGTAATCAATTGCGAATGAAGAAACCATATTTACTATCCCTGTTAAAGGACTGAGTGTTTGTTTCAAGTGATGTTCCTCATCAGTCATCTCACAATAACTTGCATCTGTCCTGAGCCTGACATTTGTATCAGGATATGTCATTTTGTTCCTCCATACACCCTCTTGATGACACTTGTCACATCCTGAGTATCCATTATGTGACTTTATATTTTTGACGAAGGCTTTGGCTGGAGCATCACACACAAATGAGGAAACCAGTACATTAAATCGTTTACCATTATGAACAATGCCATTAGCCAGTACATTTTTAAGGTCACTAACAAATTGCTGTAGATACTCAACAATACACTTTGGCTTGCTTAAACCACAAAAGATACCAACAATAAAAGGGGACTTAGTGTAATCACATCTTAGAATTGCAAGTATAGGCCAGAACTGAAGTCTTGAACTCTTAAAGAGGGGGAGACCATCTATGTTGAACTGTAAAGTAAGAGTTCTGAGGTTCACTGGTAAATTTAAACATTTCAATTGTGAAAGTATTCCTTGCATCAATCCAAAATGATAGTACTCGCCACCTTGCATTTTAGTGGTTTCAACATGAGATTGTGTTCCAAGCAGGGTTCTTCCATCTTTTGGGAGTCTAGGGTGAAATAGTCTTAAGACGGACAGCAGAGCGGACAGAGCAACCACACTGATTGAGTAGGATGTTGCCCAATATCTTAAACTCCTTATGAGCAGATCCTGACTAGGTGGATGCTCATCATCACGGTCAGAATCAGAATCTGAGTTAACTTCATCATTGTCAGGTTCACTACCATCTGTATGATCATTTTCCATTTGTACGTGATCTGATTCAACTTCACTATTCTCAGCTACACTACTATCCACATGATCCCTTTCCATGTGTACATTGGAAGCTGGTGGTGCATCTTGTTGGGAAATGTGTGAGATTCTGAAGGGTGGTTCCCTATTCCCACATGGGTGCTCATTCTCCCTGTGATTATCAAGAGTTTTCTCATATTCCTCAAGAATATCTTTCTCTATGCTCCTTACAATTTTGCTGACTCTACGTCTTTTAGCCCAATAAGAGGTCATCTTGAGAAAAGAGAGGTGGTGCTACTGTGATTGCAATTATTACTTGGCCTTCTGTATTGCTGTGAATCCTCTCGACTTGTAGTGTTATCACAACCCTGAAAATAGAGGAAATCAAAGCATTAGATGTTTCCAGGTGAGCGTAGCGGAGCCGCTAGCTGCTCAGCCACTTCTATGGTGGCTGGTGTTTTTTGGTTTCCCTCATCAAACTCAGCAAATACACAATCCAACAACTCCCAAACGCTGTGGTGGAGGAGTTGTGACCGGCATATTCGCCGCGCTATGAGATAACACTAACCCGCAGGGTTTCCCCCAGAAAACTTGTTAGGCCCGGTGGTAGGGTGACCCCAGTGGCCCAGTGGTGGCCCACCAGTGCCCAAGTGTGTTTTTTATATGCATATATCATTATATATCCCCTCAAAATATATAAATCCCCATGGCAAGGCCCTACATATCAGTAACAGATTCATTAATGGAGTAGTAGAATGGTTCCATAAAGCCTTGCCTAATGTTTAAAGTGAACTGAAAATTGTAAAATATTACCATAATCATGTATTATTATAAGACATTTTATGTAACATATTTTAACACCAGCTATTCTCTTGAAATGCTGTCAACCAACCACAAAAATAAATTAATAAATAAATTAATTAATAATAATAATGATAATAATATGAACAGTTTGCACTAAACCCGAAAGACAACTGTCTGAAGTAGGCGTTATTTAGGCATTTTTCTCTCAGAGATTTGTCTGCGTCTGCTTCCGGTTAGTTGCCATGGGAACACATGACACCACTGATCTACTGTTTGGACAACTATGCCAAGTAAAAAAACAAACGTGTGTAAACGGGAACCAAACGCTGGATCATTTTCACATGTGGTGAAAGCATGTGGGCTCACAGAAGCTCTGAGCTCTGTGCTAACAGCTAACAGGCAAGCTACAGCGGCTGGCTTACCCCCAATTTCCACCAGATGCGTGTTGGTTGCGTCTCCGCTCCGGCACGGCAACGGAGCCGATTAGGGTTCGAAATCGCACCCTATCACGGATATAGTGCACTATATAGTGTGTTCGCCATTTTGTAGTGTTGTTCGAATTCTCCGCTGTTAATTTCATTCACTATATAGTGGACTATAAAATACCCACAATGCACAGCAAATGTGAGTGAACAAACGATGTACCCTACATTTTACTCCTGTAAACCACAATGCAATGCGGTCGTCTTTTGCCAGAGGAGAAGAAGAACAACAACCGCAAAGAGAAAAGAAACGAATAGCATGCTAGTCGGTAACGTTAGCTCACGAGCTAACAATAGCCATTTAGCCCGCACGAGCCAGGTAGCTTGTAGCTCATGCACTATCGTGGGCTATTACAGCTACCAATGCAGACACACAACTGTAGCTGACAAAACCAAACATCCACACCATTGACTTTCAACAATTTGTTGACAAAAAGTACAACCACCATACAGTTCGGTCATCCTCGAAGCGCCCACCATACAGTTCGGTCATCCTCGAAGCGCCGGTTTGTTTACATGATGCTCGGCGCGTCCACTTGCGTCACAGAAGTATGCGACGCAGCTACTGACGCAACGATGTTCAGAAAATTTCAGTTAGTGTCCGAAATCTCGTTCAGTCGTTCCCCATGTAGTGCACTATATAGTAAACAGCTCCTTAGCCTGGCAGGGGGCAAGTAAAGCCTGGTGGCCCTAATACACTGGGGGAAACCCTGAACCCTCAGCATAGCACATGGACACACTAGCGTTAGCTAGCATTATCTAGAATGCTAGCGCTAGCTAATGCTAACGACGCTAATAAGCTACAACCTCACGGTAATAATTCACAAAGTTGACATGCTGGAATTTCCAGGTGAAAATACATTATGTTCTCATTAGGACTTACCAATTTGTCTTCTTTTGTCACTCGAAGGTAGTAAAAGCCGCTAAAAGCTGCCAACCGCTGCCAACTGTTGACTGGTTTGAACTGGTTTGGTCTCAGGAGTGAGCAAGTCTCGTGGGCGGGGGCACAGGTGCACAGCCACAGCATGTCATACATTGAAACCATGTCTATTTAATGTTGACATTTCAACATTGAAAACCCAGCATCTATACAATTCCGATTCAACAACATTTTTTCAAATGTTGAAGTGGTAGCTCTAATTAAATATTGAATAAACATAGATTTATCAACTTAAACCAAAAATAACCAATTTCACCAAAATTCAATGTTGAATCACTGTATTTTGCTATCTGGGTTGTCGCCAAGAAACCGCAAAAGGGAATAGAAAAGGCAGCGTGACCGGCGAATTAACAGAACAGAACGAAGGCCCACATCGGGGTAGCCTTTCCCAGGTAGAGAGAGCTGCTGAGCGAGGATAGTAATACAATCACAGGCCAGCGCCGCTGTTGGCTGTTAGCCCGTGTTAGCGGCCAGTCGCTAACAGCCTCATCCCTCTCCTCCCATCACTGCGCCGCCGTTAGCCGGTGTTAGCCGTTAGCCGCGATTAGCCGTTAGCCGCCGGTAGCGTTGGCCTGTGATTGTATTACCTTTCTCCTTCAGCAGCTCTCTCCACCTCAATGCTGAGCCTTGTTTTTTTAATTCGCCGGTCACGCTGCCTTTTTGATTCCCTTTTGCACTTTCTTGGTGACGAGGATTCCGTCTCCCGTGATGCTGCATAATACATGATCCTGCATTATGCTCAAAGAGTGGGACTTTGTTATGCGGCAGTAGTGCTGCTGGCCACTAACAGCTGTTTCAATTTACAGCCGCCCCAACAGTCCTACGTTGTAAACACAGCCAGCATGGTGAGGAGGGGGTTTGTCAACTCGCGTCGCGTGTGTCTGTGTAGCAGCCTGAATGAATACTCCATGTAGTATCGGATGACATGGTTTCATCAGTGTTATCATAGCTTTTTGGTCCACAGCGGCTACCGTTGTTGCAATACACAGTGAGGCGCTAGAGTGCGCCATCTGTTTGAATGCAATATGTGATTTCAACGTTAGATGGGAAAATTCCTACACACTGTGGCTTTAAAAGATTTATCATAGAAACCATAGAAAGCCATACATGAAAAACATAGAAAATGGATATGGGTCATTTTAGACCCATGTTGTGCATTAGAAGGGTAGTGATACAAAAAGGGGTTTTATTCAAAAAGTAAGAAAGGAAAACATAAAATAAGGATGTATAATGATCAAAAACAAGTTAATTGAGGAAAACGTGGAATACTGAATGATGAAATTAATTTGTTGCAAAGATAAAAAACATAAAACTTAGTCGGGTCACTTTAGACCCATGTTGTGCATCAATAGCTATTTTCTAGAAAATGCACTTACATTAATTCCACTGCCACTGTCGCTGCTTAATAATGAAGCCCGCTCTTCGGCAACTTCTCTTTCCTCTAGAGTTCCTCCAGACATTTCCCCACTAATTTCTGTTAAACATAGCCTATCTCACCAGAAAATTCTGGCAGCAGGGATATCTTTTCATTATTGTGTAACTGTTTTTTTCCCTCCAATTTATTTTAATTCATGAACATGAATGTAAATAAATAAAAACAAATATACAAAGTTGTGAGTACATTCAAGTTATAGAGAGGATTTTAGGGCTTCATAAACATTCAAAGTCCTGATGGCTTTCATATTGGTCAGTTCATATTTTATCTGATGTATATTGGGTTTCCTTTCAGTCCACTTGCTTTTGTGGATATGAAACTTTCCATCTAAAATAAGATGGTTTAAAAATAAAAGATGTTTTCTGTCCATATTGTTTTTCTCCAAATAAAAAGTAATGTCCTTTATTTTCTTTTTTCTTTTTTTTAGCAAATTAATCGTAATCCCACATAAAGAATCAAATTGTCAACATCAATCCAAAATAACTGAACATAAATGCATTCATAAAATAAATGAACAATAGTTTCTGTGTCAGTTTGCAGAATACACAGGATTCAGACAGAAGGTCTGTACATTTTAAGAATTTCTTTTGTTGGATAAATTAAATGTATATCTTTAAAATAAATATCACCACCTTTATTACTGACTATATATTTTTTGTAGTAAGTCAAACCACTTTCCAGTTAATGTAACTGTATAACTGAGGTTGTCTGGAATCTGTCAATATCAATGTGCTGTTGATTAAAAGCCGAATCTCTCAAAAATACTTTGGTTGATCTGCTGTTTATTTATGATATGCAGCAAGTCACAAAGTGATATGAACTTTTTGATTTATAGAATGGAGAGACAAGTCTGTGATAACAGTTAAATGGGAAATTAGTAAAGCATAGGCTACTTTGCAGAATAAGTTTGATCTTTCCTCATAACGTGTGAAAATATTTGAGTAGCGTCATCACAAAGCTGCTTCAGTTCTTCCTCCATTTGTTTCATATCTATGCAAATGAGTTCATAAGTTATGTGAACAAGTAGGCTATTCTGTTTAGGCAAATGTGTGTGCAGACGATTTCTGTTACGTTAATTCAATGCTGTATTTCTCAGTACTGGGATGTCGCTCCAACAAGCAACTCACAGCTATGGAAAGTTCAGCTCTTCCAGTTTCTTTCAGTGTTCACCCTATCTTGCAGTGAAGGCTATTTCATGAGCAATTGGCCACATCAGCCTCATAGCGTTAACAATTTGATTTAAGATATTGAGGCCTAACTCACATTTATACATTTAATGATGAACTCATATTCACCATTAACTCATCATTAATTAATGGTCCACACCATTAGTCTAATTAATTAATGGTTAGGTCACTATGACTTAACTCACTTAATATATCATTATTTAAGGGCGATATTTAATTAATACATTAATTCATATGCAATCAAACTATGTGCTATGCATGGTGGGTTTGTAGATCTGCTTTTTCAGTGGATTCTGTGCCCAGGATGAGTGCTCAGGAATAGTGAGCAGGGTCTTACGGTGGTTGTTCCACAACATGTGGGTCTCCCCCCTGGGACCCCCGCACGGGTCATGGTCTTCATCATTATTGTGTACTTACTACTTAATTAGGCTACTGTAGCCTATTTTTTTTTTTAAGTAATTAGAAAAACTACACAGGAGGCGGTCGCGTATTTGACGTCATAGCTTTCGCTCGCTTCCTGCAGCTAGGAGTGACTGCAACCTGGCACAAAACACACAGACATGATCAATCACGAATCGATTAATCATTTAACAGTGGAATTTCAGTGGGGAGGACAAGCTGCAGGAAGCAAGCGAAAGCTATGACGTCACATATGCAACCTCCTCCTGTGTAGTCTTTCTAATTAAAAAGTTTATATCTCAACAGTTTTACCACAAAGTATGACTCTCTTGGCCTTAAAATCTTCATCTTCATCTTCTAACCACTTCATCCTCTTGAGGGTCGCGGGGGGGGGGGGGGCTGGAGCCTATCCCAGCTGACATCGGGCGAGAGGCAGGGTACGCCCTGGACAGGTCACCAGACTATCGCAGGGCTGACACATAGAGACAGACAACCATTCAAGCTCACATTCACACCTACAGACAATTTAGAGTTATCAATTAACCTAGTCCCCAAACTGCATGTCTTTGGACTGTGGGAGGAAGCCGGAGTGCCCGGAAAGAACCCACGCTGAAACGGGGAGAACATGCAAACTCCACACAGAAGGGCTCGCACACCCGGGATCGAACCGGCAACCCTCTTGCTGTGAGGCGACAGTGCTAACCACCACACTTTTATAATAACATGTAGTTATAAGAAAACTAGAATGTTTTGTTAAGAAAATGAAACTTTGATAACTAAATCAAGCTATTTAAGGAACAATATAACCCTGTCTGTAGGGACGAACGGATCGCATGATGGGGTCAAACGGATCATGTGCATAATTAACCACAAAACAAGCAAATACTTCATCTTAATAACATATAACACTCATTATGCTTCAGCTGAAACCTCTAAGCAAATGACCATGTTGAATTGAAATTAGTTTAACATGTTAAATGGCCGAAATTGTCTGAAATTGCTCCAATGCGTTAACCAATCTTTGTGCATAATCACACAGCCTGATATGCCACGTAAACACAGTGGGACTATTTTCTGAAAGCACAGAGGAAAGAAATGTCTCTTTTTTCTCTCCCGGTCTGCTGTCAGCCGGAGTGGGGATTTCAGCACCACGGACAGCGCGCGTACAAAGACCTGAAAGCGTCTCCTTTAAATGTGTTTGCTGCTAGAGAAATTATACATAGCCTAATAAATGAAGACAGTGACATATTTTCAATAAAAAAACAATGAGTTGAACGTTCATTTCAAGCTTTTGTAGTACAACGAATTTCAGAATTGTGCAAGTGACGGAGAGCAGACGGCAGTGTTTGATGCAGGAAACTCGATATGGACTTGAAAATCAATTTCAGAGTGGGGGGGTTTCGGAATGGAGGGCTGTCCCCTGTTGGGACATTGTGTGCACACAGCCCTTCACCACCTGGATCCTAAAATAAACACCTGTTTTATTACATAATCATGCTTCCGTGTTGCGCCATTCAAATAACAAGAATTGCGGTTTAATACTCTTAATTATAACAGCCAGCTTATTGAAAAAATGTCAGGTTTGAATGGGGCTCGGGCCCATAATTACAGTTTATTGGACAGGCCAGCCAGTCCCAGACATAACGTGCACGGGCTCGGGTCGAGTCGGGCTGGATTCCCCTGAGCTGCCTCAAGAACTGCCTGCTCTCGCCCTGCAGCTACGCAGAGTCCCTCCTGATAAAAACGCCGCTCCACCTCTGAGTGCAGCAGGTCCAGGGCCTCTGTATGTAGGCAGGCAGGCTGCATATCACATCAAAAGCACAGATCTATGCATTCATGATATGAAAGAGATAAATATCAGTCAGACTGTTATGTCCAAATCTGATTCTTTTTGTTTTTCAGGTAATCAAACTCCTTCCCTTTAGTTTCCCTCTTAATCTCTGGCACCTGCTGGGAGGTCTTTAAAAGCCCAACCAAGCTCTACCCATTCTCTCTCTTCCACCATGCAGCCTGGGCCAGCTGCATTGTCACCAGCCTCCATTTTCAGCTTTCGGTTATCCTTTGTTTCCTTTTGTGCAATAAATGTTACTTTAATTGCTATACACGTTGTCTGACTCCTCTATCTTGCTTCCCAAGAGCCGGGGTCATAACATATTGGGGGCTCGTCCGGGAGCGATGTGGTCCAGATGAGTGTTTTGTTTGTTTTCCCCTAGACTATGTAATAGTTTGGTGTGCTTTATGGCATTGCGGTCGTGGGCTGCTGTGTTTGTCCTCCTGGTGAGTATGTGGTGAGTATAGTGTCTGAGTGCTGTTGACCTGAAGGTTCAGTGATCTCCCTGGTTAGGTAGGGAGTGTGCCAGCGGGACTGAGTAATCAGTTCCTCCATCGGTTCACTCATTAGTTTTTTTGCCTTTTTTATTTTCGAGGTAATCCTGGGTGGAGATATGTTTCCCTGGCGGGGGTAAGCGTTCAGGTTCCTGGCTGTCTGGCTGTGGTTCTCTGATTTTTTGCTTTTAAAGATGCCTTGAGCCCGGCACACCTCAGAAGATATTTAGGGTTGAGTGAATGTTAGGTAGGTACCGGGGGGGTTGCTTTTAACTGTCAATACACGCAGGGGCTTGCTTGCTGTACTTACTGGGGGGGGGTAGTGAGTTGGTGAGTTAAGGATAGTACTCTGTCTATTTGGTACCATTGTGGTAATTTGTCCCTGATCCTAACTTATGTGATGCAGTTTTTGTTCTGTCAGGTTGTGGTGTGTGACTTGACTTTGTGTAGGCTAGTTTTTCCCTGAGTTTGTTGCCTTAGTTTGATTGCCAGCAAGTGTCATCTGAATAATGGTACTGTGTCATGCTGGCCGCCAGTTGCTGTACATTGTCCATCATAAGCTTTAAAGTCGCCTCATGCTGGCCTAACATGGCTCCTTGGGTTGATATTGCCTGCTTCAGACGTTCTTTCTCCGCTGGGTCCATTTCGTTGGCCAGATAATTCTGTTGCGACCTGAGCTGATAGTTGGGCCCGAAAGGCAAAACTTGGGGGAAGCTCAAGAAAAGGGATGGTACGATAAGAAGGCGAGGCATTGAGTGTTCTCACCAGGGGACAAAGTTATGGTGCTTTTGCCACTCACCGGGTCTGCTTTGCAAGCTCAATATAGCGGACCATATGTGATTGACCATCAGGTTGGTGAGTGTGATTACTTGGTTAAGACTCCAGATCGTAAGCGAAAAAACACGCTTATGTCATGTGAACCTGTTGAAACCTTACTGTGAGAGGAACCAGCCCGTGCTCTCAGATGTGAAGACCGTTGCTGTGTTGAACACTTCAATCCATGTAAATGAGGATACTGATGTTGTGGTTGTTCCAAAAGACAGTGATGTTGTTGTTTCAGAGAACAGTGATGTTCCAGAGGATGCTTTCGTTCATCCAGAAACCTCTCAGGGTAGGTTGCCATATTCTAAAATCCTGGCTAACTTGGTTGTCCATCTTTCTTACTTGGATTCTCCCAAACGCTCTGACATCATTGAATGGGTTAATAAACATTCTGCCCTGTTCTCTGATGTGCCGACACGCACAACCATTCTTCAGCATGACATTGATGTAGGTGATGCTGCTCCCATTAAGCAGCATCCTTACAGAGCGAATCCTGTTAAGCGACAGCTTCTGCGTAATGAAGTAGATTATATGCTGCAACATCGTATTGCTGAACCTAGTGCTAGCTCATGGAGTTCCCCATGCCTGCTTGTTGAGAAGTCAGATCATACTCCCCGTTTTTGTACTGACCTTCGCAAAGTCAATTCTGTCACCAAGCCTGATTGCTACCCTCTTCCCCGATTGAACGATTGTATTGATAGGGTGGGATCAGCAGTTTTTGTCACCAAGTTAGACCTCTTAAAAGGTTACTGGCAAGTCTCTCTTACTCAGCAAGCCCGTGAAATCTCTGCTTTCTGATGATTTCTGTCAGTACACTGTTATGGCTTTTGGAATGCGGAATGCACCGGCTACTTTTCAGCGTCTGGTAAATAAGGTATTGAAGGGAGTTGTAGATTGTGAAGCCTATTTTGATGATGTGGTGATTCCTCCTGGTCTCAGCATGTAGCTCAGCTGGAAGAAGTGTTTCACAGGTTTGCTGTTGCCAATTTGACTTTGAATCTTGCCAAGTGTGAATTTGGACAGGCCACAGTAACGTACTTGGACGTGGAAAGGTCTGTCCCATTGAGGCCAAAGTGGAGGCCCTTGTGAACTTTGGTGTGCCCAGTTCTCGGCGTGATTTGAAACGTTTCCTTGGTATGGCAGGTTATTGTAGTTTTTGCAAGAATTTTGCGACTGTTGCTGCCCCCTTGACTAATCTGCTTAGCCCAAAAGTCCCTTTTGTTTGGACAGATGTGTCAGTTTGCTTTCGAGAGCCTGAAAGCACTGTTGGCTAGTGCTCCTATTCTCTCTGCCCCTGCCTTTAACAGGCCCTTTAAACTAGCTATTGATGCAAGTGATGCTGTTGTTGGGGCTGTTCTCCTCCAAGAGGATCCATCAGGGGTACAGCATCCTGTGTGCTACTTTTTGAAAAAGTTTAACTTGCATCAAAAACACTACTCCACTATAGAGAAGGAGGCGTTAGCCCTTATTCTAGCTCTGGTTCATTTTGGTGTTTATGTTTCTTCCAGCCAGACCCTAGTGGTCTACACCAATCATAACCCTTTGGTTTCTCCAACAACCGTCTAATGCGATGGAGCTTGATCTTGCAGGGGTTTAACCTGGACATCCAGCATGTGCATGGGAAGGATAATGTTCTCGCAGATGCCCTTTCAAGGTCGTAAGTGCATTCATAATAGTTTGCACATTTTGCGGCCTATGTGGTAGTCTAACTGTAAGGTTGCATTTGAGCAACCTGCTTATGAGAGGGGGTGTTACATCCAAATCTGATTCTTTTTGCTTTTCAGGTAATCAAACTCCTCCCCTTTAGTTTCCCTCTTAATCTCTGGCACCTGCTGGGAGGTCTTTAAAAGCCCAACCAAGCTCCACCCACTCTCTCTCTCTTCCACCATGCAGTCTGGGCGAGCTGCATTGTCACCAGCCTCCATTTTCAGCTTTTGGTTATCCTTTGTTTCCTTTTGTGCAATAAATGTTACTTTAATTGCTACACACGTTGTCTGACTCCTCTCTGTTGCTTCCCAAGAGCTGGGGTCGTAACACAGACAAATTGAGTTTAAATTCAGTTTCTTTAATTTTTTTTTAAGCTTTTAAGGCTGATGGAGTAAGGGGGGGGGGGGTGGGAGGGGGTGCGGCCGCACCCCTTTATTTATTATTTATTAACCTTTATTTAACCAGGAAGATCCCATTGAGATTAACAACCTCTTTTTCAAGGGAGACCTGGCCAAGATAGGCAGCAACAAGTGCGAAGCACAGTTACAAATTACACAGATAGAACACAAACAAATAGTATTGAATTTACAAGCAGATTATGAAAAACAAGTACATGTAGTGGAGTCGGCCTCAAATATTCTTAGTTTGGATCTAAAGGCGCTCAAAGAAATTAACCCTGTTAGTTTCCAGTCATTTTGCAACATATTCCATGCTAAAGGTGCAGAGTAGACAAAAGCCTTTTTGCCCAATTCAGTACGGGCATATGGAACAGAAAGCAACAAGTAGCCTTGCAAACGAAAGGAGTAAGGACCAGAACTTCTCTGTGCAATTAAGGAACAAATGTAGGAAGGCAGTAGACCAAGTAATGCCATATATATAAAAGTATACCAATGACTGAGCCTTCGGGTGGCCAGAGCAGCCCATCCAACCCAAGAGTATAACTCACAGTGGTGTGTCAATGGTTTACAATTCGTAATGAACCTCAGAGAAGTGTGATAGACAGTGTCAACCATATGAAGACATTTAGCAGACGCATTCATATATAAAAGATCTCCATAATCCAACACTGGTAAAAATGTAGCAGCAACAAGTCGCTTTTTTGCATTAAAAGAAAAACAAAGCTTATTTCGAAAGTAAAAACCCAGTTTTATCCTCAGCTTCTTCACTAGTTTCTCTATATGCGGCTTGAAAGTGAGGGAGGCATCGATCAAAACATCCAGGTATTTATACTCGTGAACCACCTCTATTCCCTTTCCCTCGAGAGTGGTCACTGAGGGGATAATTTGTGGCCTCTTCCTAGAATTAGAGAACAGCATAAGTTTAGTCTTGTCTGCGTTGAGAACAAGTTTCAGCTGAAGCAATGAGTGCTGGACAGCAACAAAGGCTTTCTGCAGGAATTCAATGGCCTGAACAAGAGTTGATCCACAGCAGTAAATAAATGTGTCATCAGCATAGAAATGCAAATTAGCATTTGTCACATTTATACCCAAATCATTAATATAAATAATGAATAAAAGGGGACCTAATACAATTTCAATTCAATTTTCAATTTTATTTATAAAGCCCAATATCACAAATACAATTTGCCTCACAGGGCTTTACAGCATACGACATCCCTCTGTCCTTTAGGCCCTCACAGCAGATAAGGAAAAACTCCCAAAAAAAAACCCTTTACCGGGGGAAAAAAAATGGTAGAAACCTCAGGAAGAGCAACTGAGGAGGGATCCCTCTTCCAGGACGGACAGACGTGCAGTAGATGTCGTACAGAACAGATCAGCATAACAAATTAACAGTAATCTGTATGACACAATACAGTAATCTGTATGACATCCTCAGTAATGACAGTAGCTTACAACAACATTCATGAAAGTAATAATACTGTCGTTATAGTTCTGGCTACTGTGGTACAATATGTTGAAAGTATATATTAGTATCAGGCAGTATACATGTATGATAATATCATATGTCTATAATAGCAGTAGAAGTATGACTAATGATTAATGATGGCAGCAGCAGCAGCAGGCATCTGGCAGGACCACGGCAGCAGCACAACCACACACGTCACACTATCCAGGCACCGCTGCAATACGAGTTAACCTGAGAGATAGTGGAGTACAAAGGCTCCGGAGAAGAAGCCGAGTTAGTGACATCCAGAATGGCCGAGTAAAAAAGATACAGTAATAGGATACGAGAGAGAGAGGGACAGAGAGAGAGAGAGAGCGAGAGAGAGAGAAGGTGCATTATAGGTGGTCCTCCGGTAGACTAGGCCTAAGTCAGCTTAACTAGGGGCTGGTACAAGGCAAGCCCGAGCCAGCCCTAACTATAAGCTTTATCAAAGAGGAAAGTCTTAAGTCTAGCCTTAAATGTGGAGACGGTGTCTGCCTCCCGGACCGTAACAGGAAGATGATTCCACAGGAGAGGAGCCTGATAGCTGAAGGCTCTGGCTCCTGATCTACTTTTGGAGACTTTAGGGACCACGAGTAACCCTGCGTTCTCAGAGCGCAGAGTTCTGGTGGGATAATATGGCGCTATGAGCTCTCTAAGATATGACGGAGCTTGACCATTTAGAGCTTTATAAGTTAACAGTAGGATTTTAAATTCAACTCTGGATTTTACAGGGAGCCAGTGCAGAGAAGCTAAAACAGGAGAAATATGATCTCGTTTCTTAGTTCCTGTTAGTACACGTACTGCTGCATTCTGAATTAGCTGAAGAGTTTTTAATGATTTACTAGAGCTACTCGATAGTAGAGAGTTACAGTAATCCAGCCTCGAGGTAACAAAAGCGTGGACCAATTTTTCTGCATCTCTTTGGGTCAAGATAGGCCTCTTGATCAAATGTTACTCCGAGGTTTCTTACGGTAGTGGTAGAGGCCAGAGCAATGCCATCGAGAGAAACTATGTCATCAGATAAAGAGTCTCTGAGTTGTTTGGGGCCAAGAACAATAACTTCGGTTTTGTCTGAATTTAACATCAGGAAATTGGTGCTCATCCAGGTTTTTATGTCTTTAAGACAATTATGAAGTTTAGTTAATTGATCCCTTTCTTCTGGCTTCATTGATAAATACAACTGTGTATCATCCGCATAACAATGGAAATTTATAGAGTGATTTCTAATGATGTTACCTAAAGGAAGCATATATAGAATAAATAGGATTGGTCCAAGCACAGAACCTTGCGGAACTCCAAAACAAACTTTAGTACGTACGGATGATTCATTATGAACGTGAACAAATTGAAAACGATCAGATAAATAAGATTTAAACCAGCTTAGTGCAGAACCTTTTAGGCCAATTAAGTGTTCCAGTCTCTGTAACAGAATTTCATAGTCAACAGTGTCAAACGCTGCACTAAGATCTAATAAAACAAGTACAGAGACGAGTCCTTTGTCTAAAGCAATCAGAAGGTCATTTGTAATTTTAACTAGAGCTGTCTCAGTGCTATGATGCGCTCTAAATCCTGACTGTAATTCCTCAAATAAATTATTATCCTGGAGAAAATCACACAGCTGGTCTGCGACTACTTTCTCAAGGATCTTTGACATAAAGGTAAGATTAGATATTGGTCTATAGTTGGCCAACACCTCTGGATCCAGGGTGGGCTTTTTTAGTAGAGGTTTAATTACAGCTACCTTAAAAGACTGTGGTACATAGCCTGTTAATAAGGATATATTGATCATATCTAATATATGGGTGTTAACTAAAGGTAAGACCTCCTTGAGTAGCCTAGTTGGGATGGGGTCTAAGAGACACGTTGATGATTTAGATGAAGAAATCACTGCGGTCAATTCTTGAAGAGAAATTGGGGAGAAGGAATCTAAATAAATATTAGGTGTTACAGCTGTGTTTGAGGTTAGATAGGTACTATCTGAGGACAGGAGGTCATGAATTTTGCCTCTAATAGCTAGGATTTTGTCATTAAAGAATCTCATAAAATCATTACTGCTAAGGGCTAAAGGAATACAAGGCTCAATAGAGCTTTGACTCTCAGTCAGCCTGGCTACAGTGCTGAAAAGAAACCTGGGGTTATTTTTGTTTTCTTCTATTAAAGCTGAGTAATAGTTTGCTCTGGCATTGCGGAGGCCTCTCTTATAAGTTTTAAGACTGTCTGCCCAGATTACACGAGATTCTTCCAGTTTGGTTAATCGCCAATTCCTTTCAAACTTTTGCGATATTTGCTTTAATTTACGGGTTTCAGAGTTATACCAAGGAGCGCACTTTCTTTGTTTTGTTAACTTCTTTTTAAGAGGAGCTACAGAGTCAAGTGTTGTTCGCAGCGAGCTTACGGCGCTATCAACAAATTCAATCAATTCTGGAGAGGTTAAAGTCGGTACGGGAAACCTCTGTCACTGAAGGACTTGGGATTGAATTTAACGACAGAGTAATCATTTCCTTAAATTTTGCGACAGCACTATCTGATAAACATCTGGTATAGTAACTGTTGCTAAGTGGCGTGTAATCGAGTAAAAAGAAATCAAAAGTAATCAAATAATGATCCGATAGCGAGGGATTCTGTGGAAAGACTGTTAGGTTATCAATTTCAATTCCATACGTCAGAACTAGATCGAGGGTATGGTTAAAACAGTGAGTGGGCTCATGAACACCCTGACTGAAGCCAATGGAGTCTAATAATGTGATAAACGCGGTAGCCAGGGAGTCATTATCAACGTCGACATGAATGTTAAAGTCGCCTACAATAATAACTTTATCTGATTTTAGAACTAGACTGGATAAAAACTCTGAGAATTCAGATATAAATTCAGAATACGGGCCAGGAGCACGGTACACAATAACAAATAAAAGTGGCTGCGAGGTTTTCCAGGTTGGATGTAAAAGACTAAGAACAAGGCTTTCAAAAGAATTATAATCTAGTTTAGGTTTAGGGCTGATTAACAGACTAGAGTTAAAAATGGCTGCAACTCCCCCTCCTCGGCCGCTGCCTCGAGGAATGTGGGTATTATTATGACTGGGAGGAGTGGATTCATTTAGACTAACATATTCATCTTGACACAGCCAGGTTTCAGTGAGACTGAGTAAATCAATATGATAATCTGATTTGTTTACTAACACTGCTTTAGACGAAAGAGACCTCATATTTAACAGTCCGCATTTAATTCTCCTGTTTTGTCTTTCTGTCACAGAAGAGGTTTTAATTTTTTATGAGGTTGTTATGCACAACTCCTCTTTGTTTAATTTTAGATTTAAATAATTTAGGTGGTCGAGGGACAGACACCGTTGGTATAAAACTATGAAAACTATGGCTGGGTAAGTGAACTAGAAGCTCAGAGAGGCGTATAGGACTGCAGCTCTCTGTCCTGGTCTCAACTCTGGGTTGTCAGGGATTTAATTTACGAATAAAATTTTCCAGGTTCCTAGAAATGAGAGCAGCTCCATCCAAAGTGGGATGAATGCCGTCTCTCCTAATGAGACCAGGTTTTCCCCAGAAAGTTTGCCAATTATTAACGAAACCCACATCGTTTGCTGGACACCACCTGGACAGCCAGCGATTAAATGATGACATGCGGCTAAACATGTCATCAGAGGTCAGATTTGGGAGGGGTCCAGAGAAAACTACGGAGTCCGACATCGTTTTTGCATATTCACCCACCGAGGCAACATTAATTAATACAGAACCCTGCGGCACCCCCTTGTGGACAGTAACAATATCAGAACACTGGACATCATATTTAATGCACTGAGTCATATTACTGAGATAGTTGGTGAACCAAGTAACTTCTTGCTCCAAGAGTCCTGATTGCAAGAGTCTTATTTTTAAAATATCATGGTCAACTGTGTCAAACGACGTCTATGCCCGCGACGCGTGATGTGGCAGCCGGGTCCAGCCACAGCTGCTACTGGTGCCAAGTACTAATGGCTGCTAGCCCCGCCCGTTGGAAAGAGTGTGGGATATACCACTACTAGGAATGGGAGGGGGGGACTAAATCTTTTAAGATTTAAAGATGTCTGAAAAGCTGTTTCTATAAACAGTCAAATTCGCAAAAGGGCAAAATGCAAAAAAAATGTTTATAAAAACACAACTATTGATTAAAAACATACAGAAGGAGGTTTGCAGCATTTAGGATCCAATTCAATAATAGGCTATATATATTTACAATTAGGCTGCTGTAGCCTATATATTATCTTAGTTAAATATTTTTAAACCACAGCCAGACATCGAGGGTGGTCAGTAGCTCTGATTTGTGAGGATAAAATAAAGAAAAAAATAATCATGTGTATGTGCATGTGTATATGCACGCGTATGTCTGCAGCGACTTGATTCATTCATTCATTCCACTCTTGCAGCGCACACACACACACGCCTGCCTGCACGTGTAAACTATGGAGACAGACAGTTTGCCTAAATAGGCTAATAGGCACTATGTGTGTGCGAGATTCACACTCACACGCAAATGTAGTGTGGCGTTTGTAACAGGCTGTGCACGCGTACTGATAAGACGTGTGAGCGCATCATGTGAGTGGAGCGAACAATGCCTGCACGTCATGTAGCGAGCATGTGTGTAACGCTCATGTCTCCATAGTAACCCTATGTAAAATGTAGGTGTGTCTCACGTGGTTTGATTAGATCTGATGTGTCTCCTAAGTAGGTGTAAGTGACGCGTTGATTATTTCTATATTATAACAATGCTTCGTGGCAATAACTCATACTGTTGGAAAGCCTGTTTATTTCCCTTTAAAATGGTGCCACAGTTGTAAGGAACATGCATCTGTGGGCTGAGCAGCAGAGGTGAGTTTGTGGGTTGTGCCCATGGAAAATTTTCCCTTTCTTTCAAAAATACTTGAAAAAGTAGTTGCAGACCAGCTGTGTGACTTTCTCCATGATCATAATTTATTTGAGCAATTTCAGTCAGGAATTAGAGTGCACCATCGCACAGAGACGGCACTAGTAAAAAATTACAAATGATCTTCTGATTGCTTCAGACAAAGGAATCGTCTCTGTACTTGTTATATTAGATCTTAGTGCCGCATTTGACACAATTGACCATCAAATTCTTTCTTGTCGGTCAAGCCTTGCAGATGTTAAGTTCAGATGGAGGCACGATCAGATTCTATCTGAACTGGCAGTACATCTGAAGGAGGAGAGGAAGAAGTCTGATATTAACTTCAGGACAAAAGGGCCCTGCTTGATCACATTTGTGAAAGTAGGAGAAAGCTCCAGGGGGACATCAGCTGGCATGGGGATTCTGGCAACAGCTGCTGACTGGGACATGAGAGTTGACCTCAAGAAACAACTTAAATTTCCAGTGGAGGTTACCATCTCAAACCTCAGACCAGACATAGTTTTATGGTCCAGAGCAACAAAACAAGTGGTGCTCCTCGAGCTGACTGTGCAATGGGAGGAGAGGATGGAGGAGGCCCATGAGAGGAAGCTCAGGAAGTACCAGGCTCTCATCCACGAATGCCAACAGGTGGGATGGCGGGCCTGGAACTTCCCAGTGGAAGTAGGTTGCAGAGGGTTCCCTGGATTAACCCACTCAGCAGAGAGGAGACATCACAGAGTATCATGGTTGTGGAGCCTGAGGGGCCGAGGGGGCTGCCCCAGGAGGCTGGGGTGTGCCATCAAGCCCTCCAGAGGTGTTGTGAGCTTAAATTGGTGAAACACCGGTGAAGGGGGGTGCTCACCTGAAGACCCACAGAAAACACCAAGGGCCCACACCACAGCTATTTCTATTCGACTTGTGAAGGTGCTTGCCATCATTCTCATGTAAGAGGCAGGGAGTCTCCCAGTCCTTGAGTTGATAGCGATCAACCCATTGTATTTACAGACTTACTGCAGAGACTGGAACATTTAATTGGCCTTAAAGGTTCTGCACTACACTGGTCGTCGTCGTCGTCGTCGTCGTCGTCGTCATCGTCCTCCGCTTATCCGGGTCCGGGTCGCGGGGGCAGCAGCCTCAGCAAAGAAGCCCAGACAGACCTCTCCCCAGCCACTTCCATCAGCTCTTCGGCGGGAACCCCGAGGCGTTCCCAGGCCAGCCGGGTGATGTAGTCCCTCCAGCGTGTCCTGGGGCGGCCCCGAGGTCTCCTCCCTCCTTTCTAGATGCCCGTACCACCTCAACTGGCTCCTCTCGATATGGAGGAGCAGCGGCTCTACTCCGAGTCCCTCCCGGATGTCCGAGCTCCTCACCCTATCTCTCGGCCGCTTGCACTCGTGATCTCATTCTTTCGGTCGGCCCAGAGCTCGTGACCATAGGTGAGGATTGGAACGAAGATAGACCGGTAAATCGAGAGCTTCACTTTTTGGCTAAGCTCCCTCTTCACCACAACGGACCGGTTCAGCGCCCGCATCACTGCTGACGCCGCCCCAATCCGACTGTCCATCTCTTGCTCCATTCTACCCTCACTCGTGAACAAGATCCCGAGATATTTAAACTCCTCCACCTGAGGAAGGACCTCCCCCCCAACCCGGAGAGGGCAATCCACCCTTTTCCGGCTGAGGACCATGGCCTCAGACTTGGAGGTGCTGATTCTCATCCCAGCCGCTTCACACTCGGCTGCGAACCGTCCCAGCAAGAGCTGGAGGTCACTGTTCGATGGAGCTAGGAGGACCACGTCATCTGCAAAAAGCAGGGACGAGATCCTTCCGCTACCGAACCTGACCCCCTCCACCACTCGGCTGCGCCTAGAAATTCTGTCCATAAAAGTTATGAACAGAACCGGTGACAAAGGGCAGCCCTGGCGGAGTCCAACCCTCACCGGGAACAGGTCCGACTTATTATAGTCCGTACAGGGACTGGATGGCCCTTAGCAGAGGGCCACCAACCCCATACTCCCGGAGCACCCCCCACAGGATGCCCCTGGGGACACGGTCATAAGCCTTCTCCAAATCCACAAAACACATGTGGACCGGTTGGGCAAACTCCCATGCCCCCTCCAGCACCCTGGCGAGGGTAAAGAGCTGGTCCACGGTTCTGCGTCCTGGACGAAAACCACATTGCTCCTCCTTAATCTGAGGTTCAACTATCGACCGGACCCTCTTCTCCAGCACCCTGGAGTAGACCTTACCAGGTAGGCTGAGGAGTGTGATCCCCCTGTAGTTGGAACACACCCTCTGGACCCCCTTCTTGAAAATGGGGACCACCACCCCAGTCTGCCACTCCAGAGGCACTGCCCCCGATGTCCACGCAATGTTGCAGAGGCGTGTCAACCAAGACAGCCCTACAACATCCAGAGCCTTGAGATATCCAGGACGAATCTCATCCACCCCCGGGGCTCCGCTGCCTCGGAGTTGTTTCACTACCTCGGCAACTTCTGCCCCAGAAATTGGACGACCCGCCCCCGATACCCCCGTCTCTGTTTCCTCACTGGAATACGTGCTGGTGGGCTTGAGGAGCTCCTCAAAGTATTCCTTCCACCGCCCAACAATGTCCTCAGTTGACGTCAGCAGCTCCCCGCCCCCACTGTAAACAGTGTGAGCTAGTTGCCGCCTTCCCCCCCTGAGGCGCCGGACGGTTTGCCAGAACCTTTTTGGAGCCGATCGATAGTCTTCCTCCATGGCCTCACCGAACTCCTCCCACGCCCGAGTTTTTGCCCCGCGACCGCCGCCGCTGCACTCCGCTTGGCCCGCCGGTACCCGCCAGCTGCTTCCGGAGACCCACAGGCCAACCATGCCCTGTAGGCCTCCTTCTTCAGCCTGACGGCTCCCCTCACCTCTGGTGTCCACCAGCGGGTTCGGGGATTACCGCCACGACTGGCACCAGCTGCCTTGCGACCACAGCTTGCAGCCGCCGCCTCGACAATGGCAGAGCGGAACAAGGCCCATTCGGACTCAATGTCCCCCTCTGCCCTCGGGACATGGTTGAAGCTCTCCCGGAGGTGGGAATTGAAGATCATCTGGACAGGTTCTTCCGCCAGGCGTTCCCAGCAGACCCTCACTGTGCGCGGCGTCTTCCCCCACCATCTGATCCAACTCACCACCAGGTGGTGATCAGTTGACAGCTCTGCTCCTCTCTTCACCCGAGTGTCCAAAACATATGGTCGCAGGTCAAGTGATACGACTACAAAGTCAATCATTGACCTGCGACCTAGGCTGTCCTGGTGCCACGTGCACCGATGGACATCCTTATGTTTGAACATGGTGTTCGTTATGGCCAAACTGCGACCCGCACAAAAGTCCAATAACTGAACACCACTCGCGTTCAGATCGGGCAGGCCGTTCCTCCCAATCATGCCCCTCCAGGTCTCGCTGTCATTGCCCACGTGAGCGTTGAAGTCCCCCAACAGAACAATGGAGTCCCCGGTTGGGGCACTGTCCAGCACCCGTCCCAGGGACTCCAAAAAGGGCGGGTACTATGCACTGCTGTTTGGCGCATAAGCGCAGACAACAGTCAGGACCCGTTCCCCGACCCGAAGGCGCAGGGAAGCCACCCTTTCGTCTACTGGGGTAAACCCCAACGTACAGGCAGAGAGTCTGGGGGCTATCAGAAACCTCTCCGCCTCTCACCCGGAGCAACTCCAGCAAAGGAGAAGGTCCACCCCCCTCAAGGACTTGGGTTCCAGAGCCGGAACTATGTGTCGAGGTGAGGCCGACTATATCTAGCCGGTAGCGCTCAACCTCTTCCACCAGCTCCAGCTCCTTCCCCGCCAGAGAGGTGACATTCCATGTCCCAAGAGCCAACTTCTGTAGCCGAGGATCGGACCGCCAAGGCCCCCGCCTTGGTCTGCTGCCCAATCCACATTGCACCGAACCCTTCTGGATCCCTCTGCGGGTGGTGGGCCTGCAGGGGGACGAGCCCATGTAGCCGGTTTGGGCTGGGCCCCGACGGGCCCCATGGGTGAAAGCCCGGCCACCAGGCGCTCGCCCACGGGCCCCAACCCCAGGCCTGGCTCCAGGGCGGGGCCCCGGTAACCCTCCGGGCCGGGTACACAGGTTCTTTCTGTTATCCATCATGAAGGGTGTTTTGAACCGTTCTTTGTCTGACCCTTCGCCCATAACCAATCTGCCTTGGGAAACCCTACCAGGGGCAAAATGCCCCCGACAGCATAGCTCCTAGGGTCATTAGGGCACTCAAACTCCTCCACCACGATAAGGTGACGGTTCTCGGAGGAGCACTGGTTTAAATCTTATTTATCCAATCGATTTCAGTTTGTTCATGTTTACAATGAATCATCTTTTCATACCAGTTTGAAAGTTTGTTTTGGAGTTTGTAGAAGCAATAAAGTCAAGGTCCCGAGCTGTGCCAGAAAGCTCGCGACCTCGCTCCATGCCTCCTGAACAAACTTTCTTTGTCTTCCATTAGGTATCAAAAACTCAAATACTCAGAGGTCAAAAAATCACTGGAGACACGTAGAATCAGATGCAACTGAGTTTAATGTGCTCGCAGACAACAAACACATCACAACTCAATGAGTCAAGCTCCCGAGCAAGACTGAAATTTCTTTGTTTGCGCACTCGTTTTTATTGTGAAGATTTTCTGCTGAGTCATCTCTTTCTTAATCCTTCCCACTTGGCTCTGATCGTAACGGTGTCACATTTCTCTTGTCTCCCCCTGATGGCTGCTTTAATCCTTGCACTCATTCATAACAGTATTCCCCACTCTCCTTTTCTCCCTTGGAGCCAATTTCACCGTATAATGTTTTTCTGGGAAGTCTAAGACCCGCCTCCTCTAGGGTCATATCAGGACAAGCTGTAATTTACCTAACTTTCCACCAGTGGTTTCTGAGCCCATCCTTAATGCTATTTTTAATCCTAGGTACTTCTCCACCACAATGCTTAAGTGCTGAGTGAGTGTATGTGTGTAATAGGAATACATGAAATAACCCAGTGTGTGATTTGTCAGTTGCACAGAGTACATTGCTCCAACACGTATCTTTTAAAAGTCAACTAAAAGGTACAGTATATGTCTTCAGTAAATCAGTACATTACACTAAAAGTTCCACAAGGTTCTGTGCTCGGACCAATTCTATTCACTTTATATATGCTTCCCTTCCGTCATTAGAAATCACTAAATTTCCATTGTTATGTGGATGATACACAATTGTATTTATCGCTAAAGCCAGAAGAAACGGATCAATTAACTAAACTTCAAAAATGCCTTAAAGACATAAAATCCTGAATGAGTGCCAATTTTCTGATGCAAAATTCAGACAAATCTGAAGTTATTGTTCTCGGCAACTCAAACAACACATCAAACAACTCAGAGACTCTTTATCTGATGATATAGTTTCTCTGGATGGCATTGCTCTGGCCTCTAGCACTACCATAAGAAACCTTGGAATAATATTTGATCAAGATTTGTCTTAACTCCCATTTAAAACAAACCTCACAGACTGCGTTTTTTCATCTGTGTAACATTGCTTAAATACATTAAAAAAAACATTGCTATCCTGTCCCAAAAAGATGCAGAAAAATTGGTCCACGCTTTGTTACCTCTAGGCTGGACTACTGTATTTCCCTATAATCAGGTAGCTCTGATAAGTCTTTGAAAATTCTCCAACTAATCCAGAACGCAGTAGGGCTGTACCCAAATATTCGGATATTCGAATATTCGTTTCTGTGGGTAGGTATTCATTATGAAAATTTGGTATTCAATATTCGTTTTTTTATTTACTTCTTTTATTTTTTTCATTATTATTTATTTATTTTACATATTTTTTTTGGTGCTAAATGTAGTCTTTTTGTTGTTGGTAAATGTAGGTTATCAATAAAAATCAAAACCTTTAAATTGCATTGTTAAAAATGTGAAAATATAGTATAGCCGACCAATGGAGCTTGTGTGCACGGCACGCTTGAGCGCATCCGTCTGAGGCTGTGGATCAATGTCAAGTTTTACCACTTTATCACTATTCCCTCTAACTTGTAGCTGTTTTTTTGTTATCTTTTGAATTTAATATGAACTATTTTTGTCAACGTTTGTTTCCCCTGTTTTGTACAATAAATTATTGTTGAAAGTTTCAACAAGTTTCTTTTGGAGTGCGTGACACAAATGTGTTTTGAAAACGACCGCGGACTGTCACCTGCTCAACGCATCAGTACCTTCGGATGCCATGACAGTAATAGATCATAGATTAATAGATTATAATAATGTCAAAATATCATTTACAGAGCGATTTAACAGACGATCACTGCTGCCCGACCCGCAGGTCCATTTGCGGGTCCCAAGGATTACCGGTCGACCCGCGCATCACTACTCAGCTCAGTCTATAAAGGCTGTACACATAACAGTAAGGCTATAGACCTTATATCCTATTCAGGCCGGCAGAACCAGGAGCGCATCGGCTCTACAGTGGCACAACACTGCTGATTAACCATTTTATTGCAGCACAGAGTGTCTGCCAGCAACCAATTACTTGCAGAGGCTTCCTACAACTTGTTTCAACGGTTCTGATTTAATCAGAAGACAAATGAAACAGGATGACTAGCCAATGTGAAAATCAAAAGAAAGCATAGAATAATGTACTGAAGGAGACTGTTGTGCCATCACATCTTTTTGTGGTTTGAGAGCAAAGATCCGGTAGCCGCTGTGCAAAACTCAATATAATAATAATAATAATATAATTAGGTCCAAAAAAACCCCGGAGGAGTGCTTCACAAGGAGTCTTTGAAAGGAGCCGAGCCTGGCGTAAAACCGGAGAAAGCAGGCAGCACAGCCACAGCATGCGCAAAGCGACTCTGACATATTATATAATTGCTATTATTATTATTAATAATAATATACTAAGTATATTAAGTTATTTTGTAATAGTTGAGTTAGTTGATTGGAGGGGAAAATTTGACCCAGGCGTGTTTTGCGCTCTGTTCAAAGGAGGTGTGCTTTGTTTTTTGACCTGTGGAATATATATAACCCTGTGTTGTTTTTATTTGGTTCTTCTTAATCAGTTGTGTTTTTATCTATGCTGTTTTGTCTGCTGTTTTTTTCTTTTTCTGTGAAGAACCATGTCAAGAAAGTGTCATAAAAGTTTATTGTTATATTATTTTATTGCCATATTGTCATTTTGTGAGCATAAAGGGATTACAATAGCATTTCATTATACAACTGTGTTGTAAAATGATAAATAAATTGAGAGATTGTACGTTTAAAATCAATGCATTCTAATAGTGGGTAAATTTTACCCATTGGCGGTTTGAGGTATACAGCGACCCCTGGGGGTTCTAGTGATAAAATCCTTCTCCTAACTTACAAAGCTCTAAATGGTCGGGCTCCGTCATATCTTAGAGAGCTCATAGTGCCCTTTTATAGAGTTGGGCGATCTTGTCCATATCCTATCGTCCTATCGCCATCTAGTGAAATCGCCGATGAAAAATGTCATCACCGGGGGAGGAGGGGTGGGGGGGTGCTAGTGTTGCACGGTATACCGGTACTAAAATAGTACCGCGGTACTAGAGTATTCCAAACGGTACTATATTGCATTTGGAAAATATCGGTACTTTGAAATTGATTCAATTCATTCATGTAGTTAATTTATTTTACTCATTTATGCACACAAACACCTTCCTTGTTCCTATTGGAGCACAGATTGCACAAGTGGTGTGTATGACAACACCTGTATCAACATTCGCAGCTGGCGCACGTGAAAAAAGACAAGAGAAAGTCTGCCTCGCAAAGGGAGACAACACGTGACAACACCAACTGAAACATTTGAGCATCCAAACCGTGACGTCCATACTGAGGTACTATTGAACTATGATTTTTTGGTACAGTTACACCCCTACTATTTATTGTTCTAAACGTTTGTAGCCAAAAGGACTTTTCCTTAGGAAAAGTACCGAAAAGTATCTAAAAGTATCGAAATTCATATTGGTATGGGTACTGAAACAAAGATTTTGGTATTGTGACAACACTAGGGGCTGCAGCGCGCACGACTGCGGGGTCACGGTCATTACGTGTCGTTACGTTCATACATCTTTGCACACACATTACAGTGTGTTCACACCAGGCGCGAGGCGAATTTTTCGAGTGATAAGATTACATATAAAGTCAATGTAAAGACGCGAATAGATGTGAATTTGTGCCGGCGGCAAGAATTACAGGAATGGTGTGACGCGAATGACACAAATGGAGCGAACACACTCGAAATTTGCGTCATTCGCCTCTTCGCGCAAGTTCAAAATATTGAACTCAAGCAAAATATTTGCTTGATGCTGTGTCGGGGCAGCCTATCAGCTTTGAGATTTTCCTGTTGTCACCGACGTTACTGACATGCTGCTGTCCTGCCTGCCCCTGCCCCGCATTGTTCCAAAAATGGAGGGCAAGCTAATAATAGCTGTTTGTGGCCACCCTGAGCTTTATGACGTTGCGTCCCCAAAATATAAGCTTTGGACCAAGAAAGACCTGGTGTGGAGGAAAGTGAGTGAGGAGGTCGGTCTGCCTAGTAAGTTTTGAAAATTATTGATAGAAAAGTACAGCCGATAGTTGGAATCAAAGTTAGCACTAGCATTAGCCCCAGTTAGCACAACCGATGTAGCTTGCTTTCCGGCCGGCATACTTGTCTGATTTACTAGCACCTAAACAATTCATGTTTACGTTTGTTTCTTGTCAGAGGAGATATGCCAACGCAAGTGGAATACTATTATATGGAGATACTTATTTGAAAGAAAAGAAAAAGGAAAGAGAAACAAAGAGTGGATCGGCAGGGACAGGAGGAAAGTGGTGGAAGTACTCTGTGGTCCTCTCTTTCCTCGACCTCTTTGTCACCCCGAAAGAAACCAGTGGAAACATGCGGGTGGGGGTCAAGGAAGAAGACCGGACCGCAGAGTACACACAGGATGAGGGGCCAGTGCAGGACCAGGGCTCAATTGCTGCAGCAGCAGCAGCAGCAGAGCCATCCGAGGTTGACATGGGAGGTTGGTTGACAAGACACGCACACAGCAAGGGAAACTCATGCAGAGAATTGTTTTTGTATAGATGGATAACTACTTTTTTTATCTCACTGCATTAAAAAGTTGTGGGAAATTCAAAGGCTACATATTATAATGGCTGGAACTGTATGCTGTATTAATATGGTTGCATTTGGAAAATGGTTTGTGTGCTGTATATGTATATGACACTGAAAGTTAGACAGTTCATTTCTCTGCTAAACAAAAAAAGACAATGGGTCTCATTCATGAAAAGTGAGTAAATCTGTGTGTAGATTTGCACATAAAAGCCTACTCTACTAAAAACCTACTCCGGATTCAGGAATGCCGCGGGAAACTCAGATTTGATCGTAAACACGTGTGTATGATCATGAATGCCAATCCATCGTAAAGTGACAGCGCGCTCCCAGTAATCAGCAATTAGTACAAATCCCCGCCCATGAATAGCCAATGACCACCATATAAGGAGGTGTAGGTGCATCCAGTTGATCTTTCAGTCATGGCGCAAAGAAAGAAAGACAGAGAAAGAAAAAAGATTTTTTTCCGAAGCGGAGATCGAAATAATTTTGGGTGAAGTGGACTTAAGAAAAACCATTTTATTTTCTTTAGTTAGTAGTGGTGCGACAGGGACAGGCAAAGCGAAGGCCTGGAGGGAGGTAACAGATGCTGTTAATGTTGTCTCCGTGGTATATAGAACCATGTCAGAGGTGAAGCTTAAATGCCTCCCAAACTGGAGGCAAAGAAACGCATAAGCACGCACACAAAAATCGCCGGCATAATTGGGGAGATCTCTCTGTCAGGAATTATTCCTGACGGAGACAGCGACATGCCTCCACTGGAGTCAACATCAAACCCAGACTGTAAGGTGTTGTATCATAATACATTCTGAAAATCATCATTGATAGCGTAGTGGTCACCAAACAAAGAGAAGATTAATTTGTGGGGTTTTAAATGAAGTGTTTTGTGCGTAATGGATAAACTCTAAATCAGTGATGGCTGTTGGAATGTAGAGCTATTTAACATTTATTTTAACAAATGATATGGATAACATATAGCCTACAGCAGTTTTGCATGCATCGTCTTCAAATTATTTATTATTATTTATTATTTATTTATTTTTGTTGTCATCATTCAACATGTAGAAAGAACGTGTAATCTATTGAGTCAATTTATATAGATAATTCACAATCATGAACCTAATCTGGATCTTAAACCTGCTAATTGCCAACTAATTTAACTAAATGTGTTAAATTTTTAATATTTTGTCATGTTTAGATTACGTGTTTCAAAGGCATCTGTGTATTGTGTACATAACAGAGCGCAATACGAATTAAAATTGTAATTTCCAATAGTGACAAGCAATATTTATGTGCTTTACTAAAGTTACACAAGCACTACGAGTGGTCAGGAGCAGGAGTACATTTTGTTAGTAGCTACAAAAAGATCGGAGCTACTAAAATATTGATGAATGCGGACATGCATGTAAATTTCCATCTGCGAACAGTTTACACACAAATTCCTTCTGCTCACGTTTGATGAATGAGACCCAATGTGTGTCTGTTTTATTGTCACTACAGACATGCCTGATTATTCATCTGACAGCAGTGAAGCAGTAAGCTCCTGCTGCTGCTGTTGCTGCTCCTGCTGCTGCTGCTGTTCCTGCTGCTGCTGATGCTACTGCTGCTGCATCCACAGCAATCCAACCACCCAGAGGTATGTACATGGCAAAAGTTGGATTGCATTTTTTGTGGTCTGAGTGTAATTTATGCATGTATGTCATTAAGTATGACAACTATTGTATTTATTGCCCTTCATGTTGGAGATTTGGGATCTATTTTTTTTATTTTTGTAAACTGGACAGTATATATTAATGTACATTTACAGGACTTGACTAACCCTGTATTTCAATTTCCATTTTCATACAGCAAGGAAGAGGACCAACAGGCGGAGTGACAGGACGGAAAGTGACAAGCAGCCAGAAATTGAGGAGCTTCTTGTTGCTGCTCTGAGGAGGCTGCAAGAACCTACTCCACCTCCCCCTTCAGATAATGAGCTTTTCCCGAGAAGCCTGGTTCCTGCAAAGATTGTCACCCCAGCAGAAGGAATTTGTAAAATTTCAAATACATAAACTTATTTATGAGTCAAGTACTCTTATCTTGAATTTGGAACCTGTTGAATAGGCTGCTGGGGTGACAATCTGGTGACAATCAAAGCCTATCACAGTGATGTCTGCTTTTATTGCAATGTAGACATGCCAAATTAAAGCTGTATTACTACACATTAATAAAATATCATGGATAAAAACAAAAGCAGACACAATGTTCTCTATTTTATGAATAGATGACACAGACACAGGTACATATTTATTTTGGTGCTAATATTCAATGCAGGAATTGTGCTCTTTAGTAATGTGTGGGTGGCTCTTAAAAGAGCTGTTTTGTGTGCTTGTGCACTACACGGTGTCTTGCAATGACAAGTTCCCTCTGCAGAGAAGAAGAATGTGAAGGTCTGCTTAACCCTGACGGCCTCTCTTGCTGAGTTGTTGGCAGCAATTCTGCCCAGACCTGGCAGTGGCTCCACCTCACCGACGGTGACTGGGATGCTCGCCCTCACTGCAGGTGTCTGGGTTGTCCTCCGCAGGAAGTTATGGAGAACGCAGGTAGCCTTCACACACTTCTCTGCCACATCTGGATGGACCTCAATGGGACGCCTGTACATCCTCCACTGTGAGGAAAGGATCCCAAAGGCACACTCAACAACCAGCCAAGCTCGGGACAGACGGTAGTTAAAGATCCGTCGCCCTTTTGGAAGCATGCACCCAGGGAATGGCCTCATGAGGTTATTCCGGAGTGCCCAGGCGGAAAAAAAGTACACTTTAACATACTAAATTTAAGCACACTTAGTGTACTTCATAAGCACAAAATTATTGTACTCAAAGTGTGTTATTTTCGAGTACTAAAAACGTACTTAGTATACTAATGATATTTCATTATTGGTACTTAAGACATACTAAAATACAACTTAGTGTACTTGACTGTACTATTTTGAGACACCATTAAGATCAACTTAAATATACTTAAGTACACTTTTCTCTACTAATACTGTACTTATTTATAATGTTCTTTAGTTCGAATTACAGTATACTTTAATCCACTTTTCAGATTACTATTAATAAATTTAAAATATACTGGAAATGTATTTCTAATTTAATCTTAATGTGTTGCCATTGCATTTTAAATATATTTACAAAAATTAAATAAAATTAAAAAGTTGTACTTAAGTATATTATAGTTCATCTTAATGGTGTCTCAAAATAGTACAGATAAGTACACTAAGTTGTACTTTAGTATGTCTAAAGTAGCACTCATGATATATCATTAGTGTACTAAGTACATTGTTAGCACATCAAAAATAATATACTGTGAGTACACTAATTATGTGTGCAGAAAGTATACTAGATGTATTTCATTAAAGTACACTTCAACAGTACATAGAAAGTATTTTTTTTATAATTAATTTGAATTTCAAATTACTTTTAAGTAAACATAAAAAATAATTAGAACATACTTGAGGTAGAATTTAAGTTTATTTTTAACATGCACGGCATTACAGGGAAAATGTGCATAATAAAGTACATTTAAGTACATCTTTAACAACATCTTAAACAACATTTTCCAACAGTTTCTCTTCATCGTAACATTTCTATTCAAATTTGGATCATCTGACCCCAGAGAATTCTTTTTAGTCATACTCTTTAACAAGTTAACTAAAAAACAATAATAAAAGGAAAAAAGAAAAAGAAACAATAGCTGTGCTAGCACTACCCTGCTAGCTGTGCACCGCAGAGAAGCTAGTAATGACAGGGATGAACAACTGACTTTTGAAACTTTTACATGTGAAGCATTGACAAAGTTTGTTTAAACTCAAAATGTATGACCTCCAAAAAACAAACAAACAAAAACGATTACAAACAGTTACTGATGTTACTGCTTACTGTTTCTTTTTGCTCACAAAATTCTCATTGTTACATTTTCTCCGAATCACTGCCCTCACATCAGACACATTTGTTCCTGGAAATTCAGCAATAACTGTATCTGTAAAATAGAAAAGGACAAATAAAATGGTGTTACAAATCATGCTTTTCCCATTAGCAAGAAGGGGGCATACATACATTGTTTATTGTTTTATTGTTTATTGTTTTATTTGGATCCCCATTAGCTGCAGAAAAAAAAACGCAGCTATTCTTCCTGGGGTCCCCGATATAATGTACAGTACACAAAAGTTAAAAGCAAAGTAAAAAGTTGACATTGAATAATGAAACAAAAACAAAGAATGGATATCTACATCCATATACTGTATACACATACATACTCATACACATGTGTACACACATACATATAAAATAAATTAAAATATCAAAATAAAAAACATAAGAAAAATAAGAATGAAATAACATTTACAACAAAGGTTCAAAATCTTTCCAGTTTTCTTATCCATATATCTATATATATTTCAAGGTATTCTATGTATTTTCATAATTTATATCCATATGTAGCACTCAGCAGTCATCATTCCCCACTGTAAAACTTTACTCAATATACCTAAAGCATTACATTATTAATAATAAACAATAATTCCATCACTTCTATATGTATCCATTTGCCAGATGTTTTTTCACTAACAGTTTGAATGTTTTTATACTGCTTATTTGTTCAAAGTTTTTTGGGAGTAGGTTCCAAGCATGCATGGTTCTGTACATCACTGTTCTTTTACCATAATTCGTCTTTATTTTTGGTAGTGAAGACTTTCCACTAGCTGCATGTCTCGTTGTATAGTTATGCTTATCTGAACTATACTGTTGTTCTTTATGGAGAACATGTGGTGTTTTGGATATGGATACATTTCTTATAAATATCAGTAACAAGTGGAGCAATCTGTCACCTACCATCAACCGACCTAGATTTCTATGCATTTTAATTACATTTGTTCTGAGATCACAACCAAGGACAATGCGAGCTGCTCTATTTTGCACTTTTTGAAGTTTGTTAATTGTCTCTGCCATGGCGTTTGACCAGACTACAGGGCAGTAATCAAGATTTGACAGAATTAAAGCCTGCATTATTAATTTAGTTGATTTTGGTGTTAAATATGCTTTGCATCTTCTAATGACAGATATGCCACTTCCCATTTTATTAACCATTTTGTTTATATGTGTTTTCCATGTAAGTTTGTCATCAATGACAACTCCCAGCAGCTTGGTCTCCTGTACTTGATTAATGCATACTTCTTTGATTTTCAGATTTAACTGAGGTTTTTTTGCTAATGCTGTGGTATGAGCCAATTACCATACAGTTGGTTTTGGATACATTTAAAACCAGTTTGTTGTAGTTAACCCAGTCATACATGAATGAATGAATGAATGAATGAATGCCTTTATTGTCACTATACAAGTACAAGTACAAGTACAGCGAAATGAGCCATCGACCCGTCCGTACATACAGCATAACATACAATTGACATTGGGGTAGACAGGACAGGAAGACAGGGGATAAAAGAATTACAGAATAAGAATAACATGAGGATAGGGTAGGAGAAAAAAAAAACAACCCCCAGACTATGCTCCTGTGGTGAGTACAGTGTGGGAACAGAGAAAAAACACCTCAGCAACATAAGCACATGTAAATACTCTTACAACATGAGAAACTCAGGACTTGCAACACGGGAGGGGAGGGGGGGGGGGGGTGTTGAGGTGATCCAGTACAGGCAAGCAGCCATCCGGTCCTGCAGCCATCATCAGCGCTGGTCACAGACCCGCTCGTCGCACCGGGGGTAGAAGCTGCGAAGGCGTGGGGTGGGGGGATAGGGAGGTGAGTTGCATATCTGTATATATGTACGTGTGTGTGTAGGCCTGGAAAGTCGCTTCGCCTGGCATCACAATCTTGGTGCCTCAGTCCGCAGGATGTCATAGCGATAACACAGCAAGTTGCCACGGAGACAACCTTGTTTGGGTCCCAGACAGAGTCAACAATCAGCAGGTGTCCGTGAAGGGGGAAGGAATGCAAGAGCGTCTCACTACAATGTTCTCCAGGGGAAGTTTGTTCCAGCAGCGGCCTTGGCCGAGGCCAGTGCTGGTTGGGGAGGCCGAAACAGATAAGATTGAAGTTGTTTAGGCTTGGGGCGAGTAGTCACATTCCAATTTACACAACTACTCTGTTTGTCCATTCTGGTCTCCGAGTCGATCCATTTGCCTTTGCAAAGCCGAAAGCTTCTCCATGATGTTATCCATGTTGCGGTTCACAGCCACAGTCTGAGTGCCGACAGCTCTGCCCACCGCATTAATCATGTCGGGCAGCGTTATAGGGCTTTGGACAGCTGTCACCGTTTTCTGAATTTTTCGATAAACCAGGGCAGTGCCTAATCCCATCAGCAGAAGACCTGTAATCATGGTTCCGAATAGGTAGATGTCTTCAATGTCCTCCACAGAAAGAACCGCCAGGCACACGACCCGCCACCTATCCCACGCGTCCATCGTGTAGCCAGCAGGGAACGTTCCGGCAGGGCAGTGTGGTTCCCCCGAACCCAGGCTTCTCGTCAAGAAGATGTTGTCAATTGCATTGAGAGACCAGTTGATCAATTCCATGATTTTGGTTCGGAGAGCAGTGTGGAGAGAGTCTCTTCAAGTATAGACAGTGAAGACTAGACAAGACGAGAGAAGCAAAGCAGGGAAGATAAGGGAGAGGAGAGGGAGAAAAATGCGACCGCCTTCGTCGAGAGCCAAGGGCAATCTGAAACATGTTGCTTCTGGCTATGGCCAAGGCAAGGGTAGAGGCATAAAAACAAAATGATAACAAGGAAAAATAGACTTAACCAATACTTACCAACAAGGGCACTCAGCTTTTCCGGATTTAGCTGCTCTTTCGCTGTTCCAGTAGGCCCTGGTTTTCCTGTGAGAGTCGAGGATGCCAAAACATCCCGCCCAAAGATGAGCACAGCTAAGTCCTGTGTGAACAGGGACATTCTTGTTCGGTTTAGTCTTTGGATTTTGCTGACCTGCACCCCTGTGTTGCCCAGGGAAATCTGTGTCCAGGAAATAGAGTTAGTCAATTATTAGAAATGGTATAAGGGATACGTTGCTGGAATGCATTTCTTAAAAGACAAAGCGGAACTATTGAATGCCAAATATTAGTTAAGTTGTAATTTCTGCAAGTGGTCTTCAATGAATTAAAGTATAATTTCTGAACAACTGCATGCTGAAATGGAAAAAACAGTTTCTATCAAATACAGTACGTGCAAAATGTGGGTCGAGACTACAGAGACAAAACTGCACAGACAAAACAGTCATGTAGTTTACAACAATTTTGGATGAAATGTTTACTGTAATAAAAAGGCAGTATTTACAAAACGTGTATAAATGCAAAACATACCATTTCTGGAGCTGGACTGGAAGAACCAGAACTTGTACTGTCAGTGTCCATGACAGGTGGCATTCTCTTCATGGTTGTAATAAGATCTCTGACACACTTGACTAAGGCTGGTATTTCTGCATTAAGGAAAAAAAACACAAGTCACAGATATATGAGAGATAAGGCTCCTATCGATACAATTACTGACATAAAAAACATAAGCAATTCTTCTTTGTATGAATACCTTTCAGAGCATCCATCACTTCCTGTTGCATGTCAACACTGGATCTGGGCTGATCCATCAGGACACTCTCCTCTTCACTTTCCCCTTGGCAGAGGTCCTGCATAAATGAAAATGTCAACAATTCTATGTTAGTATGACTCACCTGGAGTGTAGTGTCGTGTTTCTTAAATTTTCTCGCAAGCGAAGGCGGATTATTGTGAAGCCGCTTCGCCATGCTCGCATGTTTTGAAACAGATTGTTTTAAAGCGGGAGGGGGCGCAGGTGAATTTCAGGGCTGTGTCACGCAGATTAGCGTCCCTCTGGTAAAATTCCCCCTGGGTTTACATTCCTCTTTCTCACGATAACAGCATTTCAGTCAAATTATGTCATTTTCCGTGATATTCCGTGTTAAAAAGTAGATTCCGTTTTTATTGCTCAATTCCGTGATTCCGTCCGAGATTCTGTGATCGCGGAAACAATAGGGCCCTAATTCTACTTTTATTTCTTGTGTTTTGTAAATACTTACAGTTGATCCCGAAGCCTGAGGTGGGTCAAATAAGTCCACATTGGTGTCTATGTCTGTATCGTCTTCACTTGTCAAGGGGGTAGAGGTTGTTGGATTTCTTCTCAGCAGCGAGGATTTCAGTTGGGAAAGGGCTCTGTCTCTTGCAGCCTTTGTCATCTTCGGCTTCTTAAACAAAGGGCAGAAAAAGTAAAATGTTAAACTGCAAAGGCAAGAGAGGGGTAAATATCCGTCTTTGTAGATGTTTGTAGAATCTATCACCTACTGTACAGCTTATTAAGGTATTGTCGGAGATTAGTACTTACTAAACAGTCAGTATTTCAAAACTAACACAGCTGGAGTGCCACCATCCACTTCTGCAACTGCACTGCTGTCAAACCTAAAGCCACTTATAATGAAAAATATGTCTTATCCTCCCACAATATTCCCTTATTCCCGTAAATACTTACATTTGTTTGAAGAACTTGTGATGGGTCAATCTGTGTTTCATCTTCATCTGAAGTGAGACTGGAAGTTGCAGTAATTCTTTTTTTCTGTACCGAAGAGAAAGAATGTATTACATGACAACAACATATGAACTATACCATAGATGCTTTCTGGTGAAGAGATTTTTTTAGAAAAACATTTCAACTAAAAAACATCATAGTATTACAGTTTCATAAATTCATTAACGATTTTATGTGTTACAATTAAAAATAATTCAGTGGGTGACATTCACTTCATATCATTTTTTATAAAAAAGATGAGACAAGATATTAAAAGCATAACCAACCTACAAATAGGGATTTCAGTGAATCAAGACTTTGGTAAGTATGATATGAAATGGAGCAGCATTTTGAACATACAGGTGTTTTAATCTGATGTGAAATGCAAAGAAAGGAGGGAGGGCAAAAGGAAATAACAATCGCTGTGGTAAGTGCTAGTGCAGCAACAGGTCATTAATAAACATGTAGTGACAAGTGATGAAGCTGCAAACTGTCTTGTCACTGCAGTATATCAAAATATATGTGCACGTGTGTGTTAGCAACATATTGTGACTTTTACTAAATAATTGATATATTCTATTTTCATGTTATCAGGATGATGAGGATGTTTTTGCAGTAGTATCGACCAGTGTTGCCAACTTGGTGACTTTGTCGCTAGATTTAGCTACTTTTCAGAACCCTTTAGTGATTTTTTTTTTAAAGCGACTTGCGTCATATCTAGCGACTTTTTGGACAGACCTTAACTACTTTTCTTGAAGGGAGTCGCCAGTATTTCTCAGTGAATGAGTGTTAATGTAGCTCTCTGGGTGGACTGTCCAGTGGGTGGGACAGAGCAGCAGCAACACGTTCAGTGGACCAATCAGCAGCCACACAGACGTGGATGAACTGTGAATGTGCATGCCTAAAGACTAATCACTGATCCCCATCGTTTTAATTCTAAATGATTTAACTTAACTATTTGAGTTTGATTTTGTTTTGTCAAAATAGACAGAGTTAACAATAGTGAATTTATTCCAGTGCATGATCATCTCTCTGTTCATGATACTTCAGTTACAGTCGATGCAACAGCCTGTATAAACAGTTTTTTAATATTAGAGGCAGATTTGGATGCACATTGAGGAGCCTCTTGAAATAAACGCTGGTCAGTCAGTTTAGTTTAACTTAATTTAAAATATTTTTTTTATTTTGTATATATGTAGTAAAGTCATGCCATCACATATATGCAAATTAGCACGTGATGTTATCTAGCGACATCCAGGACTTTTCCTGCAGGCTTTAGCTACTTCCCACTGAAAATAGTTGGCAACACTGTTATCGACTTTGTTATAGACAAATTTGAATGCCGTCAGAACTATCTATAAAATTAGTGGTATTGTGGCATCCCTAGTTGCAACACAATAGCCTATAACTACTAATTAAAGTGTGTTTTCTAAAGAAACTACCAACACAAGCAACAAAAATAACCTTTGGTTTGCTTCCATCATGTGTTGTGGTACAAGGTGTGGTCCTTCTCCTTGCAACTGCCATGTGCCAGATGTCCTCATCCTTGAGGAAGGCTTCTTTTTTTCCCATCAACTCCTTGTAGTTGTCTGTAACCACAACCATACATCAGACAAATTGTCAAAACCATGTTTTTTCCCTCTTTTGCTCAATATTTTAGATATTTTGTATGTCTCGTGAAATGCACCACAGTCAATCTAATATTATACACAACAAGTCACTTTAAGTCTTTTTATAAACATAGTTACATAAAAATTAAATTACATACAAGGTTAACATTAACATTCATTAGCATGAGCCACTGGCAAATTCTTTATCAAATCATCACTAACAGTAGTGGCTGGCAAGTGCTAGCATAACAAATTTGTACAATTTTTTTCTTGTTATTTTCTTTACAGTGGGCAATTTTTGCTAAACATTCTCCACACAGCACGCTCACAAATGTTCACACAAAATCTCATCTGAAGTTGCACTAAGTTAGCACCATTTATGCTAGCATTAGCTGCCGTCTGCTGCTAACAGCTAGCTAGCTAGTTAGCTAATGCAGCTTGTGAATGATAAGTTTGCCTCTTATCTTAGTCATTAGTAGATATATATATGTATTCAAAAGATATTTCACACCATGCATGAGCAATACAAACCTCCGAGTAAGAGCAGTTTTGCGGCCACCTTGTTTTTAGGTGCTTTCCTGGTGCCCCAGCACACTTGTATCCATCCTTCTTCACTGGAGAGGTCCGGCCGTTTTAATACCTGAAGGAGCTGCTGTCTGTACTGAGGTGTCACAATGTCAGTACTTTCGACGTGAATTGTGTTGTCCCTAAAATAAAACATCCCGAACTTGAACTGCGCCATTGTAACTCAACTGCAACAACGCTTCCCTCAGTATCTACATTCAAGCAGGTTGCATTCAGGGGTAACCAATCAGCGGCAGCACAGCGCCAGGAGTACTTCAGGGTCAATTTGAAAAATGTCCACCACATGCAAATTTTCAATTTTGACATTGAAAATTGTCTGTCAGACGCAGACTCTACGTAAATTTGGAGAATGGATGGATTTTTAAATATTGCATAAAAACAACGGTGGTGTTGAAGTAATCCAAATACTTTATAACACTAATTGCACAACAGCATTGTTGCATTTTGCTGGTAAAATACATTATTTTAAAAGGTTGAAGAGAAAAGGTCAGCTGCAGAAATTAACTGTTATTGTACATTCTTTTAAACTGATCTTAGCACACTAAAAGAAATGGCTACATACTGATGAATATGTTCTGGTTTATAGTGTACTTATGAAGAATACACTAATTTACCACTGAAGTAGTATTCAATTATTAATATACTTATTTTAAGTGCACTTTAACACTGCTGTGCTAACAATGATATGAAAAAAAAGTGTTATAAAAGTGAACTTATTGAAAGGGTGCTAAAAGTGCACTTGATAAAAGTAGATGCAAATACACTGACATTAAACTTATATTTAACGCATTCGAAGTACATAATAAATAAATATACTAATCAAACACTTATTTATATTTCAGTGTTAGTATATTTTATCTGAATATACTTAATATGAATTTAAGTATTAGTACTAAATAGTGTACTTTATCTAAGTAAACTGAAGTACTACTGAGGAAATAATATATTTGTAATTAATACATTTATAATATATTTTTGGTTTACTTTATTTTAACACATAAAGTCAAAATGTGCTAGAAATGTACTTTCAGAAAATTAAGTAAATTTTTAGTACATTAAAGTATATTACTTTTTTACCTGGGTGGAAAGGCCTCATCCCCAGAAATTATACATGAGGCTGTTGTCCTCGGTGGTCAGCTTCTGGAAGTTGCAGGTCAGCAGGCAGTTGCAGGGTGCCAGAACGAAGCGATTGGCCAAAGGCTGAATTGGCCAGAATCCCTCCATCGCTGGTTCTGCCCTAGCCCCCAACATCGATCACACGAAAGCAATACTGGGCATCCACAACTGCAAGAACCACAGAGAAAGTTCCCTTGTAGTTGAAGTATTGCAATTCAGTGTTTGCAGGGGCTTTCAGTGCAACGTGTTTCCCATCCAGTGCTCCACAGCAGAGAGGGAAATTCCATCGCTCCTGAAACTTCTCTGCAATCAATCTCCACTCCTATGTGGTGGGCACAGGCATGTATTCCTCCACGAGGCAGTCCCAAATGGTGGTGACCACATCTGGAACTATAGTGGAGACAGTGGAGACCCCGACCCTGAAGCTGTTGGCGATCGTCCTGAAGGAATCACCAGTAGCTAGGTATCTGCACCACAGAAAATATTTCATATAGCTGAGTTGTGGAGAAACATAGGTGGTAGTGATATTTTTTGTTAGTAGTAGTTTATTCATATGGCTGTCCTAGTGCTCACTAAGTGTTTATATTCAGGGTGTGAAATCAAATTTTCAAAATGTGTACATCCACCAGTCACTAACATATGAATGTTCACCAACTACTCAGTAGTAAATTAGTTATTTATTTTGTGTCTGAAATCTACTAGCAGCCGTCATATTTTACCACCCTTTTGCATGTTTTTTTTTACTTCACTGTTGTGAATAAAAGAGGAGCTCATTTTGCTTTGATTTGCTTTGCACTTGCTTGACTATTTTTCTGTTATCTTAGATGTGAATACTGTATGTTTCTTCAAATAAAACACATTTTTGACTTGTGAATGAGTCAATGGAATTTCTTGCAATAATGAAAAAATACTGGCAATTATGTCCACCTGGCACAAACCACATGTTTTGGACAACTGTGAAGTGACAGAATGTCCCAGCATCATGGTTCTTATATTGGCAGATTCCAGAGAGTGTCCCTCTTCATATATGGCAAAATACACTTCCAGCTTGCTATGGTGAGATACATGTAAAAATGTAAGAATTTTGTAACACTGTTTTGTTTTTCATTGATATAAAAATTACGGTAATATAAAATACAGGCACATAGAAGGACATGTAATGATGGCAAATCTGGATAGCTCAGATTGTCCTGACAAACAAAACAAAACAAGATATAGCCTTTATAATGACTGTGATATGAGCTTAAAAGTAAAGGCAGTAAAAATACCCCAAAAAAGGTCGACAGTCCAAAGGGTTAAGCAGAAAACAGGCCCTTGTTTTAGGCTGCTACCTTAGAAATATGCCTGTGCTTAAAGAAAAACTCCATTTTCTAAAAAGTGCCATTAAACAAATAACAAATGTTATTATTATTATTGATTTTACTCACTTGGTGTTGTCCAACACTTTACCATAGAAGTAGATTTATCATTTTTAAATTCAGTGGTTCACAGGATCAAATGTAAGGACTTGTAACATCATGGTTTCATGGTCTTTCCTGGAAGGCTTCATCTCCAGAATAACAGCCAGTGTGTGAAATGCAGGCTGTGAAACAAGGCTAGGGCAGAGTGTTACTGGTACCGACAGTGTCATCTCATGTGTTACCTCCTCCTTACTGTCTTATTTGGGCTATAATTTATGTTTTTCCCCCTATAACCTCCTGTCCCTGTCAAAGCAAAAAAAAAAATGCTGTCAGTGGTCAGTTCTATCTGATCCTATCTTTTTTCTCATTGGCTTTAATGTAAACAGATTCCCAATCAGCCAGGATGAATCCAATCAAGGCGAAGGGGGAGGCGCAACAAGCTAGTGCACTTTTCAGGGGAGGTTTAGAAAGCCAGAGTTTCTACCATGAAGAGGATATATAGACATAGGAAAGCAAATGTCTCTCCTCCTGCCATATTTACTTCTTTTTTTATTATTATTATTTCTAGCTTATGGACACCAACGTAGATGGGTAGGGGTACAGTGATTCTTCAAATCAGCACTACTGGTTGATTTATGCTCAAACTTTTCTCCATCCCTCCCTCTCTCCCTTCCATCTCTTCATCCCTCCACCACCAACGCCTGGTGACGGCTCTCCTTCCTCTCTTCTTTCTCCTATTTCCAAAGCTTAACTTCATTGTCTCAAGCCCCACTCCGCTTTCATCTTAAGACAAAGATTTATGTAAATCTTTGGGCCAGGCATTAATGCGGAGCGCCGTGTGAGAAATAGCATCCCTAAATCGTGGCATTGTTGTTGAAAATGACAAGGCAGGCCCGTTAATCCTACAATGCGATCATCCAAATGTGTCATAATGCCGTGTGTAGGCAGGCAAATCTGAATATCAAAAAGACACCACGCACCTCTTATACGGTGCCTTCAATACTTCCACAGCTAACACACTACTTCTCTCTATCTCCCTCTCTCTTTCTCTATCTCTTTTTAAAGGACTCACCCTGCTTGTCACTTTGCTCGCCTTAAAAAGGGAATAAAACACATAAGATGCCACAATCTCAAGTTTGTTGCAGAGCAGAAATCACTGTCGCATTTAACTTTCTCTTTATTGTTTTGCTTGTTTTCTCCCACATATGAAAACTTTGATTCAATCAGATGATAACAAACCACATCTGTGTAATTGTCTTAGAGGCTGCGATTGTGAGTTGAAATAAATCGATGGCTTTGCTTTGTCACCAAGATGTATTTATTTCAGAAACAGTAATACAAGGCTTTGTGGTGGAACAGTATGCAGATTCAAAGGTACACAAAGGCTTGAGTGACATCACTACATGTATGGAGCATTTAACTAACAATCAGTTACATTGTATTCCTTTATTTATGATCTGAAGAGGAGGCAGTGTTGGTTCTTCCTCTTATTTGTGTACAGCGCTGCACTCTGGCATCAAACTGAGCCTAGTAAAAGTCGGATGATGATTCATTTGCTGGGGGAAATTGACAGTGGAAGTGAGGCAGAGACCAAGGAGCATGATAGCCGCTTTTTTGGAGGGAACCATGACACAGGCCTGTCAATCAGTTGGACAGGGACAAGGCTGGTGAATGATAATGTTAATAACCAGCCACACGGTGGGACTCCTTCCTGATTGGCCACGAAACCGCTGCATTGATGAAACACACTGGCACTAGGCTTTCTATCCCGTTCCTCCCAGCTATACCTCCTGACATTGTGACACCTCCTCTTCTGACCCCTTCTCTCTTACTCTTCCAAACCCCCTTCAACTCCCTACCTCATTCCTCTGCCATCCAGTCAGGGAGGAGCCCTGGTGGGGGATTTTGTCAGGGAGAATAGCGGCGTTGATCTTGAAGGCTTAAGACCCTACTGTACCTGTCAACAGTGTGGCTTTGGCGCTGACGACCAGCGGCTTAAGTCATTTGAAGTTGCTTCTTTTTTTAATGAGGAGGGGAGGAGGCGCAGCAAGCGGTGACAACCAGTCAGAGTCTTGAAATAATTCCATATGTCTGAGTAACCAGAGGTGTCTGTCTGACTTAATCCACCCCCTTCTCTCTCTCTCTCTCTCTCTCTCTCTCTCTCTCTCACACACACACACACACACACACACACACACACACACACACACACACACTTTTAATTTAAGGTAGTGGAAATAAAAGCAGGTTGCACGGCTAATACTGTAATGAGGAAGGGGTGGCAAAGAGGGGGCTGTGCTCATCCCATCACAATGCAGACGTCAGTTCTGCTGTAGCAGTGTGGAGTGAACCTTTGAGTCAAACAAACAAATATGCATCCTTAAATACAAATAAAAATGATTGCTACTCTGTCACTAAAAATTGTCATATTTTATGGTAACATAATACTGAACATGACTGGGATCCAAAAGGACATACAAAAGGGCTGATACTAACAATTATTTTATTTATTAATCTATGGATTAATTATTATCTTGATTAATCCGTCCATTCCAATGGACGTAACTTTTTTTAAGGATATCTAGATCTTTGATTTCTGTCACTGACTACACAGTGCATAGAATTATTTGATGGGATGTCTATAAACCAATCAGTGTTCCACATCATCTGTGACCTGCAGTAGAGCCACACCCACTTTTTTAAACAAGCATGGCCAACCGTGACGCAAAGACAAAGCACAAGGCACATTTCAGTCTATTAATCATATTGTTAAAGAACATGATTTTGTTTAAACTGTGTTTGAAGTAATCATGAGATATTATGTTACTTACACGTCAAAATATCATATGAAAGATTAATAGCTTTTACTCTGGATCTTTTCAAAAATATCTCTCTATTGGAATGGATGGGGGATCTGAGTGTCACCGGAAAATGAATAGGGGAAATACTGTTTAAACAGGGAAATATTGTTCTGATTTGATTTTCCAATGACACAATCAGCTAATGCATTTTATTTTTTATGTCCACAAAATATTCATCTTCGGAGGAATGCAATGCATATATATATATATATATATATATATATATATATTAATATATATATATATATATATATGTATATGTGTGTACATATATATACATATATATATATATTCAAAGTGTTTTAAAGCATCACTGTATTTATTGATATGAGTTGACAATTCATGAAAAATAAATAAACTCATGGTTTTTTGTTGCTGTTTATTGTCATTTTTCCTATAAGGTGTTTTCTGCATTATAGTTTTTTTCAGTCGCTAACAAGCGTTTGTCCAACCAGTTGTCACATTTTCAAAACTCTAAACACAATTAGCACTGCATCGGTCTTTTGTGGCCATACCATTCACACATTTCATGTCATTTTCACACAATATGCAGTCAGTGAACACATTTCCACAATGCTTACATTTTCTTAACAGACAAGCTATACCTCTATATGGATTGTTTTTGTGTTATTTACGAATGTTAACACACAACATCCCACAATAGCAAAAAAATTATTTCCAAACCTTAGATACAGTATAAAAACCTCTGCTTCTGCAATGATATCAGTTCAAAAACAATATATCTCAGCTGATAATAAACAAACAATTGAATAATTGACACACAGCTGATTTATGTTGGGTAAATTGGGCCAACCACAGCTGATTCCAGTCTGGCTTAGACTCAGTGGCAGGGGTTAAAAGGAGGACTTTGAGAAGTGATGTTTTTGGAAACAGAAACAGAAAAAGACAAACACTGTAATGTCTGGATGAGGAAGAGTAAGAGCAAGGGGCCCAGGGAGAAGAGCAGGCCCAGTGAGAGATGCAGTGAGAGGTGCAGGAGCAGTGAGAGGAGCAGGTGCAGTGAGAGGTGCAGTGAGAGGAGCAGGGCCAGGGAGAAGAGCAGGCCCAAGGAGAGGGCAAGGTAGAGGTGTAAGAATGCGTGGTGGTGGTGGCATTCCAAGGGCTGCAAGAACAGTAGTCAGTGATGAATTCGTGCCACTATCATTGACCATGTAATCAACCACGGTCTTTCACTAAGAGAGGCTGGTGAAAGAGTGCAGCCCAATTTGAGGCGGTCAACGGCTGCCTCCATTATACGCATCTTTCAACAAACCAACAGGTAAGTATTGCATTTTACATGGATTGTTTCTATTCTCACTTGACATGTCAATAAGGCCATACAGTAATGCATATGTTGATTTTTTTGTCCCTCTAAAGAATGCAACGTCTTCCTCCCTCTGGGGGAAGAGGAAAGCTCCTCAATAATGATCAAGAGCTTGCCATTGTAGAAATGGTTGTTGCAAATAATGCAATAAAACTGCATGAAATTCAAACTAGAATTGTGGAGGACCATGAGATATTTGACAATATCGATAGCATCAGCCTCACAACCATTACGCGGACATTGTCCAAACACAGAGTGCTGTTCCCTTGAGAGGAACAGTGAGAGAGTCAAGGACGACAATATATCCAGGTATAGAACTGTATATTCAATTCAATGTCCAGTTCTATAAGCTTTGCACTTTGCAAGTAGGTAACCTACACAGTAATAGGTTACAGTACAGTATGGTATACAGTAATGAGATTTACATGAACTTTGTTTCAGAGAGTTATGGAATTGGAGGCCAACCAGGCCCCTCATGAATTCATATACATAGATGAGGCAGGATTCAATCTGGCGTCGACGTGGACGAAATGTAATTGGAAAAAGGGCCACAGTTGATGTGCCAGGACAGAGAGGGGCAAACATTACCATGTGTGCAGCAATTGCAAATGCAGGATTACTCCTTCACAGATGTCAGGTTGGACCCTACAATACCGAGCGCCTCCTTGCCTTTCTCAATGATCTCCACCAGCGCCTGGTTCCAGAGCAGGATCAGGAGGGTGAAAACATGAGGACCTTTGTAATCACCTGGGACAATGTGGCTTTCCATCATTCGCAAGCAATAACAACATGGTTTGAAGTCCACCCAAGACTGGTACGTCTCTTCCTTCCACCCTATTCACCTTTCCTCAACCCCATAGAGGAGTTCTTTTCTGCATGGAGGTGGAAGGTTTATGACCATCAGCCACATGACCAGATGTCCCTCCTTGAAGCCATGGATGCTTGCTGCAGGGACATCACAGTTGATGATTGCCAAGGTTGGATCCAACATACCAAGCGGTTTTATCCCAGGTGCATCGCCTTGGATAATATCAGATGCGATGTTGATGAAAACATGTGGCCTAACCCTGAAGATCGCAGAGATTAGATACAGTAATGGGCTTTTTTTAGTTCACCCCCTTTTTATCTGGGCTTTTTGCTGTTGTTTTTTTGTTCAGAATGCTCTTGTGTGTTTCATGGATATTTTGTTCACTGTAAGCAATACTGTAAAACTTTTTCTGTTCTATCATATTGTAAACAGTATTTCTACTGTAAAGGAAAAAAAACTGATTTGCTTTTTACTGGAATGCTTTAGAATGTGAACATTACATGTGGACATACAGTTCCCAACCAAGAAATATAGTGTAAAAATGGTGGATTGCATGTTTTGCATGCAAATACCTGTAAAACTGAAACATAAAAGTCTATGCAGTTTTTGTAATGTCAACAATAGCCAGTATTTTGAAACCTGGTGTACTTTGATTGACTGCATGTACCTTGTGAAGTGAAAACAAGTGTTATTCTTTGACAGAATAATTTCATTTTGAGTCAGATTTCCAGTGTTTTGGTAAAGTTAGTGGGTCTCATTCATGAAACGTGAGCAGAAGGAATTTGTGTGTAAACTGTTCGCAGACGGAAATTTACGTGCATGTCCGCATTCATCAATATTTTAGTAGCTCCGATCTTGTCGTAGCTACTAACAAAATCTACTCCTGCTCCTGACCACTCGTAGTGCTTGTGTAAATTTAGTAAAGCACATAAATATTGCTTTTCACTATTGGAAATTACCATTTTAATTCGTATTGCGCTCTGTTATGTACACAATACACAGATGCCTTTGAAACACGTGATCTAAACATGACAAAATATTAAAAATATAACCCAAACATAACATAAATTATTTGGCAATTAGCAGGTTTAAGATCCAGATTAGGTTCATGATTGTGAATTATCTACGTAAATCGACTTAATAGATTACACGTTCTTTCTACACGTTGAATGATGATAATAAAAATATCCGTAAGGACAGCCGGATCACAGCCTCTTCGGCCTCGGTGCCTGGGTTCAGCAGGAGCAGCAGGTGGAAGGAGGACGATCGTTTGAATGAATAAATCTGATTTGATAATGATTCATTTAAGTTGTATCAAACAGAGCTTTAGGCTATTAAGATTCAAATAATTTGAGGACGATGCATACAGACTGCTGTAGGCTATATGTTATCCGTATCATTTGATAAAATAAATGTTAAATAGCTCTACGCTCCGACAGCCATCACTGATTTAGAGTTTATCCATTACGCACAAAACTTCTCTGGTTTCCCGTTCCCACTTCATTCAGAACCCCACAAATGAATCTTCTGTTTGTTTGGTGACTGCTGTATTTTTGTGTGTGTGCTTATGCGTTTCTTTGCCTCCAGTTTCATATCAAACCATTTACGCTTCACCTCTGACATGGTTCTTTGTACCACGGAGACAACATTAACAGCATCTGTTACCTCCCTCCAGGCCTTCACTTTGCCTGTCCCTGCCACACCACCACTAACTGAAGAAAATAAAATGTTTTCCACATGTTGTCCACTTCACCCAAAATTATTTCGATCTCCGCTTCGGAAAAAAATCTGTCTTTCTTTCTCTGCGCCATGACTGACAGGATGCACCTACACCTCCTTATATGGTGGTCATTGGCTATTAATGGGCGGGGATTTATGCTAATTGCTGATTACCGGGAGCGCGCTGTCACTTTACGATGGATTGGCATTCATGATCATACACACGTGTTTACGATCAAATCTGAGTTTCCCGCGGCGTTCCTGAATCCGGAGAAGGTTTTTAGTAGAGTAGGCTTTTATGTGCAAATCTACACACAGATTTACTCACTTTTCATGAATGAGACCCAGTGTGTGCAGAGAAGAAGTATGGGTAAGCGCTTGTTAGCGATTGAAAAAAACTGTAAGATATTAATGTTGATTAATATTAATGTTACATTGTGTGTAGGGAAGTATGTCCACAGAAGATTATTGTAACATTTTCATTATACACAATGAAATTCCATAACTTTTCCAATGACTCTGAAGACTTGAATGAAAACATAATTGTGAAATTCCATGACTTTTCCATATATGTACATATATATATACATACATATACATATATATATATATATATATATATATATATATATGTATGTATATACACACACAAAAAAAACTGTCCCACAACTGATGGTGAAACTTTGAGGGATTCCTATCCCTGCTGAGGTGACTTCAGGAATCAGATGATACAATTATAGAATCACTATAACAATACAATTTAAATTTACTGTATCACTTTTGAACACTTTTGAGATATTTTAGCCTGAAAAATGCACAGGGATGTTGATTATTATCTCAACAGTAAAATCTGAGAATCATAAATTCTCCTCAGAAATGTAGTTAAAGTAGGGGCATCTCCTATGTAAGCATATACATTAAACCCTCTCTAAACTAACGGATGTGATCATTTTAATTCACGTGTGTGTGTGTGTGTGTGTGTGTGTGTGTGTGTGTGTGTGTGTGTGTGTGTGTGTGTGTGTGTGTGTGTGTGTGTGTGTGTGTGTGTGTGTGTGTGTGTGTGCGTGGAACATAATGGGGTTTTGAACGGGTTAATCATTTGGTCTGAAAAATAATAATAAACTTTATTTATAAAGCACCTTTTATGCAAGAATGCAGCCCAAAATGCTTGAACAAAGCAAGTTAAAACAACATCAACTGGGGGCGTCTTTGGCTTAGTGGTAGAGCAGGCGCCCCATGTACAAGGCCGGGGTTCGACTCCAGCCTGTGGCCCTTTGCTGCATGTCGTTTACTGTGTGTTTCAAATCTCTGAGATTTGCGTTGGGATTTTGTTTTACCTGCAACATCGATCTATCCGTTATTTTTTTTTTTTAGCAAGGCTTCACTGCTTGCTTTTTCAGTTTCTCCTCCTCTTATTGGTTCTCATTACTTCAATCTCAGTTTCTTTCTCTTGGCTGAGATAATCCCCCCTGTAGGGGACTTCAAAGTGCAGGCCAGCCAGGGAAAAGCCTTAATTACCCATTTGCCTTGAAACTCAAGCCAAACCACAACTCACCCTAGTCAGTCCGATTCCGCACTCCTGCCTGCCTTGAACTAATTGTGGTTCTGGGTGTCTTTTTCTTTTTCGTCCTCCGCTACAAAAATGTAACGATGAAATTAAATCAACATGAGAGAGAAAAATCTGAAATGTTAAAGAAGGTGATGAAAGAGATATTGACCTTATCTTAGGGCATCGATTTGACTCCATGTGTATTTTGCTTTACAGCATGCAACACCTACACATGTAAGACTAACTTCACTTTTCTGAACTTTTTCTCACTCAAATTCAACCATACACCAAAGCTCTGTGTATTCATACTCAATTCTGCATGTTTTCATACTATTGTAAAAAACAGTTCAATTTAAATTCAAAACCAAAGAAAACATAACACAACATCATTGATAATTAGACTGAAATGAGTTACATTATGCTACATTTACATCTACAATGTAATATTAATAATAATAAATGCATAAACTGCAGCCCATCCCAGGATGGTGTCAGTTTTCCTTCCACCTTACTCTATATTCCTTAACAACCACCAACTTTCACCTGAGAGGCCGGTGTGTTGGCAAAATGTAACCATGTGCATTGGTTATTGAAGGAAAAAAAATGTCAATTTGCAGTATTTTACTGATGTAGTGTGTGTGTGTGTGTGTGTGTGTGTGTGTGTGTGTGTGTGTGTGTGTGTGTGTGTGTGTGTGTGTGTGTGTGTTTTAAGAGATTGAATGCAAACTGTACATTTCAGAAGTGTATTTTAAAAATAGACTATGCATGTAACAGGCTGAAGTTGACACACCGTCCCACAACGTCAACAACCAACACACCCAGGGTACCTTGCACATCATATCATACGATGTGGAAAGTCCACGACCAAATGTCCATAAGTGACGAGGTGGGAGTGAGAATGTGTTGGAGATGGGGTACACCCTGGGTTGCCAGACTATCACAGGGCTGGCATCTAGAGACAGACAGCCCTTTACACTCACATTCACACATATGGGTAGTTTAAAGTCACCAGTGAACCTAACCTGAGTGTCTTTGGACTGTGGGAGTCAGCTGGAGAACCTGGAGAAAACCCATGCTGACATAATAAGAACATGCGAACTCCACACAGAGAGGCGGCAGTGTTTTCCAACTGCTCTGATGTCAAGAAGGCATTCATGCTTTTGTATTTCCTCTCTTAGATTCTAGTTGTATTCAAGGTTAAACGAGAAAAGCATCTTGCATCTTCAGCTGGAACAAAAGGCAGCTGTAAGCAAATACTAGAAGATAAGATTATATTACTCCAGTTTCAGGTTGTCTTGACTGGTCACCAATAATTTTAGAGTGATTTAAACATTTTACTGGTTGAAGCACTTCATGGTTTAGCTCCCAGTTATGTTGCTGACAGTCTACTCCCCCATGACCCAATGCGCAGGCATTAGATCCTCAGGCAGACCTCTGCTGGCTGTTCCCACATCCTGGCTCAAGACTAAAGCTGAAGTATAAGATGTAAGGGGAAGTGACACCATCCTGGGATGGGCTGTAAAACACTCTGACTGGAAGAATCCTAACCTGGCTCAAGACAATCATTGAAGTTATCAAGGATTTAATTTCTTTGTAGTTGCACATGTCACAGAATTAACAAGTCCTCCAACCCATACAATCACTTCATATGTACCTATTGACGACAACCCACAGCAGTGTTTCCTTAATTAGCACCCCTAGTGAACACCAGAATAGCTCATAAATGATCGTCAAAAGTTGGAGATTTAAACGTGCGTAATGTTGTGAAATTGTGGCAGTTGCTCCAAAACAATAATAATAATAATAATAATAATAATAATAATAATAGCTTAGATTTATATAGCGCCTTTCAAAACACTCAAGGACGCTTTACAAAACAGCAGCAAACCAACCGAAAAACAACAGACAAAAGGACAAACAACACAAGCTACAGAGAAACCAGCCTAGCTAATCAAGACCAAATGCCAGAGTAAACAGATGTTTTTTGAGAGATGATTTGAATGAGTCCAGGGTTGGGGCGTGGCGTATCTCAGAGGGAAGAGAGTTCCAAAGGGGACAGTATGGTTACAGTAGGTTTAGGCAACAAACTCCTTGATTAGGTATAGAAAAAACATCATGTTTTGGCTCACAGTAAATGTTTGTTACTAATGTAATATAATGTAATATATCTCATTTAACATATATCACCTACATCGCATTACTTACTATTTCATACTATCAAAATAACTCATCATTGACATTGATAATTTTTGCTTGGGGGCAGCTGTGGTTGAGGGTGGCTGAGGCTCAGGAGGTGCAGCAGGTTGTTTGATCCCTGGCTCCTCCAGCCCACCTGCTGAAGCATCCCTTGGGAAGATACTGAGCCCCAAATTGCTAACAATAGCTGTTCCATTGGAGTGTGAGTGCATTTAAACTGAGTAGCAGGTGGCAACAGTGTGTGAATGTGACATGTAGCCTAATGTTAAAGCGCTTTGAGTGGTCAGAAGACTATAGAAAGGTGCTGTCCAGGTCCATGCCTTTAAAAAAGAGCTATGTGGACATATTTTGCAGGACAGCCTTAGCAGAATGTAACAAACTTCAGTTAACAGTTTTGGTCTGGATGAGCTTGAGTGAGAAATCAGTTTAGTAATTTTGAAAAGTGGACATTAAATGGATTCTGTGTCAAAGCAATGAAAAGTTAAGTCCACACTTACCTCTGTTGTGCTGACTGAGGATATTGAGAAAAGTGTGCTATGCTGTAAAAAACTGCAATAAAAGCCCCACTTCAGCTGACTGAGGACTTATTCTATTTCTTCTGAGCCACACTTAATGTTCATAACTTGTCATTTAATAATTGTGGCCACTGAAAAATATTAAGTCACGCTGATTGATAGCAAGGTTCAACATTTTAATAAGTAGCAGCCCTGCTTTTCAATCAGTGCAACCAACAAGAGAAAAGACAGCTATTATGCTTGTCACATGTGTTTGCAGTGATTTATATTAGTATAATAACCGAAGGGTTAGAAATGTTTTCAATGAAGGCATCAGAAGTAGTTGTATACAACCCAGAAAAATATACTTACAGTAGGCCTATACTTAAGTTAGTACCCACATATATGTTACCTATGTATATCCATGTATATTCACTCAGCGTACCCATTAACAAGATAACAATAAACTGTGATATGTTGACGGTCACTGGTCCTAACCATGCAATAAATAAGCTGTGTTGTGGCAGAAATTTTCAGGTATTGTTAATCCAAAATAAGATAGATATACTTACAATGTATGTTAATATCCTGATAGTGGTGTCATGTCATAAAGATAAACTAGAAGATGATTAAGATGTCTTCAGTGAGGGTTTTGGATTAAATTGTAATGGAAATTGAAATATACTGATACTTGAGATGTGTTGAGTAAACTTTGCCTGGTTTAAACAGGGCTAACCACGGGTGGACTGGCCACCTAGCACATCAGGCATTTTCCCTTTTGTGCTGACACACCTGTCTGTTTTTACATTTTTTTTATTTTTGTCTTACCAGCCACGAATACAGATAGTCTGACCCATTGGTGTATTTTCTTAATTGACACTGGACTGGCCCAGTCATGTCTTTAAAACTCTCCCCCTTTGGGATTAGTGCCATCATTAAACAGCATCTACAGTAGGAGCCACTCAAAAGTTCCCCTTCCCAGCCGGCTGTCAGCCAACTGCCTGTCGAATCCCAGCCAAATCCCACCCAAGTTCCAGCCAGTTGCCAGCCAGCTGCCGTGCTGGCTCTACCCCCCTCCCTGTCCTATTTTAATCCTAGACACGCCCACTCGTTCAATTGCAGGGTATCACCATGAGATGGCGGCTCTCTCACAAAAATTCAGTTTAGTCAGTTTATCAAACGTGGAAGTGTATCGTTTCTATAGCAACGACTGTTTTAACTGTAACTGTCTGCCTTTCCAAAACCTTGTCTCTTCGAATGTTAACTTCCATTATTCGGACTGGCGGTCCTTCACCTTTTTTTCATAAGTCCCACCATTACGAAAATTCCTGCCTTTGTTATTCGAAATGTCGGCCCTTCCTCTTTTTTCTAAAGGTGCGTTCACACCAAACACGAATTCGCCAATTCACGCGTCAAGATTACATACAAAGTCAATGCAAAGATGCGATTAGACGCGTTTCTCGCGGCGCGATGGACGCGGCGTGATAGACGCGAAATTCGCGTCCAACCCCTCATCGCTCGAGTTGAAAATATTGAACTTTTGAGGCGAATTCGCGTGACTCAGAGCCGCGAAAGCCAATCAGCGTTGAGATTCTCCCGACGTCATGGTTGACATCCAGTTGTTGACACAACAATAAACTGCTACTCACCGGAGACAGATGGACAGACACTCCGCAGCTGAAATGGAGCGCCTGTAGTTGGTGTCCTGCCGGGAGATCCTGGCACCAGCCCTCGCCAACAGGTCCTCAAACTGGGCCCCAGTCAGCCCGGAGGAGGTGGCAGCGGCTGACTGGGGCCAGCGGCAGTTCCTGGAGGAGGTGGTGAAACTCGCCGAGTTGGATGTGCTTCTGCAGGATCGGGTGAACCCAAAAACGACGGCGTTTGGCCCTCCGACGCATTTGGGACTTCAAGAGCAGGTACAAAGCAGCGATGGTGGTTATCTCAGCCATGGTCGTCAGTGGCTACCCAGAGCTATATGATACTACGTGTCTACTCTACAGACCGCAACAAAAAGGAGCAGGCTTGGGTGAAAGACGCCGAGGAGACTGCTCTACTTGGTAAGTTTTGTAAATATGTGTCTTTAATTAGGTTGCAGAATGGTTGTACTATAACATTAGCACTAGCTTAGCTCCAGTTAGCACAGCCGCCGGCTTCCCCACTACTCGCGCGGATGACGCGAATTAACTAAATGGTCAGTTGTCGAAACTCGGGCGTTACGCGCGAGTAATTCGCTTCATTCGCATTTGGTGTGAACGCACAGTAAAGGATCCACCATTCCGAAGTTTGGATATTGTGGAATATGGCACAGCTGCAGTGCTGCAGTGCAGACATTTCAGTCGCACACTGCGCGTGTCAGCAGTGGGCAGCCGTAGAGAACTGGGCTTTTACTGATGCACTTTCTGAAGGCTATTTACTTGATTAGACTTCTATTTTCATTAGGATATTATTTTTTTCGTTATTGTAAAATTGTTTTCAGTTAATCAGTGAGATCTCATCTTCAAAAAATGTCTGAAAGAAAAATAACCGAAAAGGTGTAATACTGAAGATTTCATTTGTTTACAAGTTATTTTGAATTTGGAAACCTGTTTTGTTGACCTTTTTGTAATAAATTACGGAGCCCGGCAGTGGCCGTGAGAGGAAAAAATATACATCGTGCGCACGTTTTAATTAATTTGAATCCTCATTCATTCATTCAGTCATTCATTCTGCACTTGCTGCTTTGCATGGGATTGTTGTCAGCAAAAGGCAATTAACGAGGATATTGAGAGTTTTAGAGGATATTCTGTGTGTAAAACTGTGTGTAATATCTATTATTTGTGTTCTTGTGAAGAAATCCTGCTGGCTCTGCTGCGCCTTCCCAGTTGAATTACGCATGGCACAGGTGCTGGGATGCACGTAAAAAACCCATGAAAGAAGCAGCAGTCCTGTCCTTGTGTCCTGTGCACTGGTGTCTAACGTTTAACGTTTGTTGAGCCGTCATCACGTTTAATTGGCACAGCTCTGACAGCTGAAATACACCGGGTACCGGCACTACACGTCAGTCGGCAGAGTGGTGCGGGGGTTTTTTAAAACTTTTTAATTTTTTAATTTCAACTGAGGGTGCAAAAATAATAAATTGATGGTAGCCTACTGCATGCCGGAATGTGCGCGCTGTGAGCTGCCCTTCCCCCTCCAACGCCAGTGATTTAGCATAACTATGCTCTAACCTTTTGTTTGTGTTTGCGTACTGGGTTATTTGGAATACGGGGAGAGAGAGAGAGAAGACATTTCTACACTTTCTTTCTTTTAAGGCTATATGGAGTTTTTCTATGATTTTGTGATTTTTCGTTTCGTAGCTTCATTAACTTAATTATTCTGATATTGTAAAATAAACACATTTAATTTTTGAAGTGAGGTGACGAGAAGTTCTTGAATGTGTGTTGGAGATAAGTGTCCCTGGCTTTCATGGATAAAAAGCCGACACACTAACATACAGCAGGAATTCACTGAATTAATTTTTATGTTGGATGAAAAGGATTGCAAATGGAGGTAAAAGCAGTTTGCACAAACCACCAAAGATAATGAAAGATGAGGAGGTAACCTTTTAATCACTGGAATTTTTGAACAATGCAAGCCAAGTACCCTTATTGTTTCAACAGGTGTGCTCACACATGGCATTACAGGCATTTTTAGTGAGCAATTGAACACTCAATCGTTGCTACATTGTGACTCATCTAAACAAGTTCCCTCTGTATAGAGTGCCAAAGTCATGCCCTTTTAGGGTGAAGCTCATGGGACCTTAGATCGGAAAAAATATGAATGGCAGTGAATGAGGAGAGAAATATTATCTTTTGTTCCCGTTTGAGTTGTGACATGCAATCTGAATATGTCGTTAATGAATTTAAAACATAAATTTTAAGGTCAAGAAAGTCATACTATGTGGTAAAGCTTAATTAAAAATTAATTATACCGTGGATCCTTTCGCTCCTCTCATTAAAACCGTGCGTCCTGCATACAGCGGCGCACGGGACCAATGAGCAGCCTTCGTTTCCTGTCAGATTGCATGTGACTCGGTCATCCAAACTTGGTTGGGATTTGTAGAGGACATGTATATGCTGCTCACTATAAAACGTGGTTACTATAAATAAATGCATCTTGGTGCAGAGAGGGAAATATGCTGCCCACGTCTGAGCAGGAGGCTACAGTAGAGATACGTATCCTGGCTGACGCATGGCTATCTCGCCATGCCAATCATTTTGGATTTATTTTGAGATATCTGATATTGATGCCTCCACCCTCCAATACGGTGGAAGGCATTTACATTTAACAGACTTAACCTATGACAAAAAATTTTGACAGTGAGGTCTGTGGATTATCCAGAGTACCAGGGACACTCTTTCTACAAAGACAAATTGCTGGTGAACTTATTAAATAACATTTTTACTAGCCTTGACACACTGCGACGTCTGGTATTGTTTTCACCTCAACCTGATCTCACAGAAACACGTGAAATGACCACGACCTCTTAACACTGCATTCCGTGGTGGCAGCACATGATGAGTTGAAATTACGTGCCGGTACCACGAAAACAATGCCAATGTAAAGTCAATTAGGATCCTTTTTTGTGGTGGACACACAAATTCCCTGATTCAACAACCTCCTGTATACACACAAAAACACGAAAGTGTTCTTGATAATAAAACGGCAAATATATTCCTCTGTTATAATTTCCCACCATAATAATAATAATAATAATAACAACAATTATAACATGATAGTTCTTCTTTACTAGACATTTGCTATAATCAGTAGATCTATCTTTTACAACTCTATTTTACAAGCCGCAAAAAACCTACCGTCCCAAAAATGCTGTTTTTAGAGTACTATCGAAAATATCTGAAAACAACATCCTTGCTTTTTTCTTAACATAGTTCATCTAGGTGCAGTGTATTTACTAGTTCGGCTTTACTAGATATTAGATATATTCAGTAGCCTAGATGTATCTTTTTACGACCCTATTTTACAAGCCGCATACACCTACCGTCCCAAAAACGCTGTTTCTAGCGTATTAGCTAAAATATCGAAAATTAGCCGACATCTTTACTTAACATAGTTCATCTAAGTGCAGTGTGTTTACTAGTTTGGCTTTACTAGATATTAGATATGTTCAGTAGATCTATCTTTTTACAACCCTATTTAGAGCCCTACTTTGCAAATCAGAAGAACTACAACTATGTTGCTGATATGTATCAAACTGCATGGCGCGGCCCCAGGGAATTGTAGTTTTTTAAAAAGATAAGTGTTTTTCCTAGATTTGGAAGTTGTAAATAGCCTACTGATTTGAGAGTACACTGTGGACTTTAAGGGGATGGTTAACACACTTGTGTAATCAGATTTTAAATATCTAATTTCTAAATGGGTGAAAATTAATTTATTCTCCAAATACCTCAGTTTGAATCACGATAACACGGCAAAAAAAGTGACACAAAGCACGGTAAATGAGATGGAGTTTAATTACACTGGGGTAGCCTAATTAACGGGGAACACAGGGACAAGTATAGGTTTTGAAAGATAAAAAGCGTCCTCTTGGCTTTTCACATGGTAATATTATTTTAAAAAATATGGGTTGCATACACTAGTTGTTATTCGACCTAGTCATAAAATGCTACTAGGCTAAATAGTGGCTCCGTGGAGCCATGGACCAGCTGGTAAGCCATCTTTCCCAAACCTGCAGATATTACAGTATTTTGGTGATAATCACTGCTCCTCCCCGTGGACAAATGAAGCATTGCAACTGGTTTTCAAACAGGTCTCTAGGGGTGTTACAAATCAGGGCTGCATTTCCTACGTCATCGCGGGGATTAAATTAACTCCACGGAGCAGGCGGCAGGCTTGCACGGAGCCGTCACAGATCTGCCACAGACCTGCCCCAGACCTGCCAAGGTTCAGTCATGGAAACAGGGGAACTTTTAAGTGGCTCCTACTGTACAACAAAAAGTGTGCTGGAAAGAAATAATATTAAATTGCAGGTCAGAAAAATTTTTTTTTTTTTACCCGAACTTTTTACACCCTTTAAGCACCTTGCTGGCTGCTCACCCTCTCCTCTCTCGATGTGAGCAGGCAGGCAGGAGAGAGTTACTATGGTTACGCAAATCGGCATTGCCAGGTCATTTTATCATGAGCCTATGAAAATGTAAGCTTATATGAATTTCAACAAAAACACCTTTGTAACACGGATGTTGTCATGCCTCTTGAAATAAATGCAGATCTCTGTATGTGTGTGTGTGTGTGTGTGGGGGGGGGGTTATACACACCCACCACCCCCAAACACACACACACACACACACACTGGGCCAAAATGCCAGGGCCAACTTTTTGCTGCAGTCCACCCCTGGGGCAACGATCCAACGAATAAACTGAAGAGCTGGGATTTGGGATTACCGTTTTAATTGTTAATAAAAGGACAACAATAATCTCTAGTAAGCAGTACAATCAGTCAAGGAGTAACAGTGCATTATGTTGTGTCTAAGTGTACTATCAGATCAATAAAGTGGAGGTTTTAGATTTAATTATAGATCCACCCAAGGAAGTAAAATGTACTGACAGTATTGTGTTAGTATGTACCCTGCCAAGTGAATGTGATGTGCTGATTTGTACTATAAACTGTAACACTGTAAATGGTCAAAACCATTTTCAAATAAATATTTCTGATTGAATTTTAGAGGGAACTACATATACGTACAGTGCATGTATATAGGTTTTCTGGTAATCACTGTACCATTCAGAAAATGCAGTGTAGTCAAACAGGGTAAAAGTAAACTGGGATGTATAAAGTGACTTAGACTGGTCAAAACTATCTGAAATATTCAATGGACTCTTTTGCTGTGGATTTAAGTGTTTATTTCAGTGCATTTATGTGCTTTCCATGTGCTGCTAAAGCACCAACATGTCATGGTGCATTAAAAACAAGAAAAAAAAAAAGAAGTAGACAGTGGGAGGCTCAATGTCATGTTTACTATAACCAGCCAATGGTGTCCACTGGCCGCATCTCAGTGACATCATAGAGAACATAAGCCGCAGCCCATAAGAGTCAGTTAATGTATTTAAATAAAGTGACATCACAAACAGCATTACATCTCTACTCCAAAAGCCCCTCCCTTCGGCATTACTGAACAGTACATATCAAAAATGACATTTTCTCAACTTCAACTAAACGTGGAATTTATTATTATTATTATTATTTTTTATACAAACATGAAAATCTAAAGTTAGCTGACAATATGGAAAGTAGACTCAATTTGATTTTGACTGGAGGACCTCATGGGAAAGCCAGTAAAATCAGGTTAAAATTAACTATCAGGAAGTGGCTAACAGTAAAGATGCAAACTTGCTTCTTTTAGAGAGATGCTGCTGATGGGAACTTCAGTAGCTTTCAGGGTTTTATTGAAGCACCACCCATCCTCTTTACGTTTTTTTTAAAAAAAGCACTGAAAGAATGGAATATGGTCAGGTTGTTTTCTTCTTTGATTTGCAGTTGTTCATATGATAGTGGGGTTTGTGGTCAGTGTCAGCAGGAGTAAATGTGTTTGGAGTTAATATGTTTTCAGGATTCTACTAAAATATGCATAAACTTAAAGCAGAAATTCAAAGTTTGTGAACAATATTTCACATTAATGTCCATCAGTGTGTTTCCACGGTCCCTCTCTGTTCAATTGTAACAGCTTGTATTTGTGTTCTGTTCTCATGCCGAGAATTATCAAGGGAGGAGGCATGTGCTTGAAAACTGACGTGGAGGTCACAAAGGTCCAAACCCCCCCCCCCCACCCCCCCACCCCCCCACCCCACCCCCCACACACACAAACACACTCTCACCCACAGACACAGGAGGTCGCCACCAGTGCCAGTTAAAAATCACACAAAAAAAAAAAAACTGTCAACTAAATGAAAACAGTGTAGTCATAAAAAAACTATGTACAACCAATGGAGCGGCAAAAAAACACTGACTTGTATTTTTGTCATTAAAAGGTCGTCACACAACCTTTTGATCCTCTTCTGTACAATGTGACTCATTACAACAGTACAAATTCATCAGGTTATGTCTCCTGCCCAATGAGAGGACAAATAGCTTGTGACAGCCTGAGTTGTATCTTGTCACTGACATGAGGTCAACCTCCCCCCTGCATCTGATGTAAGAGCAAGATGTCCCGAGGTACTCAGAGTACTCTATTCACAAAAGGACAAAAAAGACAAGCTCCTTAGGAAAGACAGTAAGTGGCTACACATGTATTTCAAACCATCCATAAAGAATAATCCATTCCAGAAGAAGAAAAATAGATAAAAGTCAGGATTCTCAGTGTGTTTTTCTTGAAAAGCAGAACTAATGTCCTGTCATTACTACGGGAGAAAACTCATCCAACCACCCCTACCCCAACCCCAACAGCCATCCCACCACCAAATCCAAGTTTGTTACAGCTCAGTCATTTTTTAATTTGTTTATTTTTTATTTCATTACACCCAAGGCAGAATAAAAGTTACTAAAACTCAAGACTTTTACAGTTACAGTGACAAAAACAGTTTAAGAGACCCACAATTTAAATTGGACTGCAAAATAAAAAATAAAAAACAATCTTTTTCTATTTTTGTAAAATGCCCAGGCATTCTCCGATATTACAAATACTGGTATACTTTTACAGTAAACAAGAAAAATGTAATATATATTCATGTATATTTATATATTTACTAAAACCCCGTCACCAAAAAAAAAACAAAAAAGAAAAAGAAAAAAACAAACAAACAATATACACATTGCCACTATGGCATTCAGAGAAACTTTAGAAGCAAACCTGGAAAAAAAATACTCATTTGTTGAAAACACACATACACACAAATATTATTTTACCCTTGTACTTGTTTCAATACTGTAAACTTATTTTAAGACAGAGTGCACTAAATTCTTTTTTAGTTTCTGCATTTCCTGATTTTTGTTGAGTCTCTTCCTTGACTATTTGTGTGGCTTTTGTCCACTCCTGAAATTTTCTGTTGTCGGACAGACTCTTGTCCTCATGAATGGAATTTGATATATAGCTATATATAGGTTTGTGCCTTTATATGTACATATGCATACATATATACACACACAGACACACTGATATTGTGCTGGGTACTCCTAAACCTAAACTCAGCATTGTTTCATTTGTACTGATTTATATAGTTCTGTTGAAATATCAAATTTCAAGTTTAAGATAACACAATTTTACATTTTTTCTTTGTTCAATTTGATCCTTCATAAAAAGTGTTGCATTTGTCTGAGACATTAAATAGGAAGATCATTATTCAAGGCACACTCATGTCAAATTGAATGGCAGTAAAAAAACTGTCACAAATAAATATAATTTTTCAATATTTTTCAATTTATAGTGCCAGCATTGGGAAAGCCTAGCCTAATAACCCTGGGCACTTCAGCGTCAGGAGATCCCAAGCTCTAGACCCTATAGTACCTTTTTTGTCCAGCTCTGTGTGTGTGTGTGTGTGTGTGTGTGTGTGTGTGTGTGTGTGTGTGTGTGTGTGTGTGTGTGTGTGTGTGTGTGTGTGTGTGTGTGTGTGTGTGTGTATTGGATGAAAAAATCATAAAATGCGGGTCTGTTGTTCAGAGCTCTGAATTTATACATTGACAGCATCCAAATCTGATCTGATTTCAAAAGAAAAAAAGTGCCACTCTAAAGGTGGGTGGGGCCTAATGAAAACAGGGATTATGATATTTACAGGGTTCCCAAATATTTTCAGTTGACAATCTTTCCAGACTTTTCTATGACGTTTCAAGGACCCATAATAAAGTTGTTGTTTTTTTACTTGCCTCACTTGTCTGGTGTTTTTCAAACATATCAGATTCGAACCTTATTCAAACATAATGTCAGCAAACTGGCATAAGTGGAGGGAGAGAGGAACCCAGGGCAAAGATGATGAAATGTAAGATGGTAAACAAAACAAACTATATTAAGTTAATGTTACATTGTGTGGAGGTAGTATATCCACAAAAGTTTATTGTAACATGTTCATTATACACAGTGAAATTCCATAACTTTTCCAACGACGACTTTAATGCCTTTTTCAATGACTGGAAAACATAATTGTGAAATTCCATGACTTTTCTATGTTTTCCATGATTGTGGGAACCCTGGATTTAAAAGAAGGAAGGGGCATGGAGTGAACTGATGCTGCTTTTCTAACTATTAGTCTTACTACTTCAGCACACACTGATATATATATATTTCCTCTTCCACATAAAACTGTCCCACAACTTTGAGGGATCCCTATTCCTGCTGAGGTGACTTCAGTAATCAGATGATACAATTATAGAATCACTATAACAATACAATTTAAATTTACTGTATCACTTTTGAACAAATTGTAAGATATTTTAGCCTGAAAAATGCATAGGGATGTTGATTATTATAAATCTCAACAATAAAATCTGAGAATTATAAATTTTCCTCAGAAATCTAGTTCTGCATCAGCTATGTATGCATATACATTTAACCCTCTCTAAACTAAATGATGTGATCATTTTAATTCAAATATAAACAAGTCTAATCACTTAGAAATGAAGATAAAGCTTGGGCATGAGCTTGGTAGGCGGGACCAACACATTCTCATTCCAACCTCATCACATATCGACGTATGGTCACGAACTTTCCACATCGACATATGACATGCAAGGTACCATGGGTGCATTGGTTGTTGACTTTCTGGGATGTCAGGTCAAATTCATGCCTATTACATGCATTGTCTGTTTAAAATACACTTCCATTTTCACAGGAAATGAATAGCTTGCATACAGTCTCTTTTAAAATGAACGCACTACGTCGGTACAACACCTGAAATTAATGTTGTTGTTTTTTTCAAACAACAAATGCACATGGTTACATTAAGCAAACATACGTGGTTGGGTTTAGGAGAAAGGAACATGGTTTGGCTTTTCAATCTTACGGGAAGCGAACACCAGCCTCCCGGGTGAAAGTCAGTGGTTGTTGGACCCATCTACCACACCTACCACCCGCACTACTTGAACTTCTGCTGACTTAACTTTCATTGCTGTCCTGCTACATTTCCCCCGACTCCGCTTTGCACCATTTAACAATAACAGCGACCAGCCGCATATCATGCCAATGTGAAATTATGGCTTTTTTAGTCTGTGTCTGACACCAGAAGTCACTGACCAAGCGCCAGTATTTGACAACTTCAGAGTGAGACTGGGTTGGGGGGACAGAGGGCAGCACAGGATGCTGTAGAGGACACAACTGTCCCTAATTATTTAAACCTGATAAAATGGAAAAGCTTCTGGAGGCAAAGGAATTAATGGGTAAATCAAGAAAAGCAGTACAGTTTACCCTGAGATGCCCCTATGCTAACTCTTTCTCATTCTTCTATTTATCTTTATGTATACTCATATTGCATGGCTTCATGCTCAATTTACTCCAAATAAATAATGTAGCCTAGATCATATGGCTGCATGCAAAAATATAATACATGGAAGTATGAATGCAGGTAAGATGGGGATGGGGGATAGTAAATGAGGGATAGTTGTCGTAACGTAGTCAGGGCTTGGTACAAACCAGTCAGCAGCTGCCTTATCTAAAATCTGTTTCTTCTGACTGGAATGATGGATTCAGGAGGAGACAGGGTTTTTGAACCTTGGGATCCTCCTAGATTTTAAATTTACTGTCAAATATGACGCTCAGTGCTACATATTCAATTATATTGACATGTTTTAAACTTAGTTCATGCTACAATGCCAAAGGATTGTTGTCCGCGTATCATCATCACACAAAATAGACTAATTCTAGCATTCTCAGTTTCAAATTGAAGATTGAGATTCAGCTTCTCTTCAAGAAATCACACATTTAGCTTAATATACAATTTCCTACAAGCAGCGGCCAAAAAAGATTACTTAAAATGGACTTTTGCCTTCTAAAAAAAACTCTCAGGATATCATGTGGGTTTAAAAAAAAAAAAAAAAAAAAAAAAGCTTAAAATGCAAATTTAAAGTAAAACAAATAGTAAAAAAAAAAAAAGCCTAAATAATAATGTACCTGCACATGCCAAAATACAATAAATAGAGAAATTATTGCACAGTTAAAGGCTCCACATATGTCATAACTCAACTGGCTGATTGTTTAAAAAGGAACCCCAAATGAGGCAGTTTAGACAGCTTCAATTGGTGTTAGGATCAATGTTTTCACTTTTTTTCTCAGTTGGCAGTTTCTTAAAAACACTAATATAACCCAAAATTAACATTTCAGAAAAAGAGTATCCAGCTACCCCGTTTTGTTTATTTTTTAAGTCAAAGTGTGTTGCAGAGTTTGGGAACAGAGAACCTGGTTTAGGTTCTCTCTGTTTGTTCAATTTTGACCTCATTGGTCATCAAATGTTCTCCATGCCACTTTTTCATGTGTTTCTCCAGAGTGCTGTACACGCTGAAGGGCATTTGGCAAATGTCACAGCGGTAGACCTCCTTACCAAGCTGGCCATGTGTCTTCATGTGGCGCGTGAGCTTGGAGCTCTGGGCGCAGGCATAGTTGCACAGCTCACACTTGTAGGGCCTCTCACCAGTGTGACTGCGCCGGTGCACTGTCAGGTTGCTACAGTTCTTGAACACCTTGCCACAGTATTCACAGGTGTCACACCTTCTGCCATCCTTGGAGCTAGGCCGACCTGGGCCTCCACCCAGATGAGGCGTGCTACCTCCACTCGCGGTGCCGCTGCGGCCTGACAGGCCTCCATCCAGCAGGTCACCCGGAGGCGTTGAGAACCTTAGGCTGCCATTCTCAGATGAGTGCTCAGAGGAGGTTGCGAAGGGAGATTGTCTGGAATCAGTGAAGCCTAGGAAAGGGTCTTTGATGAAGTGGCGTGACGCAGCATAGCCTACCAACCACTGAGAGTAGACATTCTCAGAGGGAATGTGGGGTGCTGGGGGAATGTCCAAGTCCTTTTCAATCTTGATGCGTTTATTTGAGGAGTTGGACAGGCTGGGGCTGGTGATAGGGGTTGGCTTACGGGGAAACAGGCCTGAGAAAGAGTCGCCGGAGCCACAGTTCCGGCCGTTAATGGTTGTCCTCTCTTCCTGCTGGTGGTGGTCCATCTCCCCAGCCACTGAATCCTCATCACCAGTGTCCCGCTGGCCATCCGAGCCCCTCTTGGAGAAGGGCATCCTTTTACGATTGTCAACTATCAAATTATTGTACTGCTGTATAGAGTTAAGCGCCCCACCTTCAACCATCTTCTCAAGAGTTATTGACGACTTCTCCTCTGAGGGTGGTTTAGAACCATTTTCCCTGTTACGGTAGAACTCAGACTCCATGCTGAAGTTGGATTCTGGTCGACTCTCATTCTCCAGTTCCTCTTCTTCCTCCTCTTCATCTTCCTCCTCATTGCCTTCCCCCTGGAAGTCCCCATCACGATTCTTCATGCCCTCACCTGTGCCATCACTGGTGCCTGGCTCTGGGGAGCTTGTGGTGGACAGTCCGTCATCTGAGCGCCCTGTCAGGGATCCAGCCTTGTGCATGTGGGTCTTCATGTGGCGCTTCAGCTTACTTGCCTGAGAGCAAGCATGGTCACACAGCTGGCACTTGTATGGTTTTTCTCCAGTATGGCTGCGCCGATGCACCACCAAGTTGCTCTGGAACTTAAAGGTTTTACCGCAGAACTCACATGATTTGACCTTATTCTGTGTCTGAGGAGGGGTGGTGCTGTTTGGTGGCATCGGCGGTAAGGGAGGGGTACTCAGAAAGGGTGATTTTGGACCGGGCTGGAAGGGGTTGGGGTTAAGCAGTCGGTGCATAGGATTGGCCCTGCTGGGTGACAGTGGTGGTGTGGTGCTATTGTTGTTCCCTGCCAACTCACGTAACCGCCTGGAGAAGTCCATTGACTGGGATTCCATGGCCATGGGCGTTAGCCGCATCACTCTCTCAAAGGCACTGGGGTGCTGTGAGATGAGGCCCATTTCCTCTGCGCTAAGCCGTTCCAGCCGATGGGGGTCGAGGTGGTGACGGGGAGGCGGGCTGACAAATGGAGGCGTGTTGGGGAGGCGGTTCTCCATAAAGCCTGGGGGAGGCTCCCGGAGCAGGGGTCCCGCCATCCTCAGCAGGTGGAAGGGGTTGTTGTCCCCGAGAAAGTTGGTGAGGGGGGACTGCGGGATGGAGTCATTGCCCATAGGTGGAGGCATAGTGATGCGTGGGGTGAGGGCTGTGCTGGAGGGGTTGGACTCCAGGTATATGCGAATGCCGTGGGTGTTCTGGGCATGCTGCAGCAGGAACCAGGCGCTGGGGAAGGGCTGCTTACATGAGGTACATATATAACTGGAAGGCTCATCCCTGCCACCTGCAACACACATAGAGAGGGAAATACATGAAATATTTCAGCTGACAACCAACTCATTTTACTACTCTCTTAAAACTTTAGTCAGCAATGTAAAAGCTCATCTAAAAATGACAAACATTCTCAAGTCCAAACTGACACATGAATTCCTTTTTAAAGATTATTAGGTCAAAGTAAAATCTACGTAATTCCAGAATCAAATGAATCATCAAAATGCTACTTTTAACAGCTTATTTGCAGTGTGTTAACTTTTGTTGGCCAAAAAGCAGTGAAATACGCGTGTATGCTTTACAGTTGGATATTCTGTCTAATACTCCTCGTAGCTGGAAAGGCCTTGGCCCTTCATGTTGTCACATAAATACTACATACTTATCACACTTTTGACAAGTGCAAAAGCTGGGAACCCTTCCAAGCAAAAAGTCTGTAATGTTTGCAGAGTTAGAGATGCCAAACACATATTGGTGAAGACCAGGGCCGGACTGGCCTGCTAAATGGCCTGCAGGCTGTAGAGCAGGCCTGGACTGCCCATAGGGAAAACTGGGACTATTCCCAAAGCACTGGCCTGTGATTGGCCTGCTTGTCATTTTTTTCCCAACAGGCAGGCCAGATCAGAGCAATCACAGCGGCGCAGTGATGCGAGGAGAGGGATGAGGTGTGTGAGGTTGAGCCACTTGTCAGTTGTGAAAAGACAAGATGTGATTGGTTTGTTTTGATTTACACCCGCCCCAACAGTCCTATGTTGTAAACACAGCCAGCCAGATGCTTCTGCAAGTAAGTTACCTAAAAAACACTGGTTCTTCTCAGCATGAGATCCGGGGACCCCCAGGGGTCCTTGAGGCCAGATAAATGATTGATAAATGGACCCTATAGTACATTTGGTAAGGCTCCATTTGTACATTCTCAGAGAGTTAAATTGACACTGAGGATTGGACTTTTACAATTACAGTGTAGAAATGTAGGCCCTTGAAATTCAAAGGTTTGAAAACCACGGACCTACTAGCCATATTTTCACTACTTTTGAGATGATTTATTTGTGCAACAAATGGGATATGATCATTTCATTATCCTACATGAATACAAGGGCAAATCAAGTAAGAAATTCACTGTTACACTGTATAAAGTATAAAGTGTACACAAAACAACTATACTTCTATGTTTGCTATGTAAAGGTGGAGGTGATGTTGGTACCAGTCCTGCTGATACTTCAGAAGGAGAGGCCAGTGCAGGGCAAATGGCAGAAGGTACAGAAAAATGTCTACAGTAGAGCATGTCATTGGTGGTACATAAACTTGAGTTATTTGCATATTCCTTGGGATTAAATTACAAGAATGCAATTTATTCATTTTTATTATTAGTCACCAGCCTGAAACAAGTTGCAGACACATGAACACCAGTTTAGTTTAGTTTATTTGTTTAGCACAAGTTAGTACAAGTACAACTGTGCAAGGTGGGAACGAAGCCTCTGCAGGCTTTTACAGAGTTCCACACCTGCCCATATCAATCACATGACATGCAGGCTAAACACTCAGCAAAAAAAACAAAAAACAAGAGAAAACAAACAAAAACAATACAAAACAAGAAACACCAACAAAATACAATTTAAACCCAGGAAAGACGCAGCAAAAGCAAGCCACCCACAATCAGAAGGATTGATAAAATCATGTTAGAGAAGGATGAGCGCAGGGATCAGGCGGGTAATAGAAGTTTCTTCAACTGCTTTTTAAAAGCAGAAGGGGAGGACATTGATCGCAGTGATGAGCTTAATTCACTCCAGAGCTTAGGACCTCTAAAAGTAATGTTAAATTGGTGTCTTGAAGTCCATGTGCGGGGTAAGAGTAGACTGTAATTACTGTGTCTAGTTTGATATGTGTGTACATATGTAGTGGGGATGAACAAATTCTGAAAGGTGTCTGGAAGATCTTGTTTCCTATATACAAAGTTATGCATGAGTAAGAATGTTTGATAAACATTTACCTTGTCAATGGGGAGTACTTTATATTTTTTAAAAAGGGGTGCCGAGGGTGCATATCTGTTTGAGTGGGATATAAATCTGAGATATTTCTTCTGTATGACACTTAATTTATTCAGGTATGTAGGATAGGTTGCTGCCCAGACATTGTTACAATAATTAATGAATGGGAACAAAAAGCTATAGTATAAGGTTAAATAAGCTGAGGAGTGAATTAAGGGACAAACCTTCCTCAAAATGCCAAGCATTTTCGCAGATCTCTTAGAGACAAGGTCGATATGATCAGACCATTTAAGACCGCGATCTATAATAACTCCTAGGAATTTAGTATGCTGAACCAGTTTGATTTGAGTATAATTGATAAAAATTTTAGCTAATTCTATAGGGTAATGTTTATTAGTATTACAAAAAATCATGAAGTGGCATTTTTTTGCATTGAGGCTAAGTTTGTTCCATTGAAACCATTCCACAATCGAGGATAATTCCTCATTGACAGTTTTAAAATATTAAAGTCTTCGTGTGCAGCTACGAGGTTTGTATCGTCTGCAAATAATACTTGGAGAAGTTTGGTGCATGTCATGGCCATGTCATTGATGTAAATTACAAACAGTAAAGGCCCCAGGATTGATCCCTGAGGAACACCAATCATAATTTGTGATTTCTTGGAAGTAAAGCCTGCCAAATGAACATATTGCTCTCTGTTGATTAAATAGTTACTGAACCATTTCAGGGCAGCATCCTCCACTCCATATCTGTTGAGTTTGGCAATCAATATATCATGACTGACCGTATCGAATGCCTTACTCAGGTCCAGGAAGACTCCAAGGGCGAATTTTTTTATTATTTAATAAGAGCTAATGAAATATAGTTAACAAGTTGAATAAGGGCATGCTCAGTAGAATGTTGTTTACGAAAGCCGTATTGATGTTTATATAAAATATTGTTGGCTGCTAAGTGATTAAATAATCTAGAATAGACGAGCTTTTCCAAGATTTTTGATATGCATGGTAGAATTCATATTGGCCTGTAATTGTCGCCTGTCTTGAAGATCGGTATGACTTCAGCAATTTTTAAATCCTGGGGGACAATTCCAGTTTTAAGAGACAGAGAGAGGATGTGTGTGAGGGGTTTGATGATACAATCAATGGTCTCTTTAATAAGGACACTTTTGATGCCATCATGACCATGGGCTGCATTTTTCAATGACAAAGTGATATTACGAACCTCTTGTAAAGTTGGAGGGTCAAAATTTAGGAGTGGAGAATACTGGCCTTTGATCATAGAACAGGGGTCTATGTCAGAGCCATTGATGCTAGATGCTAGTTCCGAACCAACAGATATAAAAAAGTCATTGAAGCCATTAGCAATATCAATAGGGTTAGAGAGGACCCCCTTCTTACCATTCATCTCTACAGGGGCAGCAAATGGAGATTTAGTGCGATTGAGTAGGTGATTAATAAGGTGCCATGTTGTTTTAATGTTATTGGAAGCTTGAGTAAATTGAGTAGAATAATATGTTTTCTTTCCTTTTCTTACAAAGGCTGTAAATTGTTTTATACATTTCTTATAGGTTTCAGTATTCATAAGGGAGGGGTTAAGAATAGATCTCTTATAAAGTTTTTTTTTTTTTTCCGGGAAAGTTTTTTAATTCATCAGTTATCCACGGCTTCCCCCTAGAGAATTTATTTCTAGATTTTTTTGCTCACCAAAGGAAATGATACATCTAAGGCCTTATTAAAGGACTTTAAAAATAATTCATATGCATTATTTGCGTCTTGCGACAGGAGTACCTCATCCCATATAATAGAGCCAATGGCCGGCTTAAAATTATCAATGCTGTTTCTAGAGAATTTACGGTACTTATTTGGCACATTCTTAGGATTGTTAGACTTAAAAAAGTTGGAGTGGATAAATTGGAAGACAGGAAGGTGGTCAGAGACATCACACATCAGGAGGCCTGAAGTGACCTCAAATTCATAAGAGTTAAACAAAATATGACCAATGAGAGTAGCAGATGAAGAGGTGATTCTGGATGGTTTGGTAATTAGAGGGGAAAAAAAAAAAAAAAAAAAGTGCATTTAAGAAATCAATCGTTTGTGTGAGATCACATTTGAGTAAATTAATATTATAATCACCAAGTAAAAAACATAATTTACTTTCTTTGGTTATTATTTCAAGAGTGGAATGAAGTGCACCAATAAATGTGTTGATGTCTGAATCTGGTGGTCTATAAATGCAACCGATCAGAATGCTATTTCCATTAAATTGCTGACATGATGGAATTTCAATAAATATAGACTCTGTGATAGTGGTGTCAAATTCAGCACTAAGTTAATCTCTAGAAACAGCATTAAAGGTGTTCAAAACATATAATGAGACACCCCCTCCTCTTCTGTTCTTTCTACAAGAACGAAATGCTGTATATTAGGCAGGGGGAATAAATTAAATACATCATCAGTCAGCCAAGTCTCTGAAAGGGCCAGGGCTGAAAAAGGAAAACTTAAAGTAGAAAGTTTTAAATTCGTCATAATTTTTGGCCATACTACAAATATTCAAGTGGGAAGTAGATAAAAGATTTTTATAGAGGTTCAGGGTTTGATACGGTGTATTCACTTGTACTTCAGAGTAATAATTGCAAGACAATTTTAATGTGTTTAAATTAGATTGATTAACGTCAGGATTAAAGAAGGTATCATAGATGCCATAACTGTCCGTGTTCTGCTCAAACAGGTTGAAAACTAAAGAGTTAATGTCAGTGGTGGGTAAGTTAACAGAAGCCATAGAGATACTTAAGAAGCTTGTTAGCAGATCGACACAGACTCACTTGTTGGAAACTGTCAGTCCGCTGGTTGGGTAACCCACCCATTTCAAGTTGGCCTACATCTGATGTTAACTGGATATTCCGTTTGTCCCAGACAGTTACAAAAATCATAGTCCAATATCAAACGCCACAAAAAAAATAAAGAAAGAAAAAAGAAAGTAATAGGTCCACATATCCGCAGCTCATCAGGCACTGGCAGTTGACATAAATGGCTCTCTCATGTAGTTGTAATAATAGCCTTGTGTGTGTGTGTGTGTGTGTGTGTGTGTGTGTGTGTGTGTGTGTGTGTGTGTGTGTGTATTTTTGCTTATTGTTTTGCTTATCAAGAGATGTTTTTTCATCAAATTTGAAAAATAAACACACAAACATATTGATCCAAAAATTCTAATATTTCTTAACACTTCATAAGTTATTTGAACTGTGTACATGTTTTAGTTTTTGAGATATGCTCATTTTTATGAGCAGAGTACAAAGGTGTTTTGATAGTTTCATCTGCAGTAGAAATCTTTCTCTATTGGTATTTTTTTGTATTTCATATCCCTATAATCTGTACAGCCTAAATGCTAAAAGGTTATGTGAGTTAATAAACCATAACAATTGATAAAAGTATTGAAATTGTATCATAAATTAAAAAACAAAAATACAACAGACATTCCTATCGACCTACTTCTCTGCTCCTCTGCTGCCACTGTACGTTTTCACCATCCTTTGGACTGCTGGACTGCATAACATCATGATGTCATTGCACGCGGACAACATGATGGCACCAAAGACAGAAGTCTTATTTTTCTGATGCAAAAAAAAATGCTCTAGCTGTTTTAGTTTTTAATTTAGATCGATTTCGCGAAACAACAATCTCCTGAAGCCATGACAAGACAATACTGTGGTGTCACCACAGGTTTTCACCGTCTTTTAGATAGCTTGTGGCATAAAGTAATGACATCATCGCATGCGGACAATGTGATGGTTGGAAAGATGGAAGTCTTAGCTTTCTATTGCAAAAAGAATGAAGGCTCTAGCTCTTGTAGTTTTTTATTTTAGATCAATTTTAAAAAGGATCATGAAAACAATAACCCCAAGCAGCAGCCTGTGTTTTCAGAGGATTAAGGACAGCAAATGTATTTTCACTCAATAATGAGGTGGAATTACAGAGAAAGACAGGTAACCCAATACTTAAAGATGCTTTTGATAAGATATTGGGAGACCAAGCCTCACTCTTTTTTTGTACCTTTATTAACTAATAAATGAAATTACTTTTATGTATTACACACAGGTTTTCACTATTCAGAAGGGACTTGTTACCACCACAGCACAACCAAACAGGCTGAGGAGCACTCCTAGAGGAATTATATGCAGACACCCCTTCCACACACACACACACACACACACGCACTCGGCCACAGATAGCGGTAATTGTGCTCTTGATCTTGCGCTCGTATTTATTAAATGAAAGCTTGTTGTCTTGACCTAGTACACTAATTTCAGATACTCAGTGAAACATATGCTAATTGTTTTACTTATTTGTGTGTGTATATGTGTACATGGTCGTAGCTATTTCTGGCAGCCACACACAAACACACACACGCACGCATGCATGCACACATAAATACAGAAATGTATGCTGTAAACAAACACTGTTTTCATTGTGTATGTAGATCTGTTTCTGGCAGAATGCACTACTGTGGGAAAAAAATGTAATTCTGTTCAAGCACACATCTAAGTTGCCACTTTTCTTTTCTTAGGTGCCTGCCTGGAAATGCATGCTTGGAAAAATACACTGATATTTATTGCATAATACAAAATACAAATCAAATCAATTAATTGTGTAGTTAATCAGGATGTATGCACTATAATTAAATCCCACATGTTTGAATTCTTAAACACCTTCCAACCGAACCAACAAAATCATTTTGTTTAAATATACGTGAAAAGCCCAATAAATGATCTATTAAACAATAATAACCAATCAGTAATATTTCATCTTTCTCAAACATCTGCAGAAAAAAAACCTACCTTAATAATTCAAAGCGCAGTAATTCTATTTTTTTTTCTTTCTGACTCTCTGACTGTGTGTGTGTGTGTGTGTGTGTGTGTGTGTGTGTGTGTGTGTGTGTGTGTGTGTGTGTGTGTGTGTTTGTTAAGAAGGACAGGCAAGAGGCAGAACAGCTGTTCACCTCCAAAGTCCTTTTGAGCCTTTTGACTTAATTATAGGGGACAACACATTCACACTCGCACCCTCACACACACACACACACACACACACACACACACACACACACACACACACACACACACACACAATCTCTCTCTCTCTCACACACACACACACAGACAATGTAAATAATAGCCCCCCATGCCTCAGCTTTTGTCTGCACCTTCCTCTCTCCATGCTTTCACACACAAACAGAGACAGAGAGAGAGAGAGAGAGAAAGATCCTCTGTCTTTCAGCTGAACTTCTTCTCTGCTGACAGAAGTCATTGGGGCCCAACAATTAAGAGCGGAGGGGTCTGTGAGAGTATGAGAGTAAGATTTAGATAATGTGTGTTTCTGCTCTCCAGCCACAGTGGAAGGAGCAGGTCGTGGTTTTGGTTTGGAGGGAAGTGTGTGTGTGTGTGTGTGTGTGTGTGTGTGTGTGTGTGTGTGTGTGTGTGTGTGTGTGTGTGTGTGTGTGTGTGTGTGTAGGCCTCTATGGGTGTGTATGTTTGTGTGTGCGTGCACCCTCCCAGGGGAAGGGAGTCCAACGCAGATGGCAAATAAAGTATGCAGCCCGAGGCGAGAGCACATTATGCTAATTCTAATGTCAGCTGTACTTTAATATACGACTCTATTTAATCACCCCATTATTTCCTATTTCCATATGAAAAACGGGACGGGGGGGGGGGTGCTCATCACTTGATTTGGTAGAATGAACAGACCCATGTTTTATGGAGTGCTGCGTTTGTGTGTGTATGTGTGTGTGTGTGTGTGTGTGTGTGTTGGGGGGTAACAAATGACAAAACACACTCCCTCCTCAGCATCCACATTCTGCATAGTTATTTTCTTCCTTTCTCTCCTCTCTCTGTTTCTGTTTTACAAGCACACGCACACAGTTTGAATCATGACCTATTGTATGTGTATTTATAATAAGTCTGTAGCTTTGTGTGAGTGTGTGTCTGTGTGTGAGAGGGTAGAGGCCCTTCCTGTAAAGGTTATACCAGGTCACTATGTGTTCATCACGTCTAGCTCTCTCTCTTCAGAGATATCAGTGATTTCCCTTACAGACATACAGTAATTCGGTAATTTGTGGGCAGCTGTGGCTCAGGAGTAGAGTGGGTCATCCACCAATCGAAAGATCAAGGTTCGATCCCGGGCTCCTCCAGGCTGAATGTCGAAGTATCCTTGAGCAAGATACTGAACCCCAAATTGCTCTCGATGACTGTTCCATCGGTGTGAGTGTGTTAAAACTGAGTAGCAGGTGGCACCTTGTATGGTAGCCTCGGCCACCATTGTATGAATGTGTGTGTGAATGGGTGAATGTGACTAGTGTAAAAAGCGCTTTGAGTGGTCACTAGATAAAAATAAAGGCGCTATACAAATGCAGGTCCATTTACCATTAAATTCCAACGAGTGGAAACAAATTACTACAAATTACTAGTAAACATTTTTACCTTCTAACAGGTACCGTGTCTGTCTGACTTGTCTGAAACTAATTCGTCAAATAAATTAAGTTTAGCGTAATGTGATGTACACTGTAAACCCCAATTCACTCACTTAACTAATGATGTTTTTTGAAACTGCTTGCACTCACAGTCAGCAAAATACTGTAACATAGGTTTTGAGTACACCAGGCACAAAATAAATGTGTCACATGACCCTAGTCTGACAGAATTTTATGTCAGTTTCCAGAATGTTTTGCTGTTTTTAAGCTTTTAATTCATTGTCATATGAACAGAAAAACAATGAGTACACATTTTATTTTTATATAATTGTACTTTGAATAGAACTACATGTATGTCCATATGACCATAGCTGTCTAGGAACATTTGATGAAAGTATGTCAGAGCTTGACTAGTTTAATCTGACACATAATAGCAATGATGACTTAATGAAAGAGGGAAAAACATAAAAAAGAGAACCTGGAGCTGCACCCAAAAAAGAAGGAAGGAAAAGGGAAACACCTCAGCATCCAGACCTCTGACACTGACACCGGTAAGGAATATACCTAGTAAAGCCTAGTAAAATTAATATTTTAGTCAAATCAGTTCTTCAGCATTGGTGAATGTCACATTTTCATGTTCAGACTGTAATTGGTCATCATTAGCTGTTACTTAAGCAGACTGATTATCCAACGTATAAATAATGACACACTGCTCTCCCCTACCTACAAAAATTGACACTTTTAATAATTCAAAGTATTCAATCGGTATTGATATTGGTGATTCTGGCCCTGCATTACTTGGTATCGTATTGAAACCAACAGGTGAAAATCATAACAGTAATGATGGCTTGTTGCCCCAGAACACCATGCTGCTAAGACATCACAATAAAGGTTATGACTAAGGTTGCAACAGTATGAGATTTCCATGGTACAATAACCGTCTCAGAAAATATTGTGGTTTCACGGTATCACAGTATCACAGTATTACAAAATTATTATTATCAGTCCGAATAACCCTTGAAGGAATGAAAACAGAAGGGTTATATTTGGCTGAACAAACATTTTACTACTATAATTGGAACTTGAAGTCATTATTTTAAATGGATATATGTGTAAAAAGTTTCCATTTGAAAATGACTAAAATATAGTTGAAATTATCCTTCAAATTGTTTTTTTTTTTTGTTGTTGTTTTTTTATATATATATATATATATATATATATATATTGTAGATAAGCAAATGGACATGGTATGATGATTGTCAATTTTCATATCACAGCATACCTTAAAACTGGTATACCGCTGCAACTCTATTCACGACTCCTAAGTTCTAGTAATAATTTCAATAGAAAGCAAGACGGATACAAAATGAAAATAAATATATCAGACAAAGAAGAAGTGGAACACAACAATGCTAACACAACACACAGCAGCCCGCAGCAAGGTAGCTAGCCAACACAGCTAACATTACAGTTATGAGAAGCTATTACTGCTTAAATATTTCAAAACATTTTGCTAAAGTATAGATTAAACACGTCATGTTAAATAAAGCTGGTTGTAAGCTTTTCTCTTTGAAGATGTTAAAATCAGCAACTATTTTACTGACAAGTCTTGGTGGTTGATTTATATACAATCCTTTTTTTCCTTCTTTTGCAGTAACATATAGTATGTGTTCTGTGCCAATATAGTGAAATTGTATCTTATCATCTACTGAGTGTGCGATTACAAGGAAATCTGATATCCAATCCTAGTTTAGCCTGTGGATTCGGGGAATAGGGTGAAAGCACTAAATACACCTCTACTCATGGTAATTTCTACACTATTTGTGCTATTTGTACAATTTGTGAAATGTGTTAATTTCAAACACAATATTGTACGCTCTGTCTAACTCTTTCCATCTAATATGAATAAAAGTAATGGAAATACAAGAGCTTTTACTGTTCTAAAATTGGTTAATTGCACAAATCCATAATCCATTATAAAATTGCAAGCTATTAGTTTTAAATTACTAAATCAATTATTTGACATGAGTGGTACAGTAAACCAACACACATTAATGCTCACACAAGTTTGGATTTTCAGTGAGGGAAGCAATGTCACAGAAATCAAACTCATCTAAACCCTCAAATTATCCAAAAAAGAAGAAAAATATACAGGAGCTGACACTCCATTCTCACTGACTCTGGTGCTTCAAGCCTGGCCCTTTGCCTGTGTTTTGTTTGGCTCATGTTCTTACACACACACACACACGCACACACTTGGCAGCACAACCTGTATGAGAGAAGAAGAAAATGTGTGCTGTCTTGGATATTAAAAGTTGTTCTCCTTTATCACAATTTTAAAAAACAGTTGATAATATTATGGACACACACACGTGCACACACACACACACACACACACACACTTTGCTAGCTGAAGTCATGTAACTGCTGGTAAGGAAATGTGACAACATGTAGTCAGGGTTTAGGGATCTGACATACTACACAATACTACTGTAGCATTCAGATTTGTGAGTGTGTGTGTGTGTGTGTGTGTGTGTGTGTGTGTGTGTGTGTGTGTGTGTGTGTGTGTGTGTGTGTGTGTGTGTGTGTGTGTCCTTCAGCAGCAGCCATATGGAGAACAAACGTCCAAACAGAAACAATTACACTGCCTTCCTTCCCTCAGTCGCACTTGTTTCTCGCTATTCTGTCCTCTGTGTCGCTCCTTCCTGGTTTTGGTTTCACACTGTATAAAACTCTCATTACTGACTAATTCCAATTTTCACTATGATTCAATTTGCCATAATTACTGTGGCTGTGGCTAATAAAAAAGGGAAGAGAGGGAATGGCTAGAAATCGGTGCGAAGGTCAACTGGCAGTTAGCGGCGTTCATTTTCATCTCAGTGTATTCATCTGGGGCGGCTAATGGCCCAATTCCCCTCCCCCCTCTCCTCAATAAATATTGCTGGAATTACAGGTTAAATAGCTAAATTAAATCACAGCTATTACAGATGAGGGAGGGAGGAAGAGAGAGACAGAGAGAGGATTAGAGAGGGAGTCTAATCTGTGCAATTACAGAGGAAGCGCAGATCGCCACAAAGTGTGCAAATGATGTGTCGGAGGAGCACCGTCAATTTATTGTGTAAAATTATTACATACATCATTTTTCTTAGTGCCGTCAGCTGACATAAAGACAAACAGAGAGCGGACTGTGAAAAGCCAGAGCAGAGTTAAACACTCATCTTTAATCTTCGACTCTGCTTTAACATTCAATTTACAGTTTTACTCTTCCCTTCTTTCCAGTCTTCTTTTTGTATCCTCTTAAACTGGAGTTGTTTTCATGTTTAATTTAAGGTCTATTGTTTTTTAATCATACCGACAAACTGCACACTGAATTTCATCCCATACATAATAATAACAATAAAACATCTGACTTTGAGTCACTCATCAAGATTGACCTTTGATAGAAATTAATTCACCACTCTTCTCCTGCTTACTCTGTGGCCTGGCTAGTTGAAGTTTTAAAATGTAAACAGCGGAGGAAGAATTAAGGAAAAAGGTGGCAAGGACGGGAACCAACCACGACCCGTGTTATCTCATGCATCTCTGCATTCATCCGCCGTGGCAAGGAATTGTGTGTGACTTATGCGCTGATTAAGTGGTGGGTGATCAATGTGCCTGACATCGATTGATTTAGTTTCAGCAACGCAGTAGTGGGCAGCTCCTGTTAAGAGCTTCTTAAAGAGCGATCTTAAGAGCGATCCTAAGAAGGGCATTAAGAACTCATCTGGGAAACACTCTTGTCTTTGCGACCCTTCTTAGCTAAGACATTCTTAACTGTGCTCTTAAGTCTTAAGATCGATCTTAACTGGGAAACGCATCCATTGTCTCTTTTTAAAATACACTTCCGTTTTCACAGGAAATGTACAGTTTACATACAGTCTCTTTAAAAATAACTGTCAGTACAATACCAAAAATTTAAGTTTCTTTCCTTCAACAACTCACGCACATGGTTTGGTTTAAGAAAAAAGAACAGGGTTTGGCTTTACAATTTCATGGGAAGTGAACAACAGCCTCCTGGGTGAAAGTTGCTGGTTGCTGGACCCATCCAACCCCCCTTCCGCCCTCTCTACTCGAACTTCTGCCACCTTAAGTTTTGTTTTTGACGCAGCCGAGCACCAGTAAACAATAACCCCTTTTCCACCAACATTTCCAGAACTTTTTGCAACATTTTAAAAGTTTGCTTAAAATTTGTTTTACAGTTGAACGGAAGTACAACTTATGTGTACGATTTAATTATCCCAGCTGTCACATATTAAACAGGGTCAGTTAACACACAAGCTTTTGACAACTGTGGCCCCACATAGAATTGATTACTGTTGCTCTTATATAAAGGCTCTAGTTTAACAGGTAACCGTGAGACTATAATGTTTTTTTCACTTAGTAAGGTGATTTTAATACAGTGAACACAGCTGTAATCTTGATATATCTAGCATTTCCTTACACTATCTCATTCATCTGTCTGTTAGTGTAGTAGTGTAGTCTCCTCCACTGGTGTCCCTTCACCTTGATCTCTCAGTCTCAGAGGCTTACGAACACTGTGCCGTACAGTAGCCCCCACTCACTCCCTCTGTCCAATCAAAAGTGGATTAGGTGTGCATACAGGAAGTGCAGCAGCAGTGCAGGTTTTGATGTAAGAGGAGCAATGTAAGCGCTGAGGCATTTACTTACAGAACAAGGATGACATGAGACAAGAGTACAGCTGCTGTGTGTGTGTGTGTGTGTGTGTGTGTGTGTGTGTGTGTGTGTGTGTGTGTGTGTGTGTGTGTGTGTGTGTGTGTGTGTGTGTGTGTGTGTGTGTGTGTGTGTGTTCCCCTCTTGGCCTTTCGTCATGGTTGTAAAAAGTTTCATACATTTTTTTTCTACATGATTAAGCCAGCAGTCATTAACATGTGTATGATCTGCAGGTGCTCCACACCCCCTCCAGATACGCACACATACACACATGCACCAAGGAATAAATTCTCATCTTGCTTGGCTAATGTCTTGTTTATCATCATAGCATGGCAACAAACACATGCAAATCATATGTGTGTATGTTTCCATTTCTGCAGACACAGTACACAGTCTTACATGTGCATACACTGTACATCCACCTATGATACAGCAAGAACTAGAGGAATAGTTTTCTTTTATGCTTGTGGACTTAAAGAGTAACTAAACCCTAAAACCATTTTTTTCAGCTGATAATCATTGTTTCTGGTAGTATAGTAGTGTTACTGACTGATCCTGCTCAAAATCTTGACAGTTTAGTGCAAACTGTTGAAAATCTACATTTTATTTTAAAAATGTGGTGTGGAGTGCCCTCTACAGCTTGAAACCTGGTTACTACATTTGAAGTTACATTACATTACATTGAAGGTGAATGACTCTTTTTCAGGGCGAATGACGTCACTAACTGTCCACGCTAAGCCTGCCCTCCTCCCTTTACTCCTCCCCTTACTATAAAACCATTCTGTCCGCAGTTATCAAACTGATAGCGAGTAGATTGGATCAGAGCAGAGAGAGTAGTAGAGCAAAGAGACTAGCTAGTAATTTGTCAAATTGTATTGTTAGGATAGTGTAGGATAGTGGGCTGCTGCACGGTGAGCCCAGGCTCCCAAAGAGGGAGAAATAGAACCAAGTAGGATAAAATAAGTCAAAGTGTGGAGAAGGGGACTGGCTGAGCTCCGGCCACCTTCCCTTCTGCCCGTGTGACAGACTTATTTTCATTGTGCCGATGGTGGCTTGGAAAACCCCCCCTAACTAAGTGTGGAGGAGAGGGACTGGGTAAAGAGGCCAACCTCCAGGGAAGCCCTGTCCCCTCTCCCCACAGTGAGGGACCGTTCTACAAGGTACCAGTGCTGGGCTGGGTGAAAATAAGCCAAAGCGTGGAGGAGAGGGACCGGGTAAAGAGGCCTGACCTCCGGGGAAGCCCTCTCTCCTCTCCCCACATCGAGGGACAATCTTCACTCCGCCCCCTTCCTCATCCGCTTGCCTGTCTTTTCTGAATTTTTTTGAAATCAAGCTGTGGGCGGAGTAATGCCCAGAGAGGGGGGTTTAGTTCCTCTTTAAGATGTGTTTATTACGTGCATGTGTCTCCTCCTAATGAGATCATTTCAAAAGCAGAGCATTCATTTGGCGTCGGGTTCCCAGTATTCCCAGCATTCTTTAATCTGTTAGTTTTGAATGAAGTGGTTTGAGAGCAGGGTTTAACGTCATCCAACAGGCATTTTAAATTGGCTTTAATAGCTTGCGACTAAAATAGCAACAGGACCACACAGCGGCAGCTTTAATTTAATCGCCCTAACAGTACGACAATGAAAATCTTGCACTTTTCCTCCAACAGCAAAGTTAGTATAGGCTTTATCTGCTTCTGAGTAACTGATTCACTACCACTAATTCACAGATCCCGTAGCCTTGGTCAGCCAGACTAAAACTCCTTCTGGGGAAACTAACTCATCTCTGAGCCCAGCTCACCACAGATGCTGTTGGCTTTACACCAAGAGGCAAACCCCAAACTCTTGCTGCTCTACAGGCTGTTACTGTAAGCATTCATGCCCAAGCTGGGTTCCCATCCAAGTTTTTTTTATTTAGACATTTCTTGTGAATTAACGATGTGCTGAAAGTGAAAAGCTGAATGGAAAATTCAGAACTTAAAAAATATAATGCTCATTCAAAATATATATATATTTATTTCAATTAAGGAATCTGGGAGAAATTGATTATTTTTTCCAGTACAAATCTCCCTGACATTAACACTAAACAGCCAAAATGAACCTAGAACGTCTCTGTTCTAGAGGGAAGACACTTAATTTATACCCTAATCACATTTAGATTTGGAACAATATAAAGCACAAAAGTGCAATGACTGCCTCACAGCTGTATGCCTCCTCGCAATAGTGATGTTTCTCTTACAGTTTACATTCATGTCTGTGAAAACATGAATGCTTCACACACATCTTTCTCCTGGATGCACAGAAGATTTATACAATTAGCACAGTTTCAAGATTAGTGTCACCAATTCAGTGTCTGAAAGTTGTCCCCCCTTCTGTTCCTGAGATATGATGGTGAGTAATAAACAGAAGTGTTTGACCTTTATGATATAAAATGTCATCACTTCATCATTATATCCTATTCGATATTTTGTCATTATTAGTGTATGACTTTTTAAGTGATGGCCAAAAACATGTTTTGTGACCTTGACCTTTGACCTTCAACCACCAAATTCTTATCAGTTCATTCTTTAGTTCAAATGGACATTTGTGTGAATTTTGAAGAAATTCCCTCAGCATTCTTGAGATATCATGTTCACAAGAAAGAGATGGATGCAAGGTCACAGTGACTTTGACCTTTGACCACCCAAATCTAATCAGTTCATCAGTGAGTCCATGAGGACATTTTGTGCCAAACTTCTCTCAAGGCATTCTTGAGATATTGGCCTCTAGTTTCCCGGCGCAGCGCAGGGTGGGGCTGGGTGGCAAACCCTGCGCAGAGCTAGTTTCGAGCAGCGCAATCCTTACGTACTAAAGTTTGTTTTAGGTTCTGTGCTCAGACCAATCCTATTTACTCTATATATCTGCATAACAATGGAAATTTACAGTGGTTTCTAATGACAGAGTGATTTCTAATGATGTCACCTAAAGGAAATCACTCTGTAAATTTCCATTGTTATGCGGATGATACACAGTTGTATTTATCTATGAAGCCAAAAGAAAGAAATCAATTAACTAAACTTCATAATTGCCTTAAAGACATAAAAACCTGGATGAGCAACGATTTCCTGATGTTAAATTCAGACAAAACTGAAGTTATTGTTCTTGGCCCCAAACAACTCAGAGACTCTTGATCTGATGACATAGTTTCTCTCCACAGTAAATTCCCCAGTGTTAAATATCCAGTGTCAAGGTTCATGGACTCTGGCAGAGTTACAACAACAACAGGTGGAGTAATACGCCCTCTAGTGTTGGTGAAAATTTCCGTAGTTAAAAGATATGGTGTAAAAAGTACTCTGGAAGGCTCCGCCCACCCCCGTCTTGTTTCAGGATTTTCAAAGACGCCATTTTGTAGTTGTCGACGGTCTGTGGTAAGTGTGTTTTAATTTACTTAATAAACCAATTATTTTGCTTTGCAACAGAAGCAGCATTCTAGAATAACGTTATATTGATACTGACCACACATTCAGGTCGTTGTGTGTCTTAAAACACTGATTTATGAATGACTAATTTGATGAGGTGGTAACTCCCTCAGCAGCGACTGTGCCAGAAGCATTGTGCAAATTAGCTAATGCTACCACTGGCTAACTAGCAAACCTGAAACTAGATAGGTTGGCAACGTGTAAGTCAACGTTTAACTAGATAACGTTGCCGGCTTGGAGGAGTGATTGTGTAGAGTCTTCATGAAGTCAATTCAAGTCAGACAGCGACATGTGTGAGGACTTGGCTAAACAAGCTCTCATTAGCTTGACCATGAGCTTGACTTGTTAGCCTGGCTAACCTTACATGTGCGCGGGTGATTCTGTAAGGATAAACACTCGGTAATGTAAGGCAAAGGTGGTGTTCATATATTAGGTTGAAATGAGTTAGTTACTGCATGTAATTGGATTACTTTATTTTAACTCATTTGACCTTGAGCTTGACTGGTTAGCCTGGCTAACTTAACGTTACGTGTGCGCGGGCGAATCTGCAAGGATAAACACTTGGTAATGTAAAGCTAAGGTGGTGTTAATATATCCAGTTAAAATGAGTTAGTTACTGCATGTAAACGGATTACTTTATTTTAGCTCGTTTAATCACGAGTGGTTTTCAGAGTAATGTTAGCCTAACAGATACTGTTGACTTAGATTCACAACCCTATCAGGGCTGTGATGTCTTACAAACTCCTGGTGATAAATGATAAGAAAGAGATGCCAAGCAAAGTTTCTAACTAGTTAACTACTCTAACTAATTAATAAGCCAGTTATTAGTGTTTTGAGTGTAGAAAGGAGCAGAAGCAGGTAATAATGTGTTTGATGTATTCAAGTCACTTGGGTTAGTTATTTTGTGAGAGTAGTTTTAATATGGCATATCTCATTTTTTTCAGTAGATTTTAGAGGAAAATAATTACCTTTGTTACATTTAGATACATGTATTGCCCTTCTCCCATTTAATATTTTATGCATTCATGCATATTCTGGTAAGAGGCGGGTTGACTAGTCTTGTGCATCTGTGCAGCCTGATAAATGGAGAGACAGGATTTTTTTTTTTTTTTTTTACTAAAGAAGGTGAACTTTTTTTGATTTTATGCAGACACAAATTATGAAATATTTCATCTATTCATTAATGATCAAACATTAAAATTATTTAATTATTATTATTATTATTATTATTGCATGGAATTAATTTATTTCTCTGTTTTGTTTTTCAGATTTGTCCATTATTCACTGAGGTCTGATGATGGTAAGTAACATTTTAGATAAAATAATGTGAACATTAGTCCCACCGATGTATAATTTGGGAGGCAGAGGCTAACGGGAATGAAGAACTCCAATACTGATGTATTGACCGATATAGTCAGTTTTTTTTGCAGTTATCCCTCAATTGTGGTCATCAAAACATTGCAACAAAGATATTTAGTGGAGGCATGATATTTTATAGATTAAAAATATTTTTTTACTGTCTAAAATAACAGCAGTGTGCTAAAACCTTCATCATCACTTGAAATGTAACAATAATCAATCTTCTACACCATCTTTTTTTCCGCATAGCATTCCTTAAAACTGAAATGTCAACTGATATATTGATTGTCCGGTCAGAATTGTTTCTGCTTGCACACATCACACTGTCCAGTGTCTTTAAATTTAAAAATAGCCTAATTTTGATGATTCTGGTGTGTGTTTTTTTCTTTTAAAAACCCACATCAACCACTGTGATTATACCACCATGTGCTAGCAGGAGCTGTTGTTTTTGCCAGAGTAGCTTTGTAGTAAAGCTCAACATATAGATTGAATTTTTCTATTTTTACAGATATCACCATGTTGATTAAAACAAAAATCGATGACGAACAGAAATATGTCAAGATCAGTCAACCCAGCCTGGAAGAATTCTTGAACTCTGGTAAGCCAGCAGTCAGACACCATAGTAAAATCAAACTGAAAGTGTGCCAGTCCAAGACTTTTGGACATGCGGGACACGGTCTTAAAAATGGAAAATAATCTCTTATTTTGTTAAACTTGTCATTTCATATGGAGTGACTGTCTGCTTTTTCCTAAGCTTTCTCGAAGTTTTCCATCCCACCTGTGAGTGAAGGCATCAGAGTTTATGATGAGACGGGAACTGAGGTGGATGCAGATGTCTTTGAAGAAGTTGTGCAACACCCTAATCCTGGTGTATTCACTATCAGATTTGACGGTGGTAAATTGGTTCTGTCTTAACTCTCATTTCTTTAATCATCACCCACGGAATGTTGACTTAGACTCCGTTACCTAAGATGAGAAATTGTAGCTGTTCATGTCTTTCTTTTTTTCCTGTCCTCTCTCTCTACACTTAGGTTCCCAGGGAAAAACTTTGTCCAGCTCTTCTCAGGATACATCTTCATCTGCCGGTCCACCACTGCCTGATGTAAGCAATTCAGCTTTGGAAATTTCAGCCTGCAGCTCTGATGATACAGTCTTCATCGATGAGGATTACAGCCCTTCCAGAAAACGATCAAAGTCGGAGAAAGATGCCAAATTTGTGAGTTGATTTGTAAATTTTTTTATTTATTGTGACAGTGCTCTATACATTATTTATTTTGTAGGTTATTTGCTATCAATTTTGTTTTAATCTTTACTGAATATGGACTTGTCTTCAACTCTGTCCTTTCACAGTTGGTTGAATGTGCTCTGACAAAGAAACCTGGTGGAGACCGCATATTCAAGGAGTACAGCCGAACTAAAGGTCTGACTGATTCCTCACCGCGACAGATGATTAACATCCTTGCTGCAGACATGACTGAAACTCATGGGTAATTTAGATGTCTTTCTTTCAGCAGATGTTTTCGTCTGTGCTTGTGGAAAAAACAAATATATATTAGGTGCCTTTTCTTATTTTTCATAGCTTTAAAACTCGTAGGTATTGCAGTTAATAGATCTATTCAATTTGCTCTCTTCAGGACGGCACCACCACGACTTGTGAGAAAGAAGTATGCTCGAGGCATAGTGTCCTTATTCCCAAACCTGAAAGATCCATATTCCAAAAATGGATATGTAAGTCTTCCTGTGTCCCAGTCATTAGGCAGTCAAAGGCAGATTATTTCCACTTCAGGCCAAACAAAAAAATATAAAGGAAAAGGGATGCCCAACTTAAATCCCAACTTAAATTTGACCACATACTTTATCATTTCAAATTTGATCACATAATTGATTTCACTATAGACATGCATGTTGTTGTTTTTTTTAAACATTTTACCCAGCTGCTATCAATTTCATACCAAATGAGCCTCTTTTCATGTTAAAGGACCATTTCTATGATGCTGAGAGTGGCAGTGGTTACTTGGCATGGAGACTCAAAACTATCCAAAGGAAGAGTTCTTCAATAGAGAGCAGAGGGTCATCACGTCAGCTGACTGGTGGAGGGCCGACAGCCAAAAGAGAAGCCTCATTCAGTCCCGAGATGACCCTGAGTGAGGACCAATGCAGGGAGGCCATATCTTTCTTGAAGCCTTCTTCTGATGAAGCTGCTATCAAGCATAAGATGAAGCTGACATTCCAGTATCGTACCAGTATGGTCCTTGATGAAGAGAAATCCACGGACATGTTGACTGAATTTCCACGCTTCAAAGATGTCAAAGGCCTGGTAATGACAATTCATTTTACAAAAATAAAAACACTTTTGCAATGATATAACTAATTGTGTAACTGTCTCTAATACCCTACATATTTCGTACACTATCCTCACCATTTTCTGGTGACGCTGTGTACTATTATTGTTTGGGCAACAGCTACACCAAATTTTTTTTTTCTCAATGCTCCCAACACAGCAGCCCCTGAAACATACACCTCAATGTAGTTTGCTTCGCTGATGTTTTTTGGTATATCATTTCTTGCTGCAGATTGAGCAAGACTTTGTTCTGCTGTTTGAATGGGTACAGCTGCCAGGTTTCTGGAGAGGTTAGTCTAAACCTAGACTGTTGCATTTGGTGCATTTTGTCGCACTGTCATTTGCATTATCACGTCTAAACTTAATGCATAATTGGTTATTCCAGGATGTGGCAGTGTTTATGTAATGTAATTTGTTTACAATTTGTTACCATGTTGACATGGGAATGATTACATAATACTGGAGGCACTGAGGATTTTATTGCACTCATCACTGATACATTTACCTGCTTTTGTTTGCCATTTCAGCCATTGGTGTATGATTTTCCCCGTTTTGGACTAAAACAGTATTTCTCTATCTAGGTGGCCAACATTGTTCAAGCAGAATCCAGCAGAGTAAGGCACTCCCTTCCTCAAGTGACCTTGAAGAACTGATCTTTTGCGCTGAAGCAAGGGCAGATGAAGAGGATATAGATGATGATGCACTTTCTTCTGGTAGTCAGATTTACTTTCTCTTGGGCTTTGACTTTATTTAGTTTAAATTCTACAGCTTTTTCTTGGTTTAGATTTAGGTTTTAAAGGAATGGTGTTTAAGTTGGAATTATAGTGTCATTATATAATATTAAGCTGTTTTGCTTCTGTCTACAGGATGGGACAGTGATCTTTCTTCAATTATCCTCCTCCTCCACCTGATTCCTCCCTCAGCTCAAGGCTGGAAAAGACCAGGGAAGGTGTCTGCATCCCAGGCTGAGAAGCATCTTATCGTGTTCAAGAGGGTTTGTATTGTAGGTTATACCAATGTCAGACACACCATAAATTATCTATTATATAAAACACCATCAATCCATTTTAAGATTTGAATTTCATTGTTTAAATTGTATTGCATTCTCTTATCCTCACAGTGGAACAAACATCCAGGAACACCTTGATGCCATCAGCAGCACCGCTCAACCCTATCTACTTGCCGTTGGGATGAAGAAGAGCACCATTCATTCATTCTTCATCATTCTGGACAAGCAGGTTATACCATGCCAGTCAACCAGTTCTCTTAGAGCGTTCGATGAACTCTTCAAGGCACACTATGTATTTGGTACCATGTACAATCAGGCACTCTACAACATGTACACCTTTGTACAGACAACTGTGTACAACATAGATATTGGCAAAGTCCAGGAGAGCCCACGTGTCGCAGAGCTTAGGGCTAGGCTGCTTCACTAATGCATACATTGACATACACAGTGGGCAACATGCTTGCCCCTTATCTATCAATGCAAAGGTATTGTTCTTTTTCTGTTTGTTTTTAGGTTGCTGTGACTGACCTTACTCAATTAATCCAGCTTATTTTGAAAACATGGGGGTGATTTGTTTTGTTTGCCAGACTCATTTTGTGACTACTAACATGCTTGTAAGGCACATACGATTGATTCATGGTTTCTGTGCTGGTAAATGACATCGCTTGAAATGTGCTCAGGCAGGATGCTGCCAGGTTTTTGGTACATTTTCAGGCTTCAGGAAACATTTAAACACCAAACATGCTGAGCAAATTGAGCATGAAGAAAAAACTGATAATAATGTAGACAGAGAAGATTTTGTTGATAATTCTCAATCACAAGATTTTGAGGAAGCAACCTGTAGCTCTCAAGTCCAGCCCTCCAAGGGACAAATCAATAAAGTGAAGTGAAGTGAAGTGAAGTAGTCAACACAAGCACTCGTAATATGTGTGCCTCTGCTATTGCACAGCTTCAAGTTGCTGGTGTTGCCCAGGCTACTTTAAATAATTTTATATCATCCATGGAAGAAGTAGTACTGGATTTACAGAGTCAAGCAAAAGATGCTGCTTTGAAATGTTTATCTTCTCAGGATACTAGTATTAAAGATAAAATTTAACAAAGTTTTTAAAAACTTGAAAATCCTTTTACTTGCTTGAATTAAGAATCAAAACGAACAGCATATTTTGAACAGAAATGGAGAACTGTTGAACCTGTAGAAAAAGTCCTTGGTGTCAGATTTGATAATAGAAGAAACAGAAGAACTGGAACTTATGATCAGGTGGTTGTAACAGACAAATTTTCCTATGTTCCAATTCTAGAAACATTACAATCTATTCTCACAAATCCAAACCTCCAAGATATGTTTACATCTAGCCATACCCCCAAGGATAGTGTATATTTTGATATTAAAGATGGGGTTTACATGAAGAGACATCCTCTATTTGCTAAAGAAAAGAATGCATTGCAAATTCAATATTTTTTTGATGAATTTGAGACTGCTAATCCTTTAGGATCCAAAAGAGGTATACATAAATTGGGAGCTATATACTTCACACTGAGAAATTTTCCACCAGAGTTTAATTCATCTTTAGCCAATATACATTTATGTGCCCTTTTTCATGCTCAGGACATTAAAACCTATGGCTTTGATGCCATACTTGAGCCAATTGTCAGTGACCTCAAAGTGCTTGAAACTGATGGTTTTAAACATCCCTTGTCCAGAAATGTAGTTCATGGTAGTGTTGTGCAAGTCACTGGGGATAATCTTGGGATACATGGACTGTTTGGGTTTGTAGAGTCGTTCAGTGCTAGGAATTGTTGGCGTTTTTGTCTCATGGAGAAAAGTGATTTTCAAACTGTATTCTGTGAAGATGAGGAAAGTGTGATATTGCGAACAAAAGATATTCATGCAGATCATTGCCATACTATACAAACCACCCCACAACTACCTCATGTGTATGGTGTCAAACATTCATGTTTATTGAACTCTCTGCAGTATTTCAACACAGCAGGAGAACTTTATAACTGCCAAACAGCTAGCTGGTAGAATACAGTCATTTAATTATGGCTACTGTGAAAGAAGAAATCGCCCCCCTGCAGTTAAGTTAGGTGATGGAAGTAATGATTTGGGCCTGAATGCGATACAGTCTTGGTGTTTATTGCGTAACATGCCATTGATATTTGGTGATCTAGTGCCTAGTGACGATGAATGCTGGCATCTTTTAATTTTGCTTTTGCAGATTGTCAATATTGTTTTTCCCCCAGTTTTAACGGATGGTATGACTGTCTTCCTGAAACACATTATTGTTGACCATCATCAGCTTTTTAAGCGTTTGTTTCCTGCTCGAAATCTCTTGCCGAAGCATCATTTCATGACCCATTATCCTCGATGCATAAGGAATATTGGACCAATTCTCCACATGTGGTCAATGCGATACGAGGCAAAGCATAACTTTTTCAAGACCCAACTGAAGAGTTTCAAAAATATCATGAAGACATTGGCCAAAAAGCACCAAAGATACATGGCCTTGCATTGGGAATCTTTTAGCCAGTACAGATTAACTATTGGTCCAGGAAAGATGGTGCAGCTTAGTGAATTTAAAGAAGGTCCTGAGATTGCGACAAAGCTGAATACTGCAGTATCTTCTAATGTAATGTCAGTGAAGTGGGTAAAGCAACATGGCACTGAATAGTTGCTGTATTTCAAACCAATGGATGTGCAAATGGCGTACAGACCAACAAATTCCTCCCTTTACATAGTTCCATATTGCCATCTAATGCAGCATTGATGGGTGTTTCTAGAGTTAAAGCAGTGTTGACGATTTTTCACATGAATCTATGTGGATTTGTTGAGTAGAGCTGTACTCAGATTTTAAGATGCTGATGTTTGTAAGTATTTTCTTTAGTGGGAAATGGTAGCAGGATGAGATGGAGCAATATAACAGAGTAATTTGGTTGTTGTGTGTGAATGTCTATAACCCAAATTTTATATTGGATTCTAAACATCTAAAAAAATTTGGTTTAATGGCTATCTGGCTGAAGTAATCCTGCTTCCATATATTTTCCCACTAATAAAAGGTACCTTTGTCACTGTTAGCAATGGTAAAAAAAAATGTGTTTTTATTCCACCTAAAGACAATTTTCTATCATCTGGTATCATACTGATCGATTACAATCAAGATCTTATAAAGTTCAATTCTACAAGGACTGTCACTTCTCTTAAAGGAGAGTTGTGCTGTTTTATAGATACATGAATTGAGATAAAGTTGAAAATCAGTGAAGTCCTTCTTTAAAGTATAGAAAACACTCGGTGGAATAAAAGGTTAACTAATTAGCGACGAATTGAAAGATGATAGAGATTAGAAGTTTATTTACAAATAAAAATAAAACTTATCTCCACTCCAATTTGGAATTAAAACACATAGTTACAGATGGAATATTTTTGCATCCATTTTACTAATAGTATTTAAATTACAACCTGTTGTTGACTGAATTTTATTTTGTGGCACTTGACTGGTGTTTTCTAGCAGCAGCTCAATATATTGAGACAGCAGGTTGTAAAATGTCTCTCCACTTGGGGAAAAAAATCAGATCTTGCACTAAAGAATTTGAACAGTAGTTTCCAGATGATTGCAAAGTTTTCTCAAGGTTGAAGATGGTTAGAGTTAATCCTCTGAAAAGGCACTTTAAACATGTTATTTACTGTAGAGAGAAGTGGTTAAGATTTTCAGACTTGAAATATACCATGTCTTTTGAGAAGATTTTAATTTTTTTTTTAATTCTTTTAATGAAAAAGTGAGTTTTTGTTTTATTATGTGGCATGTGATGAGAAAGCTCAATTGCTTGCTTCAAAAAACTTTCAGAAAACTCTGGAGGCAGATTTTTCTATTTTAATTTTCAAATAAATTGTTAACAAGACATGGATACAGTGGTTTGTTGTTTTTCTTCCTGGGCGCATGGTAAATTAGAAATTGCTAAATGTATTAAGTATTTCATTTTATTGAAAATGAGTTTATTTAATATCAACATGTTGGATAAGCACTTAAAGGTGGTAAATACATGAATAAATTATATGTTACACTTGCAGGAGTCAATCAACACTGTGTTGGGAGTAACTACTTGAAAACTTAGTGTTAAGTGGTTTTAACACTCATGAAGAGTAGACCGATAGGAGTAAATTCTGATCAACACTGAAAAACTCAGTGTAAAATGTAAATGACACTCTTGGTGTTACTTTCCTCATAGTGTATAATTTGATTTACACTCCCTAGTGTAGTGTAGTGTAAAATATTGACTCTTACCAGAGTAAAATTAACTCTGAAAATTCAACACTATGTTCAGTGTAACTTTTACACTCTGTAGATTAGGACCATATGTTAACTGACTCAGTGTTAAAATTAACTCTTTTAGTGTTGAATTAACACTGCTGATTTTACTGTGTAGAAGGCATTGCTCTGGCCTTTAGCACTATCGTAAGAAACCTCGGAGTAACATTTGATCAAGATTTGTCTTTTAATTCTCACTTAAAACAAACCTCATGGACTGCATTTTTTCATCTGTGTAATATTGCGAAAATTAGGCCTATCCTGACCCAAAAAGATGCAGGAAAATTGGTGCCACACTTTTGTTACCTCTAGGCTGGATTACTGTAACTCTATTATCAGGTAGCTCTAGTAAGTCCTTAAAGGGACATTGTGTAACATTTTCAGTTGTTTATTGGCAAAAATTGATATCTGCATTCATAAATATGTCATCACTGGTGTACTATTACCTCCACCAATAATCTGACTTATTCTCGTAAAAGGAAAATTTAGGATTTGTTTGTACATTGTGCGGGTAAGTCGTCTGTGGGGTTCCATTACGTTTCGCCATCTTGAGAATACACCCACCAGCAAGGGACACACAGCACCGCCTTCGGCGTTTTCGTTGAGAGCCAGGCCAACACTGCTTGACTGAGGAGCCGAAGGAGGAGCAGGTGGCGCTTCGCTACTACCCTGGCACATTTGAAACAAAGTCCCACTCTTTGAGCATAATGCAGGATCATGCATATGCAGCATCATGGGAGACAGAATCCTTGTCGCCAAGAAAGCGCAAAAGGGAATAGAAAAGGCAGCGTGACCGGTGAATTAAAAAAACGAAGGCCCACATCGGGGTAGCCTTTCCCAGGTAGGGAGAGCTGCTGAGCGAGGATGGTAATACAATCACAGGCCGGCGCTGCTGTTGGCTGTTAGCCCGTGTTAGCGGCCAGTCGCTAACAGCCTCATCCCTCTCCTCCCATCACTGCGCCGCCGTTAGCCGGTGTTAGCCGTTAGATGCGATTAGCCGTTAGCCGCGATTAGCCGTTAGCAGCTGTTAGCGCTGGCCTGATTGTATTACCTTTCTCCTTCAGCAGCTCTCTCCACCTGGGAAAGGCAACCCCAATGCTGACCCTTGTTTTTTAATTCGCCGGTCACGCTGCCTTTTTGATTCCCTTTTGCACTTTCTTGGCGACGAGGATTCCGTCTCCCGTGATGCTGCATAATACATGATCCTGCATTATGCTCAAAGAGTGGGACTTTGTTATGCAGCAGTAGTGCCGCTGGCCACTATCAGCTGTTTCAGTTTACATCCGCCCCAACAGTCCTACGTTGTAAACACAGCCAGCATGGTGAGGAGGGGGTTTTTCAACTCGCGTCGCGTGTGTCTGTGTAGCAGCCTGAATGAATACTCCATGTAGTATCGGATGACATGGTTTCATCAGTGTTATCTTAGCTTTTTGGTACACAGCGGCTACCGTTGTTGCAATACGTGTTTGAAACAGTGAGGCGCTAGAGTGCGCCATCTGTTTGAATGCAATATATGATTTCAACGTTAGATGGGAGAAATTCCTACATACTGTGGCTTTAATAGCTCTCCAGCTAATTCAGAGTGCAGCGGCACGTGTACTAACAGGAACTAAGAAACAAGATCATATTTCTCCTGTTTTAGCTTCTCTGCACTGGCTCCCTGTAAAATCCAGAATTGAATTTAAAGTCTGTGTAAAGCAAATTCTGCTATTTTCTTCTAAACACATTAAATAGGTCATAAAAGTACGTGTAAGTGTGTAAAAAAGCCTTTTAGCCATTTACAATGTAATTGTGGAGCTAGGCTCCACAAACTGTGTTTCTAGGTTTCAATTTTCTGGATTTAATGGGCGGCCTTAAATCATAGCCGCTTTACGTAACGGAGCTATCCCTGCTACAAACACGCCCCCTGAGGCTGTAGCAGTATAAATACATATGCATACTATCAGATATATATATACTTTAAACATATTGTACCACAGTTGCCAGAACTATAATTATAATATTATTACTTTGATTAATGTTGTTGTAAGCTACTGTCATTACCGTCTGTCCTGCATCTGTCTCTGTCACTGTCTCTCTCTCTCTCTCTCTCTCTCTTTCTCATTGTGTCATACTCCTACTGTTAATTGATTATGCTGATCTGTTCTGTACGACATCTATTGCACGTCTGTCCGTCTTGTAAGAGGGATCCCTCCTCAGTTGCTCTTCCTGAGGTTTCTACCGTTTTTTTCCCCGTTAAAGGTTGTTTTGGGGGGACTTTTTCCTTATCCGCTGTGAGGGTCCAAAGGACAGAGGGATGTCGTATGCTGTAAAGCCCTGTGAGGCAAATTGTGATTTGTGATATTGGGCTTTATAAATAAAATTGATTGATTGATTGAACCTGAGGCACACTCAGTTTGGTAGTTTGGCAGACCAAGGTGCGCTGAGATGGGTGTGGTGGCACAGCACGGGAGGTGTCGACAGGTCCAGCTTGGCACAGTGATAGTTTCGTGCCAAAAGGCTTCGCCGAAGGTGCGCTAAAAGCTCACCAGCTGAAACCAGGTCTACTGTCAGCGCAGGCGGAGCGCAGCCGGTGTAGAGGAAGTTTGGCTGACCGGCGGACAGTGCGCACATATCACCAAAACCTCACAGGCAGGTTTCCAGAATGTCAGGCACATTAACGATGCAATAAATACCCAAAAAAACACTATTCAGTGCAACTATCTGCAATCAGCCTTAAATGTATCTCTATATCGACTGTCCCGTCACATCTGATGTCAGATCAAAGGGGATTCGCACCCTTTGGCACGTTTGGCACGCGTAATGGAAACCCAACCTGATTTGATTAACACAGCTGCAAACTGATGAGTTCACATCCCTCTCAGCCAACCACAAACAGACACAGCATCAGAGAGGGAGTATATATTCAGCATCTGTTATCTTAGATAAGTCAAAAGAAAAGAAACAGAGTGAGACTGTGAGAGAGAAAGAGAGAGCGCGCGCGCACAAAAGAAACACAACATTGATTTACAGTTGTGGTGGCCTCCTTCCAGGCTACCTTTGCATCATCAGCCCGTGGAGGTCTACTCGCAGTTCCGTATATTCGGACACTGGGAGCTTTGTCTGACGCTGCTGCTCTCCTCTGCCATGGCGAATTGAGTAAACTCTCATTACGCCTCCGTGCGGCGCATTTAAGGGCGAGGAGAGAGGCTGATTTGATTGGTGTGATGTGAATCGGCTGTGTAAAACCCACTCCACGCCTTCTCTCCTCCCTCTTTCCGACTTGTGCAGGTAGGAGTGATGGAGGTGGAAGAGTAGCTGTGCTGGCGCGCACCGTGTGCCAAACTTGCAAAATCCGCCTGGCCACACCCAGTTGGCGAAGCGCAGCACCTCCGCCTTGCCCGGTCTGCGAAACTAGGCCATTGTGTTTACAAGAAAGGGACAGATGAACTGACAATGGCCTGTGCAAAGGTACAAAAACAATCTATCTCTGTTGTTAGCTTCCATTTCCAACAAGAACAAGTCCTTTGCAAGTGACAGAGACAGAGTAGGCTTGCGTAATGAGTTAATTATGAGCATTTAAAGTAATGGCACAGAAGAATTCTTAACTTAATGCTGCTAAATAAAAGGATTGTTCTAGCTTGTGTGGTTTTAGATCAAACAATGAAACTCTCGTGGCCATCTGCAATAGTTCTGATTGTAAAGGGTTAAAAAAGTAAATAATGGCCTTCTGCTCAGAGGTCTAGTAAATCATATCATGGTAGTGTTGGTAGCAGTTAGATTCTGGAAAAAAAAATTCCCCAGGAATGTCTTTCTTTCAGCAGAGCTGACTGACACCTACTTAACTCACATTTTAATTTTAGCAGCATCTCAAAAGTTGCTGCTAAAAAATGACTCAACGGGTAGGTATCCAGCAGAGGGGATTGATCTCACCAGGACTAACTCAGATAAAAAGGTTAACAGGTAGCATCTAAAGCATGCACTTATTTTTATTTATCCTCACTCTGTCCTTTACTCATTCTTTTCCATAGTCTACGCTACCTTCTTTCATCCCAGCACGCGTTGAACTTTAGTATTACCACATCTTCTCTGCATGTTGCCAAGTCAACAAAAGATTATCATTGTGCAAAGTGTGTGTGTGTGTGTGTGTGTGTGTGTGTGTGTGTGTGTGTGTGTGTGTGTGTGTGTGTGTGTGTGTGTGTGTGTGTGTGTACATTTACAAGCCCTGAGCGTCAAGGCAAGAAAAGAAAAAGAGGGAGGTAGGAAGAGAAGGTTGGGGTTTGACGTTCTTATGTTATGAATTTTAAAGGAAGGTTTAGCTAATCGTAGCCAAATTAGAATACTTATCTGAGGAATGGAAGAGCAGCACGAAGAAGAAGAGGTACTCCATCTCACACAACATGACAAATGAGAAGTCCTTAGTGCTGCAGTCAAAATTAGCGATTGAGATGCAATCCAAAACAAACTGCAACAGCGTGTGTGTGTGTGTGTGTGTGTGTGTGTGTGTGTGTGTGTGTGTGTGTGTGTGTGTGTGTGTGTGCGTGCATGTGTGTATGTCTATGTCTGTGCCCTGTTCACAAATTAGAGGGATTATGAGAAGAGAGTGCCAGAGCATACCAGCTAATCCCACACACTGGCCTGCACCACTGCACCTCGGGAGTCTGTGTGTGGAACTGTGTGTGTTCATGTATGTGTGCATGTGAGGGGTGTGGTGGCAGGAAGGACACTGTAGGGGCTTCATCCTCCCCCAAACACACCCCCTAATCCTGGACACACAGATACATACACACACTAGACAGGATGCACTTGATACATGTCAGTGTGTGTGTTTTGAAGGGGGTGACAATATTACCAGGCAGTTTGTATGTTTTCCTAAGAAAACTAAAACACCCAAAATTCATGAAAGGCTGCGATCACGTGATCAGTGACAGGAGTAAACAAGGCAGCAGTCCGAAGCACTCCTGTAAGGAGGCAGATTGGGGTGGTGGATGGATCACAAACACAGGACCTTCCCCCGAACTTTCTGTGGAGTCACATGTTCTTAACCATGTGAACTTTGAGTGAGTCATTTTAAGGTAGGTTTCTATTTTCTAAACCTAGCCTCAGTAACTTTACTTGCCTAAACCTAACCTCTGTAACTTCACCTTTATTACATAACTGTATGTTAAGTGTGTAACGTCATCCGTATGGGCGTTAATTTGTAGCCTATCATGCAAACTGTTGTGTCTGCATTTTCGTAGGATGTCTTGCAACCTGTTTTATGAGGATACATCAATGTTACAGCTACAGGGGCCTTTGATTCATCTTGATGCATCTTGCCAAATAAGAAATTCTTTTTTTTTTCAGCAAATGTGATTCAAATTAACAGCTTACAAGATGTAACCACTTCAAGTATGTATGGAATATAACAACAGATGTCAGAGGCTGAGGTCTATTCTGAATGGACCGCAAGTGACTTGCAAACATGTCAAGTTTTTGAAAAAAAAACCCACACACTTTCTTTTGAAGCACAGTGAATTCACGGCACAGAGCTTTTGTTTTAAGTACTATTTCCTGCTTTAGAATGAGTGACCTGAGCCCCATTTCCACCAAGCAGTCCGGTACAATTCAGTTCAGTTTGGTCCACATTTTTCTGTTATCACGGTGAAAAGTTATGGATGGTACCAATGGAACTGTTCCTTACCATCCCCACTTTTGGTCACCCCTCTGTTGGGGTACCTAGCACACAGATCTGTACTAAAAGGGGGAGCTGTGAACACTGTAGTCCATAGATTGGTCAATAGAGTACAGACACTCTTGCTCAGGGCTGAGTTGTAACTGGTTTTGAAGCCTATGTAACCACTGTGGCAAGTTCTACATACCTTGGTAAATTATAACTATAAAATCAAAGGATGTTTTGCTGCCTCTCGCAGCAGCTGTAGACTAAGAAAAATTTACTTTGTATTGTTATTCAATGCATGAGTTGATGACGTGAATCCAACAGCACACCTTAAATTTCAATATGCCAACTTTGACCATTCCATGAGTTTTTTTTGTCTCGAATTACAGACACTTTTAGTAATGAGTGGATCTTCAAGCGTTTAAAAATGAATAAATATTAATTCTGACCGAATTATGTGAATTGCATATATTCTAATCCTCACTTAAGAAAAAAAGTGCTGTAAAGCATCATTCCTTTGGGCTACAGCAACATTTAAACCCTGTGCTTGCCTGAGCTACTAAATGCACAAACCCGCTATCCCATGGAGAGAGACACTCACTATAGCCTGTTCTAATTTGTGCTGAAAATATTGGTGAGCAACCAATAACCAAATGAAATGCAGATATCCCTCTGTGTTACCGGTAATGAGAAAATACAGCAAGTGCTGGATGGAGCAGTGAGTGACCCCACATTTAGGAGTACTGTGTGCAATGGAAACTCTAAATGGACCTAGGGTCTAGTTACCATGTCTGAAGGGTTACTTTTGGTTCCAAAGGTACCATACTGAAAGTGTTTGGTGGAAAAAGGGCTTAATGGACAGCTGCTTGACAGAGACAATAAATTAGCTCAATGACATGGCCAAACACTAGTATGATGCGGAATGTATTAAACTGTGTAGACCTTGAACTAATGACTAGGGAGAAATCTGGACCCTGTGGGCAGATCTCCAGTGTTCAGTATCCTGCAAGGACAGTTCCTCTGTGGAGACTCTTTTGAGGTTTAGTCATTGACATCTTGTCAGGTTGAGAGTTGGCTTGGTCTCTGTAGCCACAATAGAGAAACTCTGCCATGAGCCTGATTTGAGCAGGACAGCGCTCCAACACATTTTTGGATCCCCTTCTCTCTCCTCTACATCGCCCTGTTGCCTGTCCCATCCAAATCCTCTCCCTCCTTCCCTCCCCTTATATAAAGCTCGTCCAAATTGCACACTGCCAAGTAGGAGTCTTCTGGAGCACACCACACACTCACATACATGCCAGAGCCCCATCCCAGACTATGATGTAGCAGTTCCCCTCCTGTCTGAAAAAGACATACAGTATTACAGCGCTGCCTGACACCAGTATTGAGGAGTAAAGATGTCTCTCTTTTTTATTCTCCCTCGCTGTTCCTACACCTGTCTCACTCCACCAGTAAGGCAGACAGGGTTGTGTGTAATTCTGAGTTTATTAATACAACATTTTGCCTTCTAACCAGCTTCATCTTTATAACTTTCAGAGCAAAGTAGAGATCTTTAGTTGTAAATGTAACCTTTAGTGGCTATTTAAATACCTTCCTGCCTATAAGACCACAAAATAAAAGAAGACATATCAGAGTTGACTAACTTCACCTGTGGAGACAGAAGTAGAAAGAAACAGTTTGCTTGGATGAAAAAAAGAGGTGAAGCAGGGAGGGGAGAGTGGGGAGATAATGAAGGAGTGTATTCTGGGGTCTGAGTGTTATGGTCAGACTCCACTTGTTTATACAGAAATGGCAGCGAGAAGTAAGAGCAGGGAGGGAGTGTGGGGTGGAGGGGGGCAGGTCGGTGAAGAGATCCAGACCAGATGGAGGTTAGAGGAGGGCATGGATGGTGGGATGGTTGGAGGAAGAGATGAGGGGACAGGTCTGTGCTGGAGGTCCTTATAAGGCCTGGATGAGTAGAGCTCTGAAAAGGCAGCAGAGCCAAAGCAAAAATATCTACCTGCAGGGACAGGGGGAGGCCACCCTAAGTTAGTTCAATTTACATTTAAATTTGAGTTTACCACCTTTTTTAAAATCATATAATTGTGCATAATGCTGTTGGGCCTTTGATAATAATGCATTCTTGACAACTGGGACAAAACCATATTTTGGGGGTTCTGATATTTACTCTTAGACTAGTACTCTTGACCATAAAACCTTATGATGGCCAACCTCCCGGTGATTTTTTTTTTTAAATTTTAAATAGAATGCATAATGGGTGTAAAGGGTGAGATCTGATGGAGTTGATGTCTTACGGAGTTGTTAAAAGATATTAATATCACAACAGTCGCAGTGATTAGCCATTTTATTTTTCAAAGTTGCTAAGAATTTGCTAATGCTAATTAAAATACTTGTTTTTAAACCATAATTCTCATTTAGTTTTAAGTTAGAGGGGCTACAGAGATGACCTGTCATGGTTGATACACACCCGATAGCAATATTAAGATAAGATAAGATAAGATACACCTTTATTGATCCCATATTTGAGAAATTCCAGTGTTACAGCAGTCAAGGAGAAAGAGTCAGATTAAAGATTTCGAATTTAAACTTAAAAAACTTAAATAACTAGGCATGCAATAAGTACAAAAATACAAGAGACGGTGATAAATAACAATAACAATAATAATAATAATAATAATAATGGGAAGTGGACAATAATGAGCAGCAGTGAATGAAAATGACCAGTGGATAAGGTGCAAGTGATTGTATGTGCAAAAACAGCACACTGCTGTGGTGTCCATAGTGTCAATAAAGTGTCCATGGTGCAGTCTACTGTGAGCAGTGCTGGTTATGTAGCCTGACAGCAGCAGGCAAGAAGGACCTGCGATAACATTCCTTCACACACTTTGGGTGAATCAGTATATCGCTGAAGGAGCTCTCCAGAGCTTTTATCTCCTCCTGCAAGTGGTGGGAGTCATTAGTCCTCAGAGATGACAGCTTGGCTGTCACCCTCCTTTCTCCCACCACCTGCACAGAGTCCAGAGAGCATCCCAGGACAGAGCTGGGTTCTTGATCAGCTTGTCCAGTCTCTTCCTATCTGCAGCTGAGATGCTGCTGCCCTAGCAGACTCCTCTGTAGAAGATGGCTGATGCCACCACAGTGTCAAAGAAGGTCTTCAGGAGCACCCCCTGCACTCCAAAAGACCTGAGCCGCCTCAGCAGGTAGAGTCTGCTTTGGCCTTTCCTGTACAGTGCTGTTACGTGATTAGTCCAGTCCAGTTTATTGTTAAGATGAACACCCTGGTACTTATAAGATGTCACCATCTCAATGTCCTTTCCCTGGATGTTCACCATTGTTGGGGGGAGGAGTCTGCGCCTGCGGAAATCCACCATCAGCTCTTTGGTTTTCCCCGCGTTGATCTGAAGGTGGTTCCTCAGGCACCAGTCCACAAAGTTGTGGTTCAGTTCTCTGTACTCCCTGTCGTCCCCATCTGGCCCTATGGCAGAGTCGTCAGAGAACTTCTGCAGATGACAGGTGGGGGTGTGGTATGAAAAGTCTGCAGTGTAGAGGGTGAAGAGGAACGGTGCCAGCACCGTCCCCTGCGGGGCCCCCGTACTGATTAGCCACCCCTTTGTGCTCCAATTTGTCCCTCAGAAGTGCAGGCTGTATGGTGTTGAAAGCGCTGGAGAAATCAAAGAACATGATTCTCACAGAGCTTCCGGGCTTCTCCAGGTGAGAAAGAGCTCTATGCAGGAGGAAGATGATGGCATCGTCCACCCCAATGCCAGGCTGGTAGGCAAACTGCAGTGGGTCCATTGAAGGGCCTACTGCGGGCAGAGGAAGGCGGAAGATGAACCACTTTGTGATCAGCTCCTACCAGGGGGCTCAGCTCCCATGACGACGGATGAGAGGACGGGTTTGTACTGTCTCCTCCGGTGTCGGCGCTGCACTCCGGCGCGACATCCCCGTCTCCTTCTCCGCAGCAGCTCGCCGGGAATGTCGTGCCTCTTCTCGGGCCGCACCGCAATGTGACGCAGCACTAACAGCTGGTCCCGGGTGTAAACAATCGAGACACGGCTGGGCGCCGGATCGCCGCACACGATTGTATCCATAGCAAAATGGGAGAAAGACCGCTATAAAGAGCGGCCTTTGTCTCCATAACAAAACAGAACATAAGTGCTAGACTAGCTAACTGAAAAAAACTCCAAATAAGAAAGTTAAATGAAAAGAAATTGAAAAAAGCTCAGAGGTGAGCAGAAGCTGCTGTATCAGGCGTCCGCACTGGGGGCGCCATCAACATAATGAACATCATGAACATCAACATTATTTAATACATTTATTAAAAAATAGAAATCTTACCAGCATTCCTGCCTTTTTGGATACCAGTAAGTGGGACAGGAGATCTTATGATATAGCTAACCCCCTTTCTGCCTGATTAAATCCTGATTTTGTAGAAATCTGACCGAGTTGACATCTGTGACAAATCTCGGACACAGCTTTAAAAGCTTTATCAAAAAAATGAAATAAAATAAATTAAAGCAAAGATGATTATAACAGTACCTTTTTGCACCAATGTTATCAGTATGTACTGTTAGTTTTAGATTTTGAAGGCTTTTAACAATTTGTAGTTGTCTGATTTTATGAATTCTTGTCTGGGACAAGAACAAAACATGACATAACAAAAATGAAAGAAACAAAAGACGTTTTATAAATCATATTTTTATAAATCAAATCATATGTATGAATTCTTTAAAAAATAATGTTTCACCCCAAAAACAGAATAAGTGTTTTTTAAGTTATAATTTCAACATTTTTTTTGTAGGACATGATTTGTCCCACTCCTGAAGAAGAGGTGTGATATTATTATAAACCAACTTATTTGATGGTGAAGTGCACCCAAAACATAGGCATTAATGTCTCACTGTACAAGAAAACTGTGTGCACAACTATAGTAAGCTCAGTGTAGGGTTGCAATGGTGATTTTTTGAGATTTGAGATTTGAGATTTTTTACAGCACAATAACCAAAAGAAATTAAAGCTGCAAGCAGCGTTGGGCGGGACCTCGGACTCCCGCCATTTTCGGTCTCCAGCTCACGTAGACAGTTAAAGACTAACATTTTAGACAATTTTAGACCCCTCTCCACTCTAGCTCACAGCTGACAATTTCTCCGCATTTGCTCATGTTACTTTCAGAGGCACTAGCTCACTTCCTGTTGGATTTAGGTCAGGGGTGTCAGTGCATGATTTGTAGGTCTTGATGAGATGCCAAGCCAGTTATGGTTTGAACTTTCTACAACATTCCTACGGGCCACAGTGACCATTTTAGTGTGCCTAGGTGGCGCTAGAGAGCCCATTTTGGCACTTTTGGGGTTAATTTTTTCATTTTATCAAATTGTCCTCCAGTCCTGACATGCGTGCCAATTTTGGTGAGTTGTTGAGCATGTTTAGGGGGTCAAATTTGGGTTTTAGGAGACAGCGGGAGAAAGCCGAGGTCCCTAAATATTTCGGTTTCATGGCAACACGGTATTACAGAATTTCTATTATTATCTGTCAGAATGACCCTCAAAGGAATGAAAACAGAAGGGTTATTTTTGATTAAACAAATGTTTTATTCCTATAACTGAAACTTGAGACCATTTCTTAAAATGGAAGTTTGTGTAAAAAGTCTTTCCTAATGAATATAACAAACAAAGTTGAGATTCTCTGTCCAGTTGCATTTTTTTCAAAACTGTAGATAAGCAAATGTACACGGTATGATGATCGTCAACTTTAATATCATGGTATACCTTAAAACCGGTATACAACTGCAACCCTCTCATGGAGATTATCTTTTAGAAATTGTTTCAGTTGAGGTAACAATATCACCACTAGATCCATTTAGAAACAGATATAGTTTTCCCAGTTATTTATTTCTCCTGAGATCCTGGCGGCTGAAGCCCTGATTATGCTTGAGGACTTAAGCCAAAGCATCATTCTATGTATTTGTGTTTGTATTAGTGGTAATTCTCAAAGTTACAGTCACTGATTGTTGCCATATACACTGCCTGTAAAAACCAACATGAGTGACCTGTTTCAGTCTATAGCTTTGAGTACAGTGCAGGGAGTAGGATTGTTGTGAAAGGTCTTTAGACACTCTGTCTTCCAGCATGTTAATCAGGTGTTCTCACACATGCAACTTTTTATAGTCAGTCTGACAGTCTGAACAGTCTGCACAGTCAGTTATCTGTCCACTGTCAACAAATCTGAACAGTAGAGGAGCTAACATTATGTGCAGAGTTAACAGTGGTCAGCAGCTGTATGTTAACATTAACACTGATTCAAAGCACAGTAGCTTGTTGGTTATAGTGTTTTGGAGCAGGGAAATGCATCTGCCACAATAAGTTTGATTACTAGAATGACTAACGGCCAAACCACATTCATTTTTTCAGGTTTCTATTTTTATAGTCTATAGTTATGCAGTTACATTCTGTATTTATATTCATTTGGGTACAGTTTATTTTCCTAATTATTCTTAGGCATTGTTGGTAGATGGAATATTCTGGACAAAATGTAAAAGCCTTTACTTTTTTTCTTCTTAGAGGAGAAGAGAGGGAAGTAGAGGTGCTCCTTAGTGCTCTTGCTGTCTCCACACTAACTGGAAGCAGGCCTGCTCACATAACCACTACAATCTATTTTCATTTGCCGAGCCTCATACCATCACACACACATGCACATACACACACACATAGTCTGAAGCATAATCTAGCAAGGTTGCCCCATCTCTTAAAGGAGAAATGCACTGGTTTTATTTGTTTGAAACAACAGCTCCATTGTCAAGTAAATCAGACAGTAAAGCATGCAGTATATCACCCATACCAAAGTCTGAGGAAGATTACAGATACAGATTACTGGTTATATAGAGTACCAAGATACAGTGCACATAATAACACATCCTACAGCTGTGTTACATGGCAACATGTAGTCATATCCTGCTAAATGCTCAAGTGGCCACAATCTCTGACATTCTGGGACACACTACACCTAGATGTGACAAGGGCCAATGCTGCACCACATGCTAAGATAAGTCAGAGCATGCTGCAGCGTCCTACAGTTTGATACACTGCAACACACTACAGTGGCTCCTGTTCTACAAAAGTAGATTGTACTAGTACAAGAGCCATTGTTCTATTCATATACTTCCAACATATTGTACCACAATAGCCGTAATTATTATTATAATATTACCACTTAAATGAATGTTGTTTAAAGCTACCCTCATTGTAACCTCATGTAAATTTACTATGTTGATATGTTCTGTACAACATCTTTTGCAAGTCTGTCCATCCTGGAAGAGGGATCCCTCCTCACTTGCTCTTCCTGAGGTTTCTACCATTTTTTTCTCCCATCAAAGGGTTTTTTTGGGGAGTTTTTCCTTATCCGCTGTGAGGGTCCAAAGGACAGAGGGATGTCGTATGCTGTAAAGCCCTGTGAGGCAAATTGTGATTTGTGATATTGGGCTTTATAAATAAAATTGATTGATTGATGATTGATTGACAAGACGGTGTATCACCCGAGCCATTACAGTTGCAACAGGGAAGGAGTAAAGTGTTGGACAAAGAAAAACTGGAAAAGCCTTTTTGTCATTTGAGGCCTGGAAGGAGAGAGCATGTCAGTCTCAGTCAGCTCAGCAGTCAAACAGCAGCCAAACACAACAAAGATGTGAACAGAAAGATCGGAAAGACAGATGATGAGTAAGTGTGGGGAAAGAATGCTTTTAACTCATCTCTTAGACATAAGTTGACAACAGAGTATTTTGGCACAAAGAAATGAAGCCTGACTGGTCTGTGGGTTCCTCTCTAACAGCCAGTTTTCACTACAAGAACTTTTTAGGAGCTGAGGAATTTTGTCTGTATTTCAGCTAGGTGTTACACAGCGTTCAGGCATACAGTGATTACATTTCTTTCCCACCACCCCCACCATCGTTGCTTTTTTAATCAATTAGTCAGACAATAGACATTTAAGTGTCTGCTCAGTACAGCAGCAGCAGCAGAGTCATTGCACTTATCACGTGACAAGAATTAGTAGAGTTGACAGACAAGACAATGGCAAAGGATTTGGTGTCTATTTGTCAATATTTCTGATTTGAACATAATGCTAGAAAGCAACCTGGTAACATTAGTGAGGGGAAAGGAGTTGGTTATATGGCTAAGAAGTTGGAGGTGTGCGGCCTGTCGCCTGAAGCTCAGTTCACTGTGGCTGCTCCTGACTGTTCCATGGCTCCCTCCAATATTTTAAACTGATCTGCTATCAACAAAAGCTGAAAATTACCGTTGTCTTCTTTTGTCAAAATATTCTCACTTCCAACTCTCACTTCCTATCGGTGCTTGGTCAGTGGACTTTAACATCTACACATGACATGTTAGGTATCCTGAGTGCGACTGTTGTTGACATTCCAGGATGGTGTGTCAAATTGCGCCTGTTACATGCATTGTGTCTTTTCAAAATAGCCTACACAGGAAATGTAGTTTTTGCTCCTCACATGCATACAGTATTTTTCAAAATAAACTTACGTCAGGAAAACACCTGAAACATGTATAGCTGTAGACACATTCCATTTATAGCCTACATGGCACGCTCCTACAAACTGTGCCCACCACTAGTACAAGATAAACCCACCCATGCTATTGCTACCAGGGGCGTTGCCAGGTATGGGCTTTCGGGGCTTTAGCCCTAAACGTTTTTTCCCTAGCCCCAAATGTCAAAAAGCCCCTCTTTTTCTTCTTTTCCCTCCTCTGACTTCACTGTGCCCAGAGGCTGTGTCTACACAACAGCCTCTCAGTGACTAGTGGAGCATACCATTCACAGCCAGTCCCCCCCTTTCCTCTTCACGTTTGTATCTTCCTAGAGCTTGTTTACATCCATGCTTCATGCCTGCTGCATCGCTCAGACAGAGTGTGTAACGGTACGTAAGTTACCCGTGTTGTGTTTACTGGCCAGTGGAGTAACATTATAAAAGCATATATGTTGATTGCAATGATATAAACCCTTAACATTAGATTTATTTTTAATTTATTTATTTAGTTGCAGGTTGCTTACTTTGTAAGGTAACATTAGCTATCTTGGTAATTAGAGTATGCTAGTAGCTATTCCTATGACTGGCTGGCTAGACAATGTTAGCTAGTCATACATTCACAATATTAGGAGAGCTGTTTGAGTCTTATGGCATCACGCATAGCAGCGTACATTTTTTTTAGTCATTTTTCCTCCTCAAATTATTGTTCATTAACTGTAGTACTGTTGAATCTGATCGTTTTACCACCACTGTTATAATGTTAGTTAGCAAAACACTGTTTTCTCTAGGCAACGATCATGCAGAGGAGCATACATTATTTTTTTAAGCCCAAAGTCCCACAACCTGCCCCTGATTCCAGCCAGGAGGGAAGCGATGGAGGAGGTACAGTATAGTTGGTATAACAGATTATATCCATCCTTATATGGATGATAGGCTATTTGTTAATGGAAATCAATATTTTAATTGTGTCAGTTTCATCATATCTCTGTAGTTCATATAAAGAAGGTGAGATCGTTTTCTGAGATTAATAGGCCATGATGCTGTAAGCAACAATAGTCATAAGATCATTTTAGCTTCTGTGATGGTATTGGATTTATGAACATGGATGCATGTTAGCACATGTAACATATGTTCATAGTGAAAGCTTAAAGTTTGTTTCATTTTATTTTTCCTCATCAGCATAGCCAAAAAAAGACCAAAACCTACACTGCGGCATTAACTCAGCAAATACAGCTCACAAACTATTTTTTCTAGTTCTAAGTTATATCACGACAAAGACTGCATTGCTATTACAAAATTTACCTTAAAATAGTGATAAAAAGTAAGCTAGATCAATGTACACTAGAAAACAGAGCAGCACAGTTTCTGAGCATTAACACTGCACTTAAGTCAAGGGAAAATCAGAAAGTTCACTGCAAAAATGTAGTTTTACTTATCCAAAAATATGTGACTTGTTTTAATACCAAGGTAGTTCTGAGACTTCTGGATATGCGATATGTTTTCTCATGTGACTGCATGGACCATACTTGTAATGAGAAATAGTAGGCTATGCTGACAATATGAAAAAAAATAAAGCTACAGTGGCTGTTTGTTTCTGAATTCAGATGAGGCAGGAAGGACAGAAGAGGAAGAGAGAGGAGATGAGAGAGAGCTAATAGAGGAAAGTGATATCAGAGAGGGAGGAGCCAGGAGAGATGAGGAGGCATCGGGTGCAGAATCTGTTACACAGGCAGAAGATGAGGGAGAGAAGAACCTGGAGGCCTCGAGTGCAAAGACAAATGTACCTGTAGCTGAAGCCCTTGACTTAGGGACAGTCCAGACAGGGCCAATGCAGGTGAAAAATTACTGTTTCCCACACAGTAAATTTGGCAAACAACAGAGTGCACACGTGAGTGTTCTGTGCTCACGTGTGCGCGCTCAGGGTGATCGGTGATGCACTGTCTCTGAAGAGCAGCAGTCTCATCAGTACTGATGTCCAGATTCTCAAGTGCAGGCATCGCCAATTCCCAGTCTGAGCAGCAAAGACTTTCCTCATCCGTTGGCATTGCTTTGCATTTGAAACAACTACACCACCAGGTTTTCAGTGCTTGACTCCGGTATTCGGTGGCTGGCTGAGGCTCATGAGCTGTGGCTGCAGCTTCGTCCAGTAGCCTGAGTTCCGCATCCGTATACTCGGGCTAAACAAATACGGCTCCACAAAGAAATGCTGTTCCTCCTCAATTTCAAAGTCTTCAGACATGTTGGGCTGTCCTTTGCTAAAAGTAGTGCAAATTATCTTTTAGCTACTGTGGTTACTGTTGTCTCCCCCTGCGGTGCACGTGTCATGTGATGTAAACATTGGTAAGCAAAGCTCATGCTTTCACTGGTCTCGCGCAAGCGCGCACACGTGAGCACGGAACACAGAGAAGCAGTCAGAGCTACAGGCTGCAATGAGTTCAGATGATGTAAGACAAAGCCCGAGCATACGGACGTGTAACTCAGGCTACTGGACGAAGCAGCCGTCGCAGAATACCGGAGTCGAGCACTGGAAACCTGGTGGTGTAGTTGTTTCAAATGCAAAGCAGTGCCAATGGATGAGGAAAGTCTTTGCTGCTCAGACTAGGAATTGGCGATGCCTGCATATGAGAATCTGGACATCAGTCCTGACTAGACTGCTGCTCTTCAGAGACCGTGCATCACCGATCACCCTGAGCGCGCACACGTGAGCGCGAAGCACACAGAAGCAGTCAGAGCTACAGGCTACAGTGAGGCTAAAAACAGTTCAAATGACGTTTTTCGAAACAACTTTCTATGTCGGTGCTTCAGGACACTTGGATCACTACAGATGAGCATGTTTGAGATATTTTGGGAATTCAGCAGATCCTCACTACTTTGGAAACAAGCTTCAAGACTTGCATATTGCATTTCTGCTGTTGTCACATTACTTTCCACCACTGGACATCATTTTTATTAAAACACCACAACAGAGACGTACAAAGAAAACAACACAACATTTCTGTTGTTAAGTGAAGTAGCTTTAAATCCCTATTCAATCTACATTACCTTCAAATTGTGATTCCTTAGGAATAAAAGCAACTTGTAGCACATGAGTTTGTTTTCTGGGGCTCCTTGGTGCTTTGGACTATTTGTTTGAGGTGTGTGTTTGTATTGTGGGTAATGGAGGGAGAGGGATAGACTGTAAAAGCAGCATTTCAAACCCCTATATGTTACACACAAACACACCTACACACACAGACACAGTGTGGCTAGTGCTAGTGTTGGTCAGAGCTCATATCCCAGCCTGCTCCACTGCTCAATAGACTCAAGTACTGACCATTTGGGTCAAGGCATTCACTACGGGCTCTGCTCTACTTGTCTGAGTGTTTCTGTGTGTGAGTGCTTTGTCTAGCTGTTGCAGTCAGGCTCACATCAAGCTACCCTGGATGCGCTGATCTGATTTCCCTTGCTAGCGAGACTTTTCACTAGACAGGCAGATGGCATTGCTGTGCTGGCAGCCATGACGGGAGGCCTGCCGAGGGCTGAGGCCTGCTGGCTACTGGTCACTCTTTATCCACTGACCAATCACAGGCAAAGGGAGAAAACATTTCAGATCCCACGGTTGTTGTGAATGCCTTCATGGGTGGCCGCGTACTGCAGTTTACCTAAGCATCTTGATGACATAATAATGTGTTGCTGGGCAGGGGGAGCAAAAACAATGGAGAAACCCTCTGATGATTAAGCAGCCTTAGACAGGGAGAGAGAAAACATGCGTGCCCGCCAACCTGCAATTTCCTCCCAGGTATGCTTTTTATCTGCAAGCCTTCAAATGGTGCCAAAGGGGCAGTTAAGAGATCTTGTGGTTGGCCAGGAGTGTAGTTACATGGGCCAAAAATTTAGCTGTGTCAAGCACAAGCATTCTTAGTCGTGGATAAGGCTATGCATGTTAAGATGTTTGTGGAATTAACAATCACTGTAAGCCTATACTCAGTGTTCACCAATGCAACACAGGTTAGGCTCTCGCTTCATCTTTCCCAGTGCATAAAGCAGAGCAAAAGGAAGAGAGAGGATCTGCCTGTTTCTAATCACAGAGGTTGTACTGCCAGTTGTTGGCCGTCAGCCAGCAACGTTTACCCCCAACCTCGCTCTGAATGGCAAATTATCCCAGCAATGGGCAATTGTAGCCTAACCAACAGGTAGAAAATACTGTTCCCACATGGCAAGGTCCCTGATCTACAGACACATGCTCTAACTACCTAAATAACAAAGTAGATATAATTTAAATGCATTATTTGCTTTCCTGGGAAACAGGAAACAGGTTGCTTTCTCAGGAGAAAAAGTGCACATGTTATTGATTTATTTACAGATGAAAAAAAAAAGAGATGGCAGCAGCCCAGCTCCTCTCCAACGGCCCTCTTTTTGTTATCTGTGATGTTGCACAGAGAAATCAATAGAACAACTGTAGCTAGCAAGCTTTGTTTATCTTTTCCTCTAAGTGAATAATTCAGGGGTGTCAGCGGGGGTGAGGCAAAGCTTTGATACAAACGAAAGGGTTTGGTGTTCAGGGGGGAAATCTAACCCCCTCCTTATCCTGCTCTTCTTCCCTCAAAAGTCTTGAGGAGATGAGAGGTGCTAAAAACAGCTACAAATCGGATTCTGGGTGAAAAGCGGAGAGACTGCTGCTCTGGTTTTACTGCACGACCACCAAGAATGTCCCTCACACCAAATAAATAGATGAATATGAACAATGAAGACAGCAACATCTGCTCAATATTGGTTTAAGGAAAAAAACAGTAAAAGTTGCTCGAGCTGCAGTGGTGAAAGGGGTGGTGTTTAATGGTTTAAAGAGGTGGTAAAGGGCTTTGAGCAGTGTGATGAGATGCTACAGGATTTCAAGGGGCAGCAGAGGCATCTACTGTGTGCTACAACTTTGTTTTGAGGACGCTAAGGGGTATGCTTGAAACAGACTAGTACGTGCTAAGTGTCTTCTGAACATGTCTAGGCTAGAGGTGTCTATAGTTGTCTCCATTAACCACACTCAAAGGGTGCAAAAACCCTGCCATCATTGAGGGGAGCATGACTCAATAACCATTCAGTTTGTACAGAAAACACAGACAGTGATGACAGTAGTTAGGTAAAGAATGAAATAAGTGGGTGCACTTGTTTTGAAAAGTTGCAAAAGGTCCCCTAGCTGCCATGTCTGAAATGTGTCAGTGGAGGGGGTGATTCAAAACTATTAGCCGATACAAAATACACCGCACTCAAGGCATACTGACTTCTTAAGAAGTCTGAGGGGTTTGCAGAGGCTGCTACAATTGTCTAAGGGGGTTAAATTGGGTGTCCTATGGGCTTTTTAAGGTTAAAGAGAAATCTCCCCCCAAATCAAAATTGCATATTTTTCCTCTTACCTGTAATGCTAATTACCAATCTAGATTGTTTTGGTGTGAGTTGCAGAGTGTTGGAGATGTTGGCCATAGAGGTGTCTGCCCTCTCCCCAGTGTAATGGAACTAGATGTCATCTTGTGATGCTCAAAGCATCAAAAAATACATTTGAAAAACTCAACAGCAATGTCTCATTCCACAAATCCACATACCTTGTTGGAGGCAGTATCATGTAGGAACTATTTTCTTTCTACCAAACTACACCAAACAGCCATGTCACCATGCTGAAGGAAGCATGCTTCTACTCAGGGATGAGAGACTCGTACACATCTATCAGTAGTGCACATCTAGCAGTAGATGCACACTTCCTCCTGCGCTGTGATACGGTTGTCAGGTTTAGTCTGGTGGACAGAAAATAGTCCCTACATGAAACTGCTCACCGCAAGATTACCTTGTTATCTTGTCTTTACCTAGGGTCATGATTTCTGCAGAGACATTGCTGTTGAGTTTTTCAAATGTATTTTACTTATGTATTTTTCAAATCATGGTCATGAAATTATTCCAGCGTATGTAAAATGGACTATATTAAATGTATCATTTAACAGAAATGAATGATCAGAAGATTTTTTTTATTTTATTTCTTAGCAAACAGTCAATTTTAATGATATTAGCTCAGCTTCACTACCTTTTCCATAAAGGGACAAATTAAGCATTTGTTAGAGCATGTGTTTCTTCAATTATTTGGCCTTTTTTAGACTTTTAGTTTTTATATTAAGTCACATAAATCTGTTCTAGTAAGACCTCTGGAACTTTAACATGCTCAAAAATATGCCTACCTTTGAAAATCCCACCACACAGGGCCTTCATGTCTGTGACTACTGTGTTACTAACTTCCTGTTAAGGCAGACTATTTAAAGACAGAGCAACATCTAGTGGATTGTTTTAGCACAACATACCTTAACTGAATAGTAGCAATAGCTCAGTCAGGTTGACTCAAAATGTTCTCTACCCTGGTTACATGATTTTTAAGGTGTTTTAAGAGATGAGAGCTAAAGCGTCCAGACAATGAATTACCAAACCATGTGCTGTTTCCATGACATGACACAAACAGGACAGGTTTAAATTGCTGTTGTATCATAAGCTTTGATTGTGAGCCGTCCCTCTTGGTGTGCAGCCTGAGTGGTGTTAGTATGTGAAACTGGGGAGACTTAAACCCACCTAAACAAGGGGATCAACATGTATTTGTCAGGCTATGCCACCCTCGGCTGCATGCACATACATACACACATACCCACAAACGTCAACAACAAGGCAGCAAACGTTTCCAGCAAAGTCGCTAAACCTCGGTGTCCCACCTTCGCCACGGACATACAAAAGCCCTGAGTCCCTTGTAATTGAGGTTTAAATCCTTTCCTAACATCTCTCCATTCCTCGCTCTTCACCAAACATGGATTGCACCGTCACAGTGCCCCTAATCCTTCCCAGTTTAACCAAGTGAGAAATTAGCTTTTGTTAAGTGGTGATTTGGCCGGTGCTAAATGCCAACAGCCCATTGTAGAGGAGAGGGGCAGTAATGAGTCCCCCCAACACAGCAAAAGATCGTGGTTATCCCATCCTGTCCGTGAGGCTGGGCTGGAGCTGATGCTGCCTGCTGTTGTGCAGTGACAATATTGTCAAGTTATTTTTGGTCAAGAGCTCTGTTTGGAGGCATCACCATGTCAGCTTTGCAACAGAGGCCTACTGTATGTACGACTTTTTTTGCAGTGTTGTGTGTGTTTTGCAGCATCTCCAATTCTACAAAATCAAATCTTCTATGCAGAGGTGAAGTGTAGGCCTCCAGTGTCAGGTTGATAGATGACAAAAGGACCGGCTGTGGATTCAGATCCTGACAGACGGTGACAAAGAGCAGGCTGCTCTGGCAGGAGGAGCAAGAGAAAGCACAGCATCTCTGAGACTCAGTGGGGAGAACTCTGTCATAGCAAATCCCTGCGACTCGGTCTCAGTCCGAGCACAATTCAGGAGTTAATTCAGAGAAGTCTGCGATAGTAGGATGTGGCTCTGGAGGGCAGGAGATATTTTCAGTCAATAGCATAAAGCAGAAGAAGACCAAAATGCTGTGAGACAGAGAGCTGGCGATTACCAGCGTACCAAACATTTTTTATAACCAAACCCACGCCAGATGACTGTCACGTTTATTCCCCCACTTTGGGGGATACCACAGTTGTACTGAGCATAGGGTGAGTACCTCTTCCTGAGGTTTCTACTGTTTTTTTCCCTGTTAAAGGGATTTTTTTGGGGAGTTTTTCCTTATCCGCTGTGAGGGTCCAAAGGACAGAGGGATGTCGTATGATGTAAAGCCCTGTGGGGCAAATTGTGATTTGTGATACTGGGCTTTATAAATAAAATTGATTGATAGAGTTAGACACAGGGAGTTTGATGTCTTTATGTGGAACACTGTGACTCTTTGCAGCCTAATTCATACAGGACACAGTGTGAAGTCAAGTTCACATTTGTACAAATAGAAAAGCAATGCAATTCAAGATTTATTCCATTTTGTCTCTATTTTTGCTGCATCACTTGATCAATAGACAATGGATATACTGTATCCCATGCTAACCACCCAGTTCTCCTGTTATTTATTCCATTATAAGTGGAGCTAATAATAAAATACACAGTACTTGCCATGACAGACAAACTCTTTCAGCCAATTAGTGTAATAAAACACTGGGCAACATCTTCTTCATCACCAATGAAACTAGTTGATAAATTGAGCTTCTCCAAATCCTTATTCTTAATATTTCTGCAGTAACTTCACTTATTGCTGTGTTTACTCTTTATTAACGTTAGAGTTAGTGCTTGTTGCTTCAGGAGCCACCATTACTTCTTTTTTTAAGATATTTGTGGGGGAATTTTTGTCTTTAATTGATAGGAAAGCTAAGCATGAAGGTAGAGAGAGAGAGGGAATGACATGCAGCAAAGGGCCACAGGCTGTAGTCGAACCCAGGCCACTGCGGCAACAGCCTTCTACATGGGGGCGCCTGCTCTATCCACTAAGCCACCAGCACCCCTAGGAACCACCATTACTGTTCTGCAAGCTGCGGCCTGCGTTTTACATATCTACTTTAATGCAGTCCCTGACTGTCCTCAATTTTATTTTGATTTCTGAAAAGTCCAGACTGATACAAAACAGAATGTTGAGCTCATGTCATCAGGATGGTCTTACAAGGCTAGAGGTGTCTGTAATTATTCAAAATACTGCATTAGTCTGCAAACACAAAGCTAGATATGCCTCTGAAGACATTTTAACAAATGACTCCCTTCTTTGATTTAAAGATTATTTTGGGGGGCTTTTTTTTGATGGGACAGTAGTAGCGTGAACGGGGTAGAGAGAGGAGATTACATGCAGCAAAGGGCTGCACGTCGGAATCGAACAGATGAGCTACTCATTGCCCCAATGACCCCACTTCTTACATAAAAACACTGCATCTTTACAAACACAAATTGCAATGTAAACACACACATACACCCGGAATAATACAACATAAACACATATTTTACAAATTTGCTTAGAGAAAACTTGCATTGTAAACACAGACATGCACATTTTCCAAACTGACAAAAAAAAAAAAAAAAACTCACACACACACACACACACACACACACACACACACACACACACACACAGGACACTGGAATGCAGCAGACACATTTTCTCTGCAAACACACGCTCCATTCAGAATGTGGGGTGCAGCCTCTCCTGGAGGGCCTGCATCCTGAAAACACTTCCACAAAACTTACCAATGAGCCTCCTTTAGCCTTTCTCCTCTCTCTATTCACTTTCACATACTACCTGCTACTACAGCTCCAGGAACACAATAGGAAACAAAGTACACCTAGCACTTTATCGCTGATCTGATCTCTCTTAGTCACGAAAGCTAGCAGGCTATATGACAGTCTCTCCCATCCACAAAGGGATTATTCACCAGGGAACCTACAGTTCATTCAGAGATTACACTTCCCTCAGGACCTCCATTAAGGCTCTGATGACACTTGAAGTTAATGGTGTTGATATTCTCCTGTGAGGACATGCCAGTTTTGCTAAGTTCTTTAACTAGACTGATTTAATTTTATTCAGTAATGTTTTAAGTGTTTCCTTCTCTTATAAGTCTTTTTAATAGACGGTCTGTAGATTTATTTCTGCTTTTAAAAATGACACAACAAAGTGATTTTTTTAGGTGTTCACTGTTCCTAAAAACTACAATACAAGCAATAGCAATATTCTGACATAGAGTATCAGTCCCTCCAGAAAAACGCGATTATGTGATCGCATAATTCAACGCATAATCAGCCAAAGTCTGCATATTTATGCGGGGCCGCATTTTTTCAAAGGCGCTGCACTTTCGCTGCATAAATCACCGATTTTCAAGTAAAATGCGCAAAATATGCGGGGCTTGCATGATTTCATAATCCCCGCATTTTCATTGCAAAAAAGTCACATATATCCTAGCTAAGTTGAAAAATATTGCGTTTACTTCACACAAGAGCAGCCATTTTCCACCTGTTGCCTTGGGAACGTTATGAAGGGACGTAATTACGCGACGTGAACGTCATTGAAAAGCTGCGATTTGGGTGTGTGATTTGGGAGGAGATGGAGGAGGGGGAGGAGATGGACGTTGAGGGAGAGGGAATGGAGGATGAGGATGGCGAATGATTGGCCAGTGTTAGAGGCTATGCAGTTATAGTTTTCATTTTCACCGTGGACTGTTGTAGTTTCATTCAGGAGTTGATGCAACTTTACAGTTGTAAGATTGCACTTTTTTGTTACCAGTGGGTTAAATCATACTAGTTTCAAAAACCTTACAGTTGTAAGTATATTAGTAGTATGTAAATTTATATTACAGTAAGAGATTGCACTTGTGCATTGGAAGCACTGATTTTAACAGAAGACATCTGTTTTGTATAGCTACCTCTGTAAAACAGGAAGCACACATTTTATTTTTTTATATTTTATTTATTCATTTTTACAGAAGTTGTAGCATATTCCTTTTGTAAAGCTATAGAACTTGTTTGACTCAGCAATTTTTTGTTATATTTTATTTATTCATTTTTACAGAAGTTGTAGCATATTCCTTTTGTAAAGCTACAGAACTTGTTTGACTCAGCAATGTTTTGTAAGTGTGAGCCATGTGTTTATTAAGGTCTGAAATAAAACAAGATGAGAACTTAAATATTCCCTGCACTTTCTGTGATGTAGTATGCTTGCTTATCATAGGAAGTAATTAGAAATGACTCTTTACATTAAGGTAGTAGCCTAGTGAGACCAGGGTGTTGGTGGAATCACTTTTTTTTTTCTCTTTTTCATCAAACCGCAGTTTTTGCAAGTTCCCACAATTTTTACAAGTTCCCGCAATTTCATCGCATAAAATTGCATAAATATCCTGCATATTTCATCACATTTTTTAAGAAAATGTGCCGCATAATCAAGGATTTTTGTCCACAACAATCACAAAAAATCTTTTTTTTCTGGAAGGACTGTAGTATGTAACAATACATTACTGAAAATCTAGCTTTGAAACACACTTGTTCAACAGCATGTCACTCATATGCATTGATAAGGTCATATGTAAATATATGCATATGTACATAAGATACACCACCCCCACTGGGGCAGTGGTAACTAAAAAATGTGCTGTTTTATGAAGCACTGGGATGGAGCACTCACCAACACCTTGCAGAAAAACACTATGTGCACACCAGCCTTTAATTAACATCTTTTCCAACAAGCCCCCTTCACAAGTTAAAAATTTGAGGGGCAGAATAGGCCGCTTAAGTTCTAAAATGACAATTATAGTAGATTGTATCGCGGAAAAAGTTGGGACAATGACATTAGCAGTGAGTGTGGGTGTATATTATGAATATTTGGAAAGTAAACAGTTACAATAACATATTTTATGCCAAAACATTGGTAAATCTATGGGGGCTTAGTTTGTGTGTATGCTAACAAATTGGTTATCAAAAACAGAAGAACAACAAACAAATTCTGTGTGGGATGTGAATAATTAACCCCAAGAAAATGTTTAATTTCTTCAGAAAACCTGATGGAGACAGCGGCTGGCTTGTGGGTGACGCCAGGACATTGGTGCTCTATACTTCCAGATCAAAATAGTGCATGACAGCTCAAAAACTGTCAAAACTCAAAAAATCTTATTTTGCATACATTTTACCAACTGTGTACCACAGTAAGCACAGACAGAGATGTTTTACATTTTTTAAGTTGAAGAGGAGAAAGAACGAGGTGGTTAGCATGAACAGTGAGGACTACCATTGCTGACCTGGTGAAAAACAAGTGCCACCTACAGAGCCTTCAGGGGAAACACTTCACTCACAGCTGATCAATGGGACATGAAGAACAGAACAGAAACCTCTCATGAGCTCTCACCACTAAAAATGGAAAGAAAACAAACCAAAAAGAGGAATTTTCAGTATTACCACTTTAAAATCTTTAGCCATGACTGTGATTCATGTCCATCCTGTTGGAAATGTCTTTGCCTTGGCCGGCACCCCGGACTCTCCATGCTGCTAATAGCTTTTGGCTTCTGTTGCTATGTTCAAATGAATTTGAGACCACCAAGAGAAATACACATATTTTCTCTCGTTTTCACCAGAGCTCTCCACTTTGGAATTTGTGAATCTAAGAGAAACAAATGACACATACATTCAAAAGCCCTGTGCCAAGCAAAAGGCCAAAAAATTATATTAATAAATGCCTGAACTCCAGAGGGACCATGAAGAAACTTTCTAACTGGGATTAGCAGGAGGTTTGTTAAACCTGATCATTCCTGTGGGGAATTCAAATGAGCTAGTCCTTGAAGGAGAAGCTTTAAGTAAATGGAAAGCTTCTAAAATCAACCTTCACTCACTTACATGCCATTTTTATCAAACAAAAAGCTGATTTTCCAAAGCTATTAAAAATGAACAGAAAAGTAGACATCATGTCTCAGTAGCTGCTAAACCAAGTGTTTTTTAAAAAAAAGGGTCCAGAAAACCAATTTTTATTTTTATTTATTTATTTATTTTACCATGATAAAGGCATGACCTGCCCTACTCTGCCTCTGATTGGCTAATATCCATTTCTTTGTTGGTTGGGTTGGATTGGTTCAGCATCAGAAGTGAGATTGGTTAGGGCTAGGACATGGATCCTCAACTTGCTTGCCTGGGTGCCACTTTTGCAAAGTGACAGGAGGCCAGGGGCCAGTGAATGAACAAACGTTAGTAATATTTATCAGATAAACTCAATAGGCCTAAACAAAGCAAATCCAGTTGCAGCAGCCCCATACATGTCAGGTGCGCAATGGGTGTTTCTGGGATTTGAGTACATTTGGGGCTCAGCCCAGATCCCGCATTGACTGCTTCAAAGTTGTGAAGCTTCAATTGTTGCATCTGTAATAAATGTCCAAATCAGTATTTTAATGCACCATTGTTCTAAACCATTACATCTAAAATCCCATAAATAGGCCATAAATTAATAAATACACATTCAACATAATTAATTTCGCATCAGCATGGATTATTATTAGTTATTCTGGGACAAGGACATTTGTGTGTGATAGGCCTAGTTTTGTGACTCAAACTCACATTCATCTAACATCAGTCAGCAGCAGTCAAGCAAAACTGAAACTGGGACAGTTTGACCACATGTGACAGGCTTACAGATACGCTGGCAAGATGTGGAAAAAGTCAAATATCTGAAATAGTTTAAAAATCTGCAAAGATGACCCTTTTTTCTAACTAATGTTTCTCTCATTACCCTCCATTAAAACCTCCCAGTATGAATCAATTTATTTTCATTCTTCAAAGAAGAAAACATATTTTTATCAAAAAACACAATTGATTTATAAAATGCTGTGAATGTTATACAGTCTCGATCAAACCCGGCACAGTTTGAGGAGCTAAGTGCAAAATAAAGTCTCTACTGTTTGAAATGAATAATAAGGATAAACAATAGATTCACAAATGGCTGGCAGCCAGCCTCTGTGAGTGTGTGTGTGTGTGTGTGTGTGTGTGTGTGTGTGTGTGTGTGTGTGTGTGTGTGTGTGTGTGTGTGTGTGTGTGTGTGTTAGGAAGGGATTTTACGAAAAAGCCTTTCCATTTACTTTTTTTTATAAGTTATGGACGGACACAGTAATTGCCTGTGGTTTGAAAAACAATCCACCGCAATCTGCGCCCCCCACTACCCTGTCTTCATCATCTCTGCCCTGTCTTCATCCTCATTCACACACATACATAGGGCCTCTTCCACCAATCTCATCCCTGACGCCAGGACATCAATTTTCGTAAGTCGTTGAAAATTACCATGCATGAATGCAAAAAAGGCTGATCAGGAGTAATTAACATGGCTTCATATGCAAATTTTATTAATGCAGAACTACAAAGTCATTATGCAAATGAGGGTTTCATCGAGCCTCTTGACAAATACTCCTAGCTCCAGCCATCTAGCAGCCGGGATGGATGACAAGTCTGTTCTCTCAGTTTAGACTGGAGGGATGCCTGTGTGTTTTAGTCTAGTTAGTGGATTAGCAATGGTTAGCGCTGGTGGCTAGCTCTGTCTGTGTGTGTGTGTGTGTGTGTGTGTGTGTGTGTGTGTGTGTGTGTGTGTGTGTGTGTGTGTGTGTGCGTGCGTGCGTGCGTGCGTGCGTGCGTGCGTGCGTGTGTGTGTGCGTGCATACATGGGCTAGTCTGTGTGTGTAAACTGTGTGATTAGGGATGTGGCTAATGGCTGCGCAGCAGAGTAATGAACCTGAGATCCAGGGGATGGAGGGATGGGGGGGGGGGAGATGATATGAATATGCATGATGCTCACTGGCTTTGATGATTAAAGACAATTTTAATATTTAAATGAGTGCATGCAAAGTGATTAACGCAGCAGAGAGGCGACGAGGCGAAAATCGCAAAAAGGGATTTTGAAAATACTCAGAAGCACATCAGATGCAGATTTGCCTTTGTATGCACTATTACTGGCAAAAACTCTCTCTCTCTCTCTCTCTCTCTCTCTCTCTCTCTCTCTGCTTATGTCTCTGTATGTCTCTACCCCGCTCATTCTGGTGTCTTTTTCCAACCTTTATGTCTCGGTTGTCTTGCTCCAAATGTCTGGTTTATGTCCAGGATGCTGGATTTACAGAGGAGAGGTAGAGGTTTATTTTAGAAGAAGTGTATGAAGGAGGAGAGGAAGGACAAAATGAGGTACAAACATATTCACACGTGTATTCAGCACACACAGTGCAGGTCTGACTGTGCATTCCCACCAAAAGCTTCATGGTCGCCTGCAGGCGCTATGGTCGCTGACATCACTCACACTGCCAGCTTCAGCAGGCGCTTGTAACGGCCGAAGGGGCGGGGCCAGACGCTGCAGATGTGCCCATCTAGGCTTGAGAATCCCAGTCTGCAATTGGCTGCTGCTTCGGTGGAGGCGCTGCTCATTTGAATAAAGTTCAGCTTCTCTCAACTTCAACTTGACGCTCTGGTCGCTGCCATCGCGCCGCTCACTGCAGCCGACACCCTTGACGCCCTTCGTCGCCAGAGTGCATTGACAATGAATGGCTGCCGGCTGCTTATGACGCTTATGAAGCTTTTGGTGGGAATGCACAGTGAGTTTCACAAGGGATGATTAGAAACGTGTGATGACCATGATCATTAGTGTAATCTTTCACAACGTACAGGACGGGGGCAGTTACAGGTTTTGTCTCAGTGTGCTCAGTGGTCAGACTGGTTTCAGATCGACATTAGTTTGACACAGTTGCTGGAGGTGTAAGGAAGCAGCAAGCCTTGACCAAAAGAAGGAATATATCTTCCAAATGTGTCTAATTTACACATTAGCTAGCTACTGGTACGCATGCACTTCAGAGGTGGAAGATTGTGTGAGCTCAACATGTTAGCTGGGGTGTGACCATATTAGGATAAATGCCTTTAGATACTACGCAAGAACAGAGAAATTTGTTCTGCAAGGAAAGTCATTCTTTTCTTGCAGCCCTGGTTTGGGAATTCTTGCAGCTTGTTCTCAACACACCATCTGGGCAGAACTTTTTCTTGTGTGGTGTCTGAGAACTATTGTGTGATTGGTAAGAAATTCAAAGTGGGTGTGGTCAATGCAGAAAAGCGCATGTGAGGTATGCTGCAGTGGGAGGGGCCTATGAGGACTTCCCAGGAGTTCTGCACTTGAGTTTCCCATGAAGTATGAAATGTTCTGGCTAGAAAGAACTTTGTTCTTGTTCTTGCCACCTCAAGAAAACGAACAAATTTCTCTGTTCTTGCGGAGTATGTACATGGCTTAATTGGATACAGCACGGATCGTGGGGCCCCGTTCATTCCTATTAAAGTTGCTTAGCGGTGCATGAAGCCAAAATGGTTCAGCTGCTGCATATAAAAATTGTGCAGTCGCTACGAAAATTGGCTTCATTGGCTTTCCTGATAAAATTGATTTAAATTAGTTATTTGATGCCATAAAAAGGGGGGTTGAGGTCATGACTGACAGCTATGTGTGTCAGTTGGTGTGCTCCTTATCAAAAGGGCTGCTCCCTATTGATAGAACAAGAGTAGATGCTGAAACTAGATACTGTGGAGACCGGTGCTGCACAGACTCTGGCTCCAAATGGTGTTACCAGCGCAATATGGCAGCAGTTGTATTCAGAATATCTGGCTTCATTTTTCCAGTGGGAGGAAATGGCGACACGCTGGAACTGACATAAACAATACCTGGGACCCCTTCTGTTCAATCTATACATGCTGCCTTTAGGCCAGTTAATACAAAGTAATAATGTGTCCTACCACAATTATGCAGACGACAGTCAGATCTATGTGTCACTGACAGCAGGTGAATATGGACCAGTAGATTCACTCTGTCACTGCATCCAACAGGTCAGTGTGTGGATGCAAAACAACTTTCTCCAGCTAAATTCAGACAAGACTGAAGTCATCGTATCTGGTCCACAGAAACAAAGAGAAAGTGTCAGCAGTCACCTCTAGTTTCTCTCTCTAAAACCTACAAATCAGGTTAGAAATCTCGGGGTAATAATGGACTCAGACTTGAACTTTAACAGCCACATCAAATCAATAACATCAGCAGCCTTTTACCATCTAAAAACATTGCCAAAATCAAAGGTATAGTGTCTAAACCTGACTTGGAGAGACTTTTCCATGCATTTGTCTCTAGTAGGTTAGACTACTGTAACGGCCTGCTCACTGGCCTCAGCTGCAGTACATCCAGAATGCTGCTGCTCGGGTCCTGACCAGAACCAGGAAGTACGAGCACATTAGTCCTGTGCTCAGGTCTCTACACTGGCTTCCTGTGGCTCAGAGAATAGACTTTAAAGCAGCTCTGCTTGTGTACAAGTCTCTCCACGGCCTAGCACCAAAGTACATCTCTGACATGTTAGTGCCATATGAACCATCTCGGACTCTGAGGACCTCAGGGACCGGCCTCCTGCTGGTGCCCAGAGTCAGGACTAAACATGGGGAATCAGGGTTCCAGTTTTATGCAGCTAAAATCTGGAACAGTCTTTCTGAAGATGTGAGACAGGCCTCTACTCTGACAATGTTCAAATCTAGGCTCAAAACAGCTCTATTTCACTGTGCATATGACTGAAAGGATCTTATCTGCACTCTTCTCTTTTAAAGTTCATTTTATAATGATTATTTATGTTTTTATTTTGTATTGTGATTTTAATGCATTTTGTTCTTCTGTAAAGCACTTTGAATTACTTTGTGTACGAATTGTGCTCTACAAATAAACTTGCCTTGCCTTTTTTTTGTTTAATATGAACTACACAAACCCTTTTTCTGATTTACTGATTCTGTAACTTTCACAAAATCTGGAGTTCACTTTATGCCCTGAGGCCATTAAGTAAACTTCAATACCAGTAGCTTCACATTTGCAAATTACTTTAGCAGTTGACGCTACAAAGCATTGCAGATCCATTCAGAGAAGCACCTAAATTGCTATCCTTAGCTCAGGTTACAGTTGGCTCATTGACCACTCCTGCATGGCTCTTGGCTAGTAGAAAGCGCTTTGCATTGTTGCATCATTTATTGTTGGTTACTGTTCATCATAATAAGTTTGTATCATGATTCACGTTAAATGAGAGAGTAATTTGGCAGGCGAGTGAACTGACATATCCATCAGATAGTATTTTGCTAGCGCTAGTGTCTGTTCAGCACTGAGGAGCACTGAAATTATGTTATGGGGCACTAAATTTGATGGATTACTGAGAAGATTTAATGAGCTAGCACGGCCCGCCAACACTCCACCTCACCACCTAACCACCCAGCAGTTTGGACCTTAGCTGCTATACCAACTCAATTTCAGCCGGTGCAAAGCCCAGCCCTGGGGTTCACAGTGGGTTGGTGGCCAGCACAGCACAGGGTGTAATCTTTCCACAGGGACCGAAGTTTGCTGATCTGGAATGGATTCAGGGAGATTGAGAGGGCAGTCTGGGATCAGAGCCACATCGCCTGGGTGCTTGGTCTTGCGCTGTCTAAATCTGACTCGGTGCTAAGTGAAGGTCTGATCAATCTATCTGATCAAAGAATAAGGAAATGAGGCTATGAATCTGAAAAGATGCTGTAGAGCAATGAATAAAATAATCCAATTACTTGTTTACTTATTAGTGAGTAAAAAATTAAAACTGTTCAAGACTAGTACAGCAGGTAGCCTATAGTTTCCTCACTGCCTAATGTATCTGTGTGTGCGTGTGTCCGTCCACATCCATTCAGGCCTATTAAAAAAGCGTCAACTGTACTGTGTGAAAACAGACACACACAAATACCCAGACCAAAACTAGCCAAAAGCACACAGGATACAGAGGGTGAGTGAGGTACAGAGAAACAGTGAGAGAGCGAGCAGCAATACAAACCAGAGTAATTACCACTTCAAAAAGGCCGGCGCTCCATCCGAGAGGCCTCCCAGCTTTATTGAAACAACGCAAAAAAACAAGAGCAGCGGGCACCGTAATGCCTGTAAAGTACAGGCTGTTATATCAAACACACACACATTCACACACACTTCCACAGACAGTGTGCTGTGGCTCTTTGTTAAGTCTTTGTGCAGTTTCATTTAGATGATAAATAAGCATATGCTAAATATTTTAGGGACATGCCACTGTGCTCAGTCATTATTTATTGAAGATGTGTGCATGTGTGCGTGTGTGTGTGTGTGTGTGTGTGTGTGTGTGTGTCCATGTGCATAATGTTTACATAAGACTCAAGGATGCCCTCTTGAAAATGCTTTATTTTTCATTAGTTGTTGAATTATTCTGCATAAAGCATATTTTTAAAATATTTTTAATGTGTGTGTGTGTGTGTGTGTGTGTGTGTGTGTGTGTGTGTGTGTGCGTGCGTGTGTGTGTGCCTTAAAGGGACATTGTGTAACATTTTTAGTTGTTTATTGGCAAAAATCGATGTCTGCATTCATAAATATGTCATCATTGGTGTATTATTACCTCCACAAATAATCTGACTTATTCTCGTAAAAGGAGAATTTCGGATTTGTTTATACATTGTGTGGGTAAGTCATCTGGGGGGTTCCATAACATTTTTGCCATCTTGAGGATACATCCGCCAGCAAGAGACATACAGCCCCACCTTAAGCATTTTCGTTGTCTGGAGACAGGAGAGGAGAGGAGCAAGAGGCGCTTTGCTGCAACCCCCGCAAATTTGAAACAAAGTCCCACTCTTTGAGCATAATGCAGGATCATGCATATGCAGCATCATGGGAGACGGAATCCTCGTTGCCAAGAAAGCTCAAAAAGGAATCAAAAAGGCAATGAGACCAGCGAATTCAAAAAACGAGGGTCAACATCGGTGTAGCCTTTCCCAGATGGAAAGAGCTGCTGAAGGAGAAAGGTAATGTCATCACGGCTAACAGCTAACAGCGGCGCTAACAGCCGCTAAATGCGGCGCTGGCCAATAGCAGCTGTTAGCCACTGTTAGCGGCGCTGGTCGCTAACAGCTGTTAGCGGCGCAGTGGTGCGAGGAGAGGGATGAGGTGTGTGAGGTTTAGCCACTTGTCAGTTGTCAAAAGACAAGACATGATATGTTTGTTTTGATTTACACCCGCCCCAACAGTCCTACGTTGTAAACACAGCCAGCATGGTGAGGAGGGGGTTCGTCAACTCGCGTCGCATGTGTCTGTGTAGGAGCCTGAATGAATACTCCATGAAGTATCGGATTTCATCAATGTGTAGCTTTTTGGTACATAGCAGCTACCGTTGTTGCAATACGTGTTTGAAACAGTGAGGCGCTAGAGTGCGCTATCCATTTGAATGCAATATATGCATTCAGCATTAGATGGGAGAAATTCCTACACACTGTGGCTTTAAAGTAAAAATGATATGTTTCCTTCTCTCTTCTCTAATCCAAGTTGTCAGAATTTCACCTCTGTGGAGTTCGATCTAACCTGAGTGACAGTCACCTGGGTGTCGTGATGGGGGTGTGTGACCAGAGGGTTGCCTATTGAAATCCCCAGAGCCGAAGACAAGGTGCACTTGAGCACGGGGAACTTGACTCTACTGACTTGTAGAAAATGGTGGTTGGAGCCTACTGGGTCATGTGTGGATCCGTGTGAATGTAAAGTGTTGATAGAAAAGAATACAAAGCTCTGGTAGCTTACATGAAAGGAAATGTTACTATAGAAGACTTTCTAGTACTGACTAAGATATAGTCCACTAAACACCAGTTTACATGTCGTCTGTTTCACGTAATGCTGAATGCTGAAGCATGATATTTCTGCCCATGCTAGGGTAAATTTGCATTTGTCTCTGCTAAAATGAGTGGAACTCTCTGTCATTACATAAAAGATTCCCAATATTTTCTTATCATTTGACACCTTCAGCTCCTATGAGTGTGCGTGGTATCAAAACAGGTGGAAGATCTTATTTAAGTTAATATTTGAGTAAATGAACTGAAACAAAAAGACATGGATGGTTTTTGTTATGTTTTTGGCAAGAAACAGATTCCACCAGTGGTACAGGGTAGGCATGCATGATATTGGATTTTTGTCGATATCCAATATGCCAATACATTCCAACTCATTTTGACTGATTGCCGATGGTGATACTAATATATGCACATGTATTTTTCCAGCCAATTGCAGAGAACATTAAGTGTCTCCTGGGAGGAGCTAAGTTCCAAAAGGGGCTGACTTGTGTGGTGTTGTTAGGCCTGGGTGTCCCTGATTTTTTATGAACATCCCTGGACTTTTCAGACCCTTTAGTGACTTGCTGCTCGAAGTACAGTCAATCGGCAGCTCTTCTGGCAGCAGCACAGTGTCTTTCTCCCTCCTCTCCTCTCACCGAAGCCTACGGACACAGGAATCAGCGTTGCCAGGTCATTCTGTCATAAGTCTGTTGTAATGTAAGCCTATGTGAAGCTAAGCAAAAAATGGAATATGTGTGAAAATGTGCAGTCATTGTAGCTAACATAAAATCCTGTCGAGAGTGTGTGTGTGTGTGTGTGTGTGTGTGTGTGTGTGTGTGTGTGTGTGTGTGTGTGTGTGTGTGTGTGTGTGTGCGTGCGTGCGTGCGTGCATGCATGCGTCTGTAGCTACATTACCACAGGAGGGGATGCAACATGGAGAATATCTCAAAGCACAAAGGGTGGGTGATATGTCACTAAAACAATATCATCATATTTCAGGATAAATAAGTGTTAGATGTTAGTGTTATTTGTTTATGTTCAAATATTTAATAAAAGCTAAAGAAAAATGATCCCTCAGATCTTAAGTTCGTAAACAATATCAGCAATTTAAAGTCAGATTCTGTATGAAATGTAAAAAGTACGACAAAATAAAATCAACCATAAATAAGTGCACATCTAAACAGTTGCAGTATATATAAAAAAAAAAAATTCTCCACCTGGACCTGTACACTGCCATTTCCCCTCTGCTCCTCCAGCTGTAACTTGTGTCACTCAGCACTGACAATCAGATTCCCCCCTGCACACGCACGCACACACACACACACACACACACACGCACGCACGCACGCACGCACACACACACACACACACACACAGTGGCCTACTGATGGAAGTAATGGCTATCCTTTATGTCCAGGAGACGGGATCACAAGTGAAGGATGAGGAGGAGAGTGTTGACCATTGTTAGAACAAAATCACACATTTGTAGCACTTGAACTTCACTCAATAATATCAGATGAAATAGTACAACATCATGAAAGAAAATCGAAAAAGGTCTTCGACCAGCATTTACAAAGTCCAGGCTAAATCCAAATAATAATAAATACTAAACAGTGACAAGCTTTTGGTAAATGGCACCATTCTATATTTCTATTATTATTCTATTTGGCCATATATTTCCTAACTGTATCATCATGCAAAAAACGTTTAGTCGCTGTATCAAAGACATTTGATTTTTTGAGACTTTTTCCCTCGCTCTCGCTCATCCTGCTTTCTTGCTCCCTCCACTATGTCTCTCTCCCTTTCCCCCTCCTCACCAGCCAGTGAGAGGTGTAGAAATCTATTGAAGGAAGAGCTCGGTCTGACTTACAAAGGGAAAATCCTACCTGCCATATTTCAATCTCCCATCGATTATGAGCAGGGCTGAGCGTGTTGTCTTCAAATTAAACTGTGGCTGGATTAATAAACCCTTCTGTCCTTCCCTCGTGTTAATAGGATGCTAGTTGGCCATATTTCATGTGGAAATTGTGAAAAACGGAGGGTAATTTTGAAACATAAAATGTTATTGCAGCAATATAGTTAACAGTTGCCGCAGTGCACGTCCAATTGAGCCGCTAATATGTTTTTGCTTTAATGTGAAAATTATTGCACGTTCCGTTATGAAGAAATATTGTGCAATTACAATTTCAAGCCTTCCAACACTGCACATGTGAAGTTGATTTCACAGGAGGACTACAGTTAGATGTATTGCAAGCATTTAAACACCAGGAAAAAATATACTTATGCACATAAATATAAATAATGACAACCTAATAATGTGACCAATGCAATCAATTAGTGCACACGCTTGAGTGCAACTCTGCACACACTCTGGGATCCTATTAGAGCTATTTTCACCCTCCTACTGCTCAGGTTGTTATGTATTAAATGTAAAGCCATAGCGCAGTTACAGACCTAAGTGCCATGCTTTAAGAGGTTCAGGTGACTGTGCTGTCTACAACAGCCCTGTGCAGATGCCTAGCAGAGTTGTAACTGCCTGGTAAAATATTGATGAAGTTCAAGCCAAAACACATTGTTTTACAGCACAGGCCAAACCGCAGGCTGACATGTTCAGAGGAGCTCTGTCCCACCCCGACGCACTAAATGGAGAAACAGAGTCAAGAGTGTTACCTGTGGGTGCTCTGGGCCAACATATCCCTTTAAGTTCAGTCTGCTGCTGATGATGAATTGATTCATGTTTTTGTCCAAAAGGCAGATTTTACACTAACGTTTGAAATGGAACTGTAACTGGAGCAAACCAGGAGTGCTGCCGAGAAAAGAAATAAATGGGCTTCCATAATTACACAAAAACACCAGCATACAAATAGTCTTAATGATGAGTACTGGCCGAGCTGGAGTGCTAAAAGATATTTAATGCATATATTTCCATATTTATGGAACAAAATGCTGTGCATCTGGAGACAGATTTTGGTGAAAATTTTAGAATATTCAAAGCCTTGAAATATTCAAAGCTTTTATTAAGGCAGTCATGTCACATCATTTACGTCATGACTTCTTTATCATAAGTGTCTTAATTCATCTTTAAATGAAAACAAAAAAAACAAAATACCAAATTCCCACTCTCACAAAAATACTCATGACAACTCATTACCGTTATTCTGTCTTAGTCACAGTTCCTTTACAGGGCTGCTGTTTCAATGCAGTTCTCACTTGATGAAAATAGCCTGTCATGGATTTTAAAACATTAATAATTGTTCATGAAACATGGTGTTTTATGGATGAAATACACTGGTCTGCTTATTGGTTCGGAGAGTTCAAATAAAACATGGTAAAGCAGGCTTTGGTTTTCCACATGGCTGAAATGAAACTGCTGTATGAGGCCTACACCAAAGCAAACTATCGTCAAGCCAACCAATCATCATTTTTCTTAAATTTGTGGCCATTTACTCTGAAGACAGTGTAACTAGTATTAGTATTAGTGTTTTGTACACTATATTGCTACAACTATTCTCTGTACCTGGAAGTAGTGAGTCAAAGGCAATTGGATTTGAAGCTATGAGTATTAGTCAAAAAAAAAAATAATAATAATAATTGGGGAGGACAGGAGGAAAACCAACCCACGGTATCATTCTCCTTTACCCTAGTTTGCTACTCAGCTATACTTTCTTATGTTCAGCAAACATATGAAGCAGTAAAGTAGGCTTAAAAGAGTTCTTTAAAATGATCAACACTGGATCTGGATGGGAATGAGCTTCATATGTGTGTAATGTGTCACTGCAGCCCATGCAGTAAACCGCCACCCATACCCCAGTCCCAGGTAAACGGAGTGCAGCAGCATGCTGAGCCCCTGCACAGTCCCGCCGTGGGTTGCCAGCAGAGCGAAGCTTTCCATCCACTCCCCAGCAGCGTCCTGCCCCTGCCCGACCCCGGTCCAAATCTCATGTCGCCATTAGCTTAACAATCTTTCAAGTAGCTATTATCACTGCTGGGCCCAATGTGACGTCTATATTGTATTTCCGGTCCTGATTAGTTAGGGAGGACGTCCTCCAATGGAGCATCATTTTACATGTTTTGGCCAATCACAGATTAGCATGAAAAAAAACACAATACATTAAACTGATATGAGATCAAGCTCTACAGAGGACAGCAGGAGCACCTCCTCCTCTGCCCCCCTCACTCCAATGTCCCCATCACCTCTTCACACAGACTGCCATTTGCCCGCCTGCCCTGCAGGAGTCACTGTGCAAAGATTTTAATCAGAATTAATCAGTAGAGAGAAAAAATGATTTCATAAATAATACTGAGATTTTGCTCGGTTTATTCAATCTCCTATGCCTCAATGGACCAGCCTCTTCCAGTATGATTGGTAACCATCAAGATTCACTGTGTGCCATCATATCCAGACAGCTGTACTGGCTTACAATGGGTTAACAGTTTTTATTTCAGTTGCATCATGTGTCAGCCCAGAGTGATGCTTTATATATATGCTATATGCTTTCATATTTGAGGAGTTTGTATCTAGCATGGGTCATTTTAGCACCTGCTGGTTGTTGGTGAGTACCTGTTGTGGGGTACTGAGCTGTACATTTCTGGTTCTACAAACAGTGACCTCTAAGATGGCAGGGCGGCTGAAAGGAGTTCATGTCGCAGACTGGGATATTCTGCTCTTCCCCTCTGGCTCTCTTTCAGCATCTTGACTGGTTTGAGAGATAACTGCTGGTGCTCTTCCCCCCACAGCTGCTCTCCTGCTAAACGTCTTCTTTACCCTTCTGAATGGGGGAGAAACTAGCCTCTTTTTAATCCCTCTTTCTGTTTTTTTTTCCTTCTCCTTCTCCCCTCGTCATGTTTTTTTCCTCCTTTGCTTATTTAAATTTTAATGAGCTTTTCACCTTTTTAAGCAGATGGCTTAGGCTAGATTTCTCCATGAAAGTCGGGGTGAGTCTCTCTGTCACGTTTTGCACAATTTGTTTCAACTAGCTGAGTCCTTGAGGGGGTTTAGGGCTTTAAGTAGGTAATGTGCCCGTCTCTTCCCTCTTTCTCTTCACTCCCTCTCTCTGTTGTCCTCTCATTTTAATGAAATGAACATCTCTCTCTCTCTCTCTCTCTCTCTTGCTGGAGAGGATGGGGTAAGTCTTAAAGGGATGCCTCAACAAAAGCTAAAAAGGTAAATTTATGTGTGCGTATGTGCAATTGGATATTTGGTCAGGAAAAGCTGTATGTATTTAGGGTGATAAAAAAGGTGAATTATTTCTTTAAAGGTTGTGCTCGTCATGCCTACCTGCTGGTGTGTTCTCCTGCTTGGGGCAAATTCCTTTGATGGGTGTCCTCTCTCCCCTCTCACCTCTTCCTGCCTCCTCTTCCTCTTCCGGTGTCACCTGGATGCCAATTTCCACAGGCTCAACCACTTTCCTCAGCTCCCCCCGCTGTGTGTGCTGATGAAGGCTCTGTAGAGTCGGGCTCCCCCCTCCTCCTCCTCCCCTATCAGTCATCTTATCGTAGCAGCCATTGGCCAGCAACGGTGTTTGGCACTGCTTCTTTTTGTGCTCAATGAAGAGGAGGATGTCGCCCAGCGGGAAGGTCATCTGGCACTGGCCGCAGGTCAGCAGGTCGTGGTCTGCGTGGAGGCCGGGTGGTAGGGCATGGGCCAGACTAGGGTCCAACGAGTGGGGAGGTAGGCCAAGTGGGTGAGAGGGCAGGCGGAGTGGGTGTAGGGATAGAGAGTCGGAGAGCAGGCTGCCATCTGGATGCTCAACTTCCGCTGTCCAACAAGAAAAATAGAAAAAGCAGATGTCAGATTATGTAACACCTGGACATTTACAAATTGGACTTTTGTTTCATAAGACTTATGTTTCTTATGTTTCATCTGGAAACCCCCCTTCTGTCATCAGAATCTGAGGAGGAATGCATCCATCAATTTTCAGAACTTTTGTAAGTTTTATTTAAATTAATTGTCAGTATATTTTTCCAAGGGAAAAGAGAAGAATTCCAGAAAAGAGTATGTGAAGGAACTTAATTTTTTCATGCCAGTGTTCCCCCAGCATCTTAGTTTAAAACTAAGAACCCAGCTGACCACCAACATCTTTTGACGTTGATATTTGGTTGAATTTATTTTGTGATGTCAGGTGACCAAAATTTAATGCCAATGTCAATTTGATGCAGAATACTGACAACAGATGGTGGTTTGGACGATGGTTTTAGGTTATGTTGTTCAATAACCAAATGTCTCATGTCCACGTCATCTTGACACAGAATAATATTACAACCAAAGTTTAACATCCGTCTGACACAAGAGTCCACCGTCTTTCTGATGTCACATTGATGTCTGATGTCAGCTGGGAAATATCTACCCTTATCATAGATCCATATTCAAATGCTTTTTTACGTGTCCTGAGCAAAATTTTGGGAACCAATCCATGTGTCCCGGGAAAATTGTTGATAGAGCTACAGTAGTCCATGTTTATTATTTAGCAAAAACTAGTTAACTTGATCTGAATACTGATGCGAAAGTGATGACAAAAATTCAAGCAACTTTTTTTCAGCAGGTTTGGGTTAGGGTGCCACATGCAACTTAATAGGGAGCAGCATTTCACCTCCAAGCCAACTAATAACAGCAGGGCAAGGGTATGCAAAATTTGACCAAACTGCTGAAACTCTCTTACCTTGCACATCAGCTGGGTACATGCAATATCATGAGATATCAGGAGGATCACGAGATCAAAGGAAATACCATTTTGTCAGGCTTCAAGTAATACGTTTGTGTCTGGACCAGTCAGCATCCTGTGAGGAGCTACGGCAGCTACCACCATGTTTTACCTATACCTATGTGTGACTACTTGGCGAGGCAACTGTTCATTCAAAACATCACTAGCTGTTAAAGGGTTTTTTGGGGGGGAGTTTTCTGTCCTAAGGACAGAGGGATGTCATATGCTGTAAAGCCCTGTGAGGCAAATTGTGATTTGTGATATTGGCCATTATAAATAAAATTGATTGATTGATTGACTAGCGGCTCTTTAAACTGTGAGCATGGATGCTGCAGTCGCATCAGCTATATCAGAACTAGAGCTTATGTCTTCACTGAAAGATGAGCAAAGAATGGTACGTAAGGTTTTTCTTGACTGAAAAGATGTTTTTGCTCTGCAGTGATGGTAACGGTGATAGACAGATGGTTCATCCTATTGCCTGCCAAGTACTTTTGAAAGTGCCCTTTTTCAAACAGTTTCCAATGACGGCTTCTCAGATGGTTCTGTGTGACAAACCATCTGGCGCATCAGGTTATAAACTCTGAGAGAGTTTAAAATAACACTGCAATCTTAAAATCTTCATGTGTGGCAGGTTAAGCAAGACGAGGGCTGGGCAATATATCAATATTATATTGTATTATATATTATAGTGATATGAGACTACATATCATCTTAAATTTCAAATATCCTGTCATAAGTGTTGTCTTTTTCTGGTTTAAAAGGCTGCATTACAGTAAAGAGGTGAGCTTACCTGACTGTTCTATCAGTTTTATTATTTGCCTTTACCCACTTTGTCATCATATCCACATTACTGATAATTATTTTTCAAGAGTCATTGTTTTAATGTTGATATCGTATTTGGTAAAAAAAAGAAATATCATATTTTATTTTCTCCATATCAACCAGCCCTAAGCAAGACCATAGTAGCTAGAAGACAGCTACAATAAAACCATATATTAACACCATTTGGAATGCCAGTATAATTTGTGTTCTCAATAGTTGCACTGTCTCTATTTCATGTGTCTCTCAGCATTTCAACAGTCAGCCTAAAACAATAGATTTTCGACTTCAGGTTTTGGAACTTGGATTATCTGGCTCTGCACAAATTTTGGTAGTTAAGTAGTTAAGTTACATTAGTTGGGCTGTATCCCGGCCTACAGTGGCTGACCTAACCAGACCTATATCATGGATTTTGGACCTGGAATTGTCTGGTTGTTGGATTGTCAATTACAGAAGTGGAAGTTGAGGGCATAAAACGGTTGAGGAAAGAAAAAAAAACAATGAACTTTATGTCGCAGGTATCTCAAAACAGCAAAAACTCATACTAGACTTGATTTCTTTGTTCTGTCATGTTGGACACTGAACAGACTGGATTCTACAGCGACTGGTATAACAAGACAGGATGAGCCGGGGCTAGTTGGTTAGCATGCACATTTCAGTAGATATCTTTGCAACACAATAAGTCAATGTCTTCTACATAGCATCAAAACCGTTACTGCTCCACAGTCTGTTCACAATATTGATTTTTTTTTTAGGGTTGTGGCAACGCGTCAATGTCATTGACGTCATCAACTACGGTTCAAACAAAAAAATGGTGGTGTGCAGCAGCAGCAGCAGTGCTATTGCCTATTCAAGTGCTGGAATTTGTTATTTACGTGACAACGCCTGAACGCAACACAGGCTCCACTCCAATAGTGCCATGCTGTGGATTCGGGCCAGGCTCAGTTATAATTGTCACACTCGGGTCGGGTTCAGTCAGGAAAATGCTGCCCGAACCATGTGTGTAGTGTGCTCACCTATGTGTGTGTGTGTGTGTGTGTGTGTGTGTGTGTGTGTGTGTGTGTGTGTGTGTGTGTGTGTGTGTGAGTGTGTGTGCACGCACGTGTTTGTGTGTAGTTTGTGCGTGCATCGGGGCCAAACGCTGTGCGTGTTACAGAGAGCAGAGGAGAACTGTAAACGTGCGACCATGTAGAGACATAAATGACACAAGATAAATAACATAAGGCTATTTACTTTGTTTAATAAAAGGACAAGGTTTACACTTGTGCTATAGGAAAGGTAACCTTAAATGACTTCTGTTGTGATCTGAAATTTGGGATAATTTGGGATAGCAAACACAGATTAAGGCTCCAAATAGAGCAGCCCAACTCACAACAGACCTGTTCTAGGTCTGCTTTGAAAACACACGTGAACCATTCAATACAATCCAATACAGTGGCATTTGTAGGTTGAAAAAATTCATAGGACAACAATTACTTTGGTGGGATTCAAATGGAAATTGCACAATTTTACAGTTGACGTTATGCACTTTTTCACATTTCGCATCTTCTCTAATGAGCTAGCAGTTAGCCATGTTTCCCTTGAGAACCACTGCACGTTAAATCTTAAATGATTTTTAACACAGGTTTGGTTTATAACAATGTCTTGTGGGCACAGAGGTATATAATGTCAAGTTTTTCTTCAAAAGGCAGACGTTCAGATTTTACTGTAGAAAATAATCCACTTCATTCATGGTGACAGCGGTTACTATCTTCGTTAAAAGAAATATTAACTTCTGCCAGCTATAAGGTAACGACCACAGCTGTACTTGGCAAATAGCAAATAAAATTGCAGAGGAGCAACATACAATCAGCCCACACTGCATGAAATTTGTGCCATTAGCTTTCCCTGCCAAAGGCTTCAGGCATACATATTGCTGTTTTGGACTACTCTTGAGCCAAGCACAATTATTTTAAAATTATTCTATCATCCACCGGCCTTAAATTGTAGAATCATGATAATAACCAGCAACAACCAAGGATTTTTTTATGACATGTATTAATACAGCTGCTGCCAGCAGGTAGACCTCTACAAATATATATGCATGTCAGTGGTTCCTGACCTTTTTGGCTGGTGACCCCTTGAAATAAACCAATGCCTTTGTGTGCAAACACATAGCAGATTACAGCTTTAATTTGGATCTGAGCATTTATACCAAAGTTATTTTCTGAGAAAAAAAAGAAAAGGTTGAGAAAATGTATTATAATCAATTTAAAAAGCATAAATGTGTACATATGGGTCGGCACGGTGGTGTGGTGGTGAGCACTGTCGCCTCACAGCAAGAGGGTTGCCGGTTCGTTCCCGGGTGTGGGAGCCCTTCTGTGTGGAGTTTGCATGTTCTCCCTGTGTCAGCGTGGGTTCTCTCCGGGCACTCCGGCTTCCTCCCACAGTCCAAAGACATGCAGTTTGGGGACTAGGTTAACTGATAACTCTAAATTGTCCGTAGGTGTGAATGTGAGCGTGAATGGTTGTTTGTCTCTATGTGTCAGCCCTGCGATAGTCAGGGTGTACCCTGCCCCTCGCCCGGTGTCAGCTGGGATAGGCTCCAGCACCCCCGCGACCCCCAAGAGGATGAAGCGGTTAGAAGATGAAGGATATACATATGTATATATTTGTTTGTTAGGCTTAGAGCTTAAGAGTAAAAGGTGGAGAGATGGGTGCAGCAAAGGGTCAGGGATAATGCACAGTGCACAGGGTGCACGCTCTACTGGTGCCAGTTATAAGAATTGTTTTAAAGAAAATTATTCTAATGTACAATACATTGTATCATTCTTGCACACATTATTTTCAGCATTATCACAAATAGATAGATACATAGATAGATAGAGAGATAGAGATATAGATAGACAGATAGATGAATAGTATGGAGTAGTAGTATAAAAGTAAGCTCTTACTTTGGTTAAAGCTTACTATTCCAGTACTATCATTTGTTTTTTTCTGCTACAACTACAGGAAGCAGGTGTGTGTGTGTGTGTGTGTGTGTGTGTGTGTGTGTGTGTGTGTGTGTGTGTGTGTGTGTGTGTGTGTGTGTGTGTGTGTGTGTGTCTGTGTGTGCACGCAAGCAGGTGTACAGTATCTGAGTGTGTCAGGCCACATCTCCACAAACCAACTGCACTGCTCCTTCTGCATGTGTGTATGTGTTACATGTTTTTACTACATTCATCGTCTGTTATATCATGTTTGTGTGTGTGTGTGTGTGTGTGTGTGTGTGTGTGTGTGTGTGTGTGTGTGTGTGTGTGTGTGTGTGTGTGTGTGTGTGTGTGTGTGTGTGTGTATGGCTGGCCCGCAGGCTGTAGCCATCTGTCCTACGCTACTGCACTGAACAGCCATTTACAGCAGTGTGTATTTTTCTAGTAATAAACATAAGAGGGAATAAAGCCAGTTAGCTGACCTGGAACAAACACTCCACAGTTACACTGACCCATGCAAACTTGACTTCATCACAGAGATAAATGAATATCAAAATATGATAAAAAGGAATGACAGCCAAACCTCAAATACAAAGCTGACTTCCTGTGTGTGTAAAGACGCGCTGATCAACTCGAACAGGGTCTGATTCTTTTGAATCTACAGACATATAATTAGATTGACACTCAAATGCAGAGATGTATATGTGATTATTTCTTATAAATATACTACAATATACTTTTACAGCCAGAGCCAGTTTCAGGAGATATTCAAAGACTGCGTCAAAAAACTAAATGTGCATTTGGTTGTGGTTTCTTCATGCCGATGACACTGTCGACACTGTGTATGCAAATGACAAATGCAAAGGAAGAAGCCTCACTTTGGCCTGATTTACCTAATAAGGCACAGGCGAGGCAGGCAAGAGCGCTAATAGGATTTCAGAACAGAAAAATCAAAGGAAATGGAATGTCTAAAAATGAACAGCTCAAAAATAACACAAACCATCTACAGTATCTGCAGTAAGGGGAGTTCAACAGGTATTTGGAAAGCTAAAATATGGTGTTTGACTCGTGCTGAGGCTATAAAGGTGTTGCTTTGAATTCCTGTCGTCAGGGAGAAGTTTTCTGCGTGCAGGCTACCGTCTCTTGGGTTTGGCTTCCTCTAGTCACCACTTATCACTGTAAATGTGCTGTTAATCCATCTAGACCCTTAACACTCTCCACACAACCGTCAGATAATATTCACACACACAAATGGGATAGCATATTAGCGGCAAGCTGCTTCTCAAATATTTGTTTTCCCCTCTCCTCACCAGATTTTTTTAATGATCTTACTTTTCTTACTAGCATGACTTTCCACATTTCATGTGATGAAAGCCTGTAGATTTCTCCCAGAATGAAAAAGGTTCCGCCAACAAGGACCAATGACAGCGATGTGTGTGTCTGGACTAAAATAAAAGATTTGATAGAAACTATAAAAACTACACTTTACTGCTACTTTTTTAATGCTGTTTCCTCAAAGTTTCCTCAATGTTTGTGGCTGAGACTGCACAGCACATTCACACACACATCAGAATTGTTGCAAGCTCTCAGCACACACACAGACGTAACACCACAGTCATTCATCACCCACCAAGCCACAACCACTCCTCAACATTTCCTCAACTGATGGCTACTACATATGCACACAGACATACACATATACTTACAGTAAGTATGTAAGTCATATAAAAATTATTTTTGACTTAAAAGTAAGCACAGCAATAATTACAGTACACAAATCCAAAGTTTGGTGGCAGAGGTGAACTGGCCATCTGGCAGTTTCCCGGTGGGCTGACACAGCTGTCTGTTAGTTTTATTTTTTTTTTATCTGATGAGCCAGTAATTCAGGTAGTCCAGCCTATGGTATATTTTCTTAATTGACAGTGGGCTGTCCCAATCACGTTTTTAAGTCCCTCCTCCTTTAGGTTCAATGCCATCATTAAACAGCATCTGCAACAAAAAATGTGCCAAAATGAGCAATACAAAATACAATAGAGGCGCAGAGAAATTGCAGGTCAGGAAAATACTTTTAACCTGGATTTTTCACACCCTTTTAGCAAGTTGCTGGCTCAGAGTAATCTCTCTCTCTCTCTCTCTCTCTCTCTCTCTCTCTCTCTCTCTCTCTCTCTCTCTCTTGCCGTGAGCAGGTGGAGCAGGCAAGAGAGAGTTACTATGGTCGCAATTCGGCATCAATATGTAACCCTATGTGAAGTTCGACAAAAAAAACATGATAGTCTTTGTAGCATGGATGTTGTCATGCCTGTTAATAAATGCAAGTCTGTGACAACATGACACATGTTACAGCAGGAAGAGAAGAGAGTATACATAGTTTGTTCTTTTGTTTTTTTCATAAGAAAATTAAGTGTCTAAAAAGAGCCCCAGAACTCCTCTTTAATATGTGTCCCCTCAAATGTTTAGGAAACCTACACCTTGGTATCATATAATAGGACTTATGATTGTGTGATTGAAAGTGGTGGGCCGGTCTGATGCAGGGCCATCTTTTTGTCACAGTCCGCCCCTGTTTGGCGTTACATCTGCATTTACTGCTGTTGCCAGGCAGCCTACTTTTCCGTTAGCGTTGTTCTGGTAACACTTTTTGACTTTGTGCTTCCCCACAGGATATTTTGTTTGTACACCACCTGGCGTTTCAGAGTATGTTGCAACCAACAAGCATAAAGCATAAATGCCTCTCTGCATGCTTGAAGCTCGCACATAATATATGGTGGCCCACGCAACAGTGCCGTGCACTAGTATATGCAGAGCTTTATCACCTGAGATTTGCAGGTGAAAATTGCTCTCTGGTTTTGGCAAATATAACTTTTATATTTAGAATTTGAATGCTTTATCAGAGTAATTTCCTGGTTTCCAATGGTCTACTGAAATCCTCCAAATGCTTCAAAATAAAACTGCTCACATGCAGTATGATGCCGTGCATACATGAGGATAATATTAGAAGAACAGGAAAAACTCTAAACTCAAGCTGATCTGCCACCACAGAGACTGTGAAAGACATGACTTCAGAACACTTTCAGTGTAACTGTTCACTGTCTCAACAGGAAGTAGCTTTTTTATCCAAAGTCAGTTTTGATAATCTCAGAGTTAAGACTTAGAAATTACAAATGCTCTGGTCACTGTACTGAGTGGTGTTTTGGTGATATTGATTGAGATTATTTGAAAATTTTTAATTTTGCTTTTGGAGCCATTAGTCAGTGTTCCCTTTTATACAAAATATGCGAAATCTACAACATTTGCTAAAATGTGTTACTTTCGTAACTCATACTTTTCATATGTAAATACATAATATAGGGACATTGTGTTGGTGTCAATACTTAAGGCATTACCCTGTAATGGCAGCATCGCCATTTTGAGTCTTTGTTTTACATTGTCTCCTCACTTTCTCTTATTTCCTGTCACCTCGCTATTGTCAATTGAAAAATAAAGGAAAAAACACCTGAAAGAGTACTCAGTACATTATAAAATAGAAATTTTACTACTTCTATAGTATCATTCATTGTACTAGAACAGAAGATTTTTGGTATTTTAGCCACTAAAAAGCCCTAACATTCAAGCAGATATTGTTACGTTTGAGAATAAATGCTCCATCGTTATGACAGCAGCCTACTTTCAGAATTGACCTCATTTCAAATGAGAACCTGTTTACCTCAAAACTAATTCAAGTTCATCACGAGGTAAATCCCCCACTCTTGTTGAAGTCAGGATTACTGTGTCAAGCCAATCAGATGTGGATCAGAGACAAATATGGATATGTTTTTTTTTCTAAACATTTGCTTCAGTATGATTGTAGTATTAGTTGGATTCACAGGAATCCAAAGGGGAAAGGGAGGACTGAGCACAGAGCCACCTGCCTGAGAGGTGCTGTGGTGGGAATGAAGTGCTTGAAAAAAAAACCCCAATAGGTTAATTTATCTAGAGATCACCTGCAGACAATATTGTCAAAGCAGTTTACAAAATGTAATTAAACTACAAGAAAAAAATCTGATATATTCAAACCAAACTGATATATATAAAAAGCAAAATATACACACAATATCTGACAAAAAATAATATATGAAATATACAGGAAAAAATGCAGTTCAGTGATATAGCTAGAACTCCACTATGTCAATACACTACAGTGTATACACACACAAACACACGCATGCACACACACACACACACACACACACACACTTATACTGAATGCTATAGATGACAGCCACTGTGATGAAATTAAAGTCCATGGTGTAAATAAAAACTGTGACAGAGACAGTGAAGTGCAGAGTGTGCAGGTGTTGACAGTTAAGAGGCGAATGTGGTCTTTCAGCGCTGATGTCATCTGATTAACACACACACACACATACGTTGATACTCTGCTACCCTTCTCGTTGGCAGAACCAGCACAGCACTGACAGCCTGAGAGCTCCCCCTAGCAGGAAGAGAGAGAGAGAGACATAGAGACAGACTGAAGGGGTAAGAGATTGAAGAGGAAATGGAGAGGCATAGGAAAAAGCAGAGGGGGGGGGGGGGGGGGGGGGGTGGCAAGCGTCAACAGACAGACAGCTCACCAGGCCCCAGCTGAGCAAACCAACACTGGTATGCAGGCTATAGCAGGGTGTGTGTGTGTGTGTGTGTGTGTGTGTGTGTGTGTGTGTGTGTGTGTACAGCCTGCTGATCACAAAATGAGTTTAGGCATGCTCTTTGGGAACTGGAAGCCATCGTCCTGTGCACACTCATTTACTACTATCTATTCTTAAAAAACCTATAAAATCAATCAGCGCTTTGTCTTCTTTGTGCAGCACTTTGCATCAAGCACTCTGACTGGCTGTTAAACAGCACAGGAAACAATAATGTCACAGATAAAATAAGACAACAAATTACTATCCCTGATGCAGCCATACATATAAATAAAACTAACACAGTAAAATTGGAATCAGGTGTCTTCTAAAAATCTGATTTTTACAGTTGAGCCCTCAGGCGTTTGAAATGATTTAGATTCTTCATCGCTGGTTAAGAAAAACAAACAAACAAACAATGAAGAGTTCAGTGAAGGTAATTACAAATTAAATCTGTAGTGCCCACAGCATTTAAAAATGATACTGAAAATTTGAAACAGTGTGTATTTGCAGAAACAGTGTCCTGGTTACACTGTATAATACACAGACCTCTACGACAAAAGTTTGAATACGGACTTTTCCTTTAGTTTGAATGAAAACTGTCCACAACAAAAAGTGTATTTTTTTTATTTGGGTGAGCTGATCCTTTACAGCGTTACCAGTGTGGTCTGTAAAACCATAGAGGGCCTATATTGAAAATAATAAATAATATGACAATTAGGAATATCATTATGTCTTCATTACATCAGCTGTGACACTTCATAAGACTCATTTATGACTTTTTTAAAGCACCTAATTTACAGAATGCTTCAGTTCATATAAAAGACATTTACTAGGTTCTCTTTCTCTCTGTGTTTCTCTCTGTAACAAAGACTTAGCCCCAGCAGGGTGCATGGCTATTTGACAAGCCAAAGGGAAACATGCATCTCAAGTAGGCGACTGCAATTTACACGCAGCTCTCTCTCTTCTTGTGTGTGTGTGTGTGTGTGTGTGTGTGTGTGTGTGTGTGTGTGTGTGTGTGTGTGTGTGTGTGTGTGTGTGTGTGTGTGCAAACGTGTGAGTGTGTTTGCGGCTACAATGGGAGCTCTCGTCCTGTTTGCGTCTCTTCACACCAAATCAGTCTCTCGGAGGAAAGCTGGGGTTATTTGCAGTGAATGAGAAGCAGAAGGCACGTCTGCACTTTCGGGTGTAAACTGTCTCGGTGTGGTGACACCAAAACACACAACAAATCTGCCTGACAAACAAAAAATATATACATTTTCCCCAATTAATCTTTCCCACGTGTCTCCGAGGACAGGTTGTTTCATTACATTCATTGAGTACACTGAACAGTTGATTCCAGGTCAGAACCATTACCTTTTTTATTTCTCTTTTCACATCTGTTCTAATGAAAACAAAGTGAAGCAGATGCATTAGAGAATAATCTGATAATTGTGCAAAATGGGGATTCAATAGTCCTAATATTTTATTTTTATTTTATTTATTTATTTATTTTATATACTTTATTAATCCCCTTGAGGGGAAATTCGATTTTTTCACTCTTGCTGTCAATTACACACAGGTCCAAAAGACACACATATGCACAAACAGGACCTATACATGCACAAAGTACACTAAGCACTAAGCACTAAGTGTAAGAATGTTGCATTATGACGGAGGCCTTGCCTGCATTTTAAAAAAAAAAAAAGCGATTTAACCTCCGGAAAATCTGTCTCACCTTTCCTAATGCTTCTTGTCTGGAAGATATTGAAAAATAAAAGAGGTGGAGCAACTCTTGTTCTTCTTCCTCTGAAAACTATAATTCATGCACAATGTAATATTTTGGACTGTGTGATATATCGTGTTGTGAAATTCAAATTAAAAAATGCTCCAATTAAAACACAGGTCAGATGGATTTTATCACCTGACAGCTTGAGAAGAATTATGTATATTTTGGTGAGGGGGATTGACATGTGCATTTGCATATGTGTGTATATACCTATATAAGTGTGTGTGTGTGTGTGTGTGTGTGTGTGTGTGTGTGTGTGTGTGTGTGTGTGTGTGTGTACTTAAGCATGTTAAATCAGCAAGCATTTTTTACACATAAATTATGGAATGTACAGCACCATGCTGCAGCCTGAATAGTAATAAATTAGTCAGTCAGACAGACAGACAGACAGACAGGTCAGACCTGCTCTGTGGACACAACTACCAAACTACATTTTACACTTCAGACACACACATGAGATCACACAAAGTAAGTTTAAAGCAGCTTGATTACAATACAGACATGAAGCTCTTTTATTAGCCTTCAATGTGGAAAGGTGAGAGCACAACGCTCTCATCTTTCCACATTGCTAGACTATCTGTTATCCATCTGTCTGTCTATTAGAATATATATACTGGGCTCTATGCTGCAGAGGCTGATGTCACAGCAAAGCATGCAGCGTGCACAATGTGACCCATTTCTAAAGGTAACCAAATACACAATGCAGGCCTATGTACGATCTGCCACACACAAGTTGTAGTTGTGTTAAGCAATCAAATCTCTACTTGTCAGGAGATGATTTGACATCTAAGCCACATACATTGTCTTTAGGTGTATGTGTGCCTCTGTTTATGGCTGTGTGGGTTGGCGGTGTGATGCTGGAAGGCCAGGCCTCAAAGCAGAGGAGGGAACCAGGCAGCATGGCCCAGAACCTGAGTAAGGACGCTCAGCGTGCTCAGTCTCTACTGTAAATATGGGTGTTATACGCAACAAGCACTGAAGTGCACAGCGATATACTGTAGTGTAAGAGACCTGATGGAAGGCTTTATACAAGTCTCCCAAATAACCTCAAGCTAGAGGAAAGAAACTAGTAATATTCACCAAATGTAACATTGTGATACTGAGCAGCATCTTAAAAGAACTTTATCTCCACTTCCTCCTTGTGACCTTTATCTCCACTTCCTTCTTAGACTCATTCATGCAAATCTGTCGATCAGTAACAGTTGCTTTTAGTTGGATTTAGCTCACTAAGTGTCCCTCTCTGATATTTTGTGCTAACAGCAGATAAAGTCCTGCATTAAAGTCCGCTGCTCCTGTCAGGACACATCAGCCTGCACGCTGCAGCCACATCAGCTGAATAACTGATACGAGGCCAGAAAAACATTTCGCTGCATAGAAGTTTAGCGGCCAAAGTGACAGCGCCAAAAGATAAAATCTTTGCGTAAAGTAAAGAGGAAGATCGATGCGTTTCCTCTTCGAGCCATTTGCGTAATTTAAGTTGGACAAAAAAGTGGATCTTATCTTTCTGAAACATCACATTTCCTCACTTCACCTTCCCATAAAACGACTTCGTTTTAACGTGTTTTGCCCTTAAACACCGTCACTTAGGCTGCTCTATTCTGCATAAAAGTGCAGTGGGGGAAACCCTGGAATTTTTCGCTGCCAAGGCGTGCAGGGTATTAAATAACCCAAACCGAGCATTAATATTACAAAGTATAAGCTTTGCTTCCGTGCAGCAGAAAAACATCATGAGCGAGACTAACTAATTAAAGTGAATACAGAGACACTGGCACGATGCAGTAATTTGTCTATCAAAGATTCAATAACCTGCAGAGAAAGAAAATAAAGTGGACGTGTTAAAGCGGAGGCACTCTGTGGCGTCGGTACGGTGCAAGAAGAAAGAACAATATCATCTGCTTGATTTTTTTGATTTCAACATTTTCTTGTTCGATAGCTGTCTACAATAATTCACTTTAATAGATGTCTGTTAGGTTAAAATTAAGGCATCGACGATTTTCTTACAAGAAAAAAAGATGAAACGAGTTTGTTCGAATGAAATACTCCAAATCATAACTGACTTATTTGTGTGTGTTCATCTAATATGAATGTAAGAGAGTTGGTGGTTATGTTATACGGAAACGATATCCGCTTATGAAAGTGCTTAAAGAAAGTATTCACTGATTTAAATTGCTTAAGTTATAAGTGTGTTTTTATTGCCAGTTAAAAATTAAGTGTAATTTTGTCCTTAATGACAGCGCTGCTTATAATCTAATTAAAACATAAAGCGGAAAAATAAAGAAGTCGTGTCTCAATTAACTAAAGGACGGATCTCTGACTTCTCCGTGAGGAAAAGTCAAACACGCAGCCAAAGACTTTTCTACTCTCTCTGCTCGATGTGTAAATTTGCTCTTATAATAACGGGCTATTTATAGAGCGTAATAATCAGTTAAGTAAACTAGAGCCTTTATCTAGCCTATTTTAGTCAGTAAACCAGCAGAGGAAAGAATTGGCTTTTGGGACGCACTTCGAAAAACTTTCTGCTCAAAGTCAGAAAATGTTCGTTTTTACGCACCGATCATCCATGTGGGAAAAACTCCATTCAACTCCTCAGAATGACAACGGAGAGGAAAAAGGGTGAAGCTAACTCTATGCTGTAGATTTTTGCAGGTATACTTACATGTTATTTCTCTCTGGGACAGGTGCTGTGGGTTCCCTTGCTTGCGTCGGGACATCGCCGTGGCATTTACACTGGCATTGCCCGGAGAGCGGTGTTGGAAGGGTCGGCTCTCCTCCTCCTGCTGCTCCTGTATACCGGCCGCAAACTGCCCCCAAAACCGACCGCACGCCTGCCACCCCAAACTGACCGCTCTGCACCGGCCCCAGATGTGGCCCTCGAACTGACCCCTGTGCAATGGATCTCCCTCCAGCGAACAGCGGCTCCTGTGCTCTGCGGTGACCGACCAGGCGCAGCGCTGGGCGGCGGGGCGGTCGGTCGGTCGGAGTTCGGTGCCAAAGTGTTTGCGCGCCTCCCTTCTGGTGATGAGGGAGGGGGTTAGTCCGGCTCTGCCTTTCACACCATCTGTCAGAGGACAGCGGAGAACGGAGCGGAGTGAAGTGGAGTGGAGGAGAGACGCGGCAAGATGTGAGAGGTCGGCGTTCACCTCCCGATGGGCAGTCACTACCTGTGTCCACTCTCCGGCCACCCTGGACACCGCACGTCCCTGTCCGGAGAACGCAGGTGAAATGACGCCAATTAACGTCTGAAAGTGTGTAAAATAGGAATCCAATTTCCTTCTCGGTACTTCTCGGTGTGTCGCCAAGTGGTGGGCACTTCTTCTGTTGCACTGGCAGTGCCAGTTAGGCGGGCGGGTTAGACTTTAACTCTTTAAGTCAAAGCCCAGTGCTGGTTTGAGGACAGACTGCCACCCTCCTTTCTCTTTGTGCTGTCTGCAGAGTCCCGCATCCCCGGACTGTGTGCGGCTCTGTGCGGCTCTGTGCGGCTCTCTGGCTTCTACAATGGGAGAAAACTCAAGTTCAAGTGCGGACGTGACGTTCAATCTGCGGTGAGAAGGGAGAGTGGAGACTGAAGAGCACTGGGGGCGACTAGTGGTGGCTTTCACACACACTGACACACGCGCGCGCGCGCGCACACACACACGCACACACACACACACACACACACACACACTACTCTCACACCCTCGCATACACTCGGGCATGTGGCGCGCACGGCGGCAGTGGTCAGAGTCGCTCAAGTCATCTCCCGGTGTCCCATGAGCATTGGAACGGGATTAATTTCTGTTAAATTCTGACCCGAGGGACTTCCGTACCTCGTCCACAGGATGCTGGACATTTTGCACGAGCCTGCATTCATATTTAAAATGCATGCAGGCTTGTGGTGTGAAATTATCGTTCCTTACACACTTTTACCATTTACTGGATAGCGTGCTAAATTTCTATTGTTTTAATCCCAAATTTGAATATTTGACCCTTTTTAAACCACTGTGGTATATGTGCGTTTGCAGACACCTTTTAACTAATAAAGGCCTGTCATATCATACACTACCTTTATAATTGATTTCGTATTTTTGTCATTTAAATGCGCACAGCATAAATAATCCTAAATTATTTTATGATTTTGATTGACCAAATCCACATCTATGAATATATAGGCATACATTCTTCATCAACTCCTTCATCCTTGTGGCTGGCTATATTTTTGTCGGGCAGATTCTCACTACTACGTGTTGGTGGCCTGGATTTGCGAACAAATTTATGGATCACATACACATTTCACCCATATTCACTCATATTCAAATATTTTAATAATAACCTGTATGTGGGGAGATAGTTTATGAATACACACATAATCCTATCTGAATTATCATATTAATTAGTAATTGTCATGACTGTCAGAGAATTATTGATGGATTTAGGTGGTTGTTGAAAGACTGCTGAGTTTTTCATAGGGCAGGTTTATGACCTTATGATGACCTTAAGGGTAAGTGAAAGATGAAAATGGGAATTAAGGCTTAACAGTGATTTCCAGTTCCAAACATGTGACATCCTACTGACCAAGGGAGTTTCAAAATGAAATTAAAACAGAGCAGGAGAGGAAACTGTGCAACACATTAACACCATCGCACAACGCATCCTGGTTGGCACTGTGTGTGTGTGTGTGTGTGTGTGTGTGTGTGTGTGTGTGTGTGTGTGTGTGTGTGTGTGTGTGCGCGCACACACACATGGTTTTACAGTAAGTGTGTGTTAGTTTGATGATGGATAACGGGTTTGGTGGCAGAAAGCAGTCTGTGTATGCTGCTACTGACTGCGTCCCCAGTAGCACCTACTCTTTAAAAGAAAGGCAAGTACATTGGGCTACGTCTGATTTTGAGGAGATGAGGAGAAGGAGACTCAACAGCAAAAGCAAAATTTTGAGACTTAGAGAAACATGTAGGTGTGTGTGTGTGTGTGTGTGTGTGTGTGTGTGTGTGTGTGTGTGTGTGCGGGCAGGCGGGCATGAACAGAAAGTGGGTGAGAGTGAATGTCTACATTACGGTAGCTGAACAGTGGCATCTCTGTGATGAAACCCCACCGAGCTCAGATTTAGATTAGAGGAACATCAGTGTTTTTTTAAAACAGAGGTGTGAACTAGTGGCCAGTCAGCCTTGACTTGAAACTATAGCTGCTAACCCCTTCATCCCTACAACGCTGCATCTGAGCTTGATTAACTGCTATCACATTCCAAAACCACTCTTTATTTTTTATCTTTATTTCTGTCTCAGCTTTGTCGTTCCATCTCTGTCTTCAACCCTTTGGTTTACAAAAACAGTGTGTGTGTGTGTGTGTGTGTGTGTGTGTGTGTGTGTGTGTGTGTGTGTGTGTGTGTGTGTGTGTGTGTGTGTGTGTGTGTGTGTGTGTATGTTGGGGGGTAGTAGGCCTCAGGGTTTTTTTAATCCCTCCCTACCTTGCATCTAGAGAAGTCTAGTTTGTACCTGAGCCAGGTGTTGTCAGAGCAGCAGATCATCCGACGAGAACGCCTTTTCCCCATCCCTCATTTGCCCAGCTTTGTGTTTGGACTTTTCGCTACTTTCCCTGCATTGCCTAGAGGGCTGCCGCTTCTCTCCTCCGTCCTTCTTTTTCTCCATTTCTTTCTTTCTATATATCTTCACAGGGGCTCATCTTAGCCGCTCGGGCTGTCTCCCAGTAAGCCAAAAGCCTCTCCTTATTTCAGCAGTATACTGTGGGAGGACATAAATAGATTTCCCATGCTCATTTACAAGAAAAAGGAGAGGATGGCAGGTTCGTCCAAATGTCTTTGTCGCACGCATAACAGAACACCCACTTTCATTTGGGAGGCATACATGCAGCACTTTGTCACAATAACAGCCGACAGAGAGCATTATGTTGAAATGTAAATCATTGTCATTTTTAAGGCACGACTCAGTGCCAGTGTTTTGTTTTTTTTGTTTGTTTTGTTTTGTTTTTCATGAAGATATGAGATTAAAGCTGCTTTTAGCGACTCCGACGGACGGAGGAAGAGAAGAAGAACTCATATTCAGTCCACGCACATAAATCAGGGATGCCTGAAAACACACAATTTCAGGTTCTCACCGTTATCAGTTTGAACCCTGCTAATGTTACAACAAGTTGTAAATCATTTCTTATTGATACTTTTATGTTTTTTAAGATGTACTGTTGCCTTTTTGGAGCATTTTTATATCATCGCAGGCTCCTTAATCCTCACTGTGGTGGAACCATGAGTGTACTCTGTGCCAAGTGACACTCCAGGCCAACATTACTACCCGGATGTGCTCCTTGTCCTTGCAAGCTGATTGGCTCATTAGTCAGATGGGCGACAGGTGCATCTTTCCTACTTTCTTATTGGACATTTTTCAAAGGCTATTTCTCACTTAAAGGCCATCAGTGTGAGTTATGGCGGATGGCTCCCGGCATCCTGCCTTTGCCCTTCCTTCATTTGCATATATATATGTGGCTGTTTGTTTTTATGTTAATGCTAAACAACCCCCCATCGCAAATCGTCTGGCTGGGCAGCAAAGTTTTAATTAGAGGGATATGGAGGTGTCCTCCAGAGTTTTAAGATCACTTTCCCAACAACTGTTCACCACTAAACTGCTAATATTGATGTTTATGAGTTCAGACGCATGCTGGGAAATAAAGCAGGATGTGAGGAAAAAATACATCTGCACAATAAGGTCGCTACTTTAAAGAGAAGCATTCCGTAGCTTCTCTTTAAAGTAGCGAACTTATTGTGCAGCCAGGCTGTCAGCCAAAAACAAAATGGTGTTCTGATGCATCCGATAAACACTCCTTTAATTCATTTAGCTACTTTTTTTTTTTTTTTTCCAGATTTGAGCAAATCTCATATGCTGATGAAGACTGTGAAATGCAGCTAAAATCTCTGGAAAATAAAGCAAATAAGTAAAACTTATTTTGTCAAATTGGGAAGAAAAGTAATTGAGGTTCAAAGATTATTCTACACTCTAAAAAATGATTCATGGGGTTTGTTGATCATTCTTAAAATGAAGATATTTTTCAGCATTAAAAATGTTACATTAAAGTGTTTTAAGAAGTTGGCAACTTATTTTAAGAATTAGATCAAAATCAAAAACATTTTTTGACATTTTTGAGTAGAACGAAATTCAAATAAATTAGTTAGAATATCTTAAACAAAATAATTTGAGGACTAAACATCGCCACAACTTATGGATAAATATTAAATTGGTTCAACTTCATTTTCAAGGTCAAAGTAAATCATGTTGGTTGTACTAAACTAATCGAGTTTGACAGATTATAAAAGACTCATAGGATTTACTCAATAATGCCAGAGTTGAAACTACCTAAAAAAAAGCAAGCAAATTGTTACCCTATTTTATTTTTTTTTACAGTAGACCTTGGAAACAGCACTCCAAGGTCTATTTAGTTTGCTGTTCCAGGGCTTTTGTTCGTATCACAGGATCCTCATCAGCAGATAGAGTTTGCCCTGTTGTCATGGCATTGGTGTTCAGATGTTTGTTTGTTTTTTTCTGGGAAATTTAAGGACTTTAAATTTAAGGTTCATTCTTGACCTTGAAAACAGCATTTAGTACTCATGTGATATGGTGGAAAGCTCCAGAACAACTATAAAGTGGACCTTGTCTCTAAACATAGAACTGAGTTTTTGCCTTCAGTAAAAGTATGTTTAAAACAGAACAACATGCAAAACATTCTTTAGCTGGAACATTATATTTGAAAGTTGTATTGTTGTTTCAAGATGGATCAAAGCTAAAGATATTTGTTCAAGCTTCACCAGCTCCCTTACATTTAAAACACCCTTATTTATTAATGAGCATCTGACAAGTCCTCTTTAATAGCAACCATCAAGTCTGAAGGTCAGCATCATCCATTAAAGGGCTGATTTTATTTTGTATTCACTCATCTGTTATGAAAACCAGAAAACCAGGAGAAGGCAGGTGTTGATGTGACGGGCTCTGCGCTAACTCCCAGCTCAAGTGGTGACCCTCTGTACTCAGACCTGCAATGCAACACCACCCTCTATTGGTTAGCCACTGCCACATGCAAATAACAAGCCCCTCTGTGTCACTGAGTATGTTCCACTGTGTGTATGCATGCACCCCTGCATTATTCTATGTGCATGTATGTAGATAAGTGGATTAGCAGATTTTTCTATTCATGGTTTCTGAGTCTGTTTGAATGTGTGTGTTACATATGATTGATCACTCCCAGTGTCTTCTCTGCTGCTGTGTGTATCTGTACACACTGCTCCATGCTGTACAAGCTGATTTCAACACTTCACATACCTGGAATATGCTTCTCTTTGGGTGTTGTAATGGTTTATGAAAAATAGTATTCAGTGAGGCTTATTATTACAGGTTCTGAATGAAGTGTTAAGTGAATAAAACACTGCTGTGATAGTCTCTGCATGGGTTGAAGAGCAAGCGTTTGAGGGCTAGAGAAGCGCAGAAGCCCTTAAGCACAATTATGGATATCAAAGTTGAAATTATTCCTTTTAAAGGGAAAATGCTAATCATGGATTTATTTAGAGCAAGTTAGCAGCAGCACTGAGCTCTCATTACCAACACACACACACACACACACACACACACACACACACACACACACACACACACACACACACACACACATGTGGGCACTCTCACTTCAAGACCTTTAACTCTCTCACACTCTCTTTTTTCTTCCTCTTCTCTTTTCAAAGAGATTTATTTTCAGAATAATTAATTCCTCCACAACTATAGCGTTGGTTAATGCATATGTTGGTCATTATTCAGAGTTTCATATAATGAGGCAGAGAGGGGAAACCAGAAAGGAGCATGTGTTCTCAACTCAAAGTGTAGTGTCCTAATTAGCTTTGCCTTCAGTTAGAGACTATATAAGCAGAGCAGCCCTGATACCTTCATGAAAGTTTTTATACACTGAGTGAAACCTGAAACCACATTTACAAAATGGAACTGCTAAAAAAAAAAAAAATTTTAAGGGACAAAGGCCAGTGGAAAAGTTCACGAGTTTGTTCTGAAGACATCAAATCTAATTACATTTGTAAAAGCAAAGTAAGCAAACTTGAGCTCTGAATCTTGTCAAACTGTATTTTGGCACAACCTTTACTCACATACACTGACATTGTAAACTCTTGTCTTTGGACTGAGTGTATACACTTTGTAACAGAGATAACAGGGCGTGTACCTCACAAGATGGTGACTCCGGCCCACAAGGGTTGATGTACCTTTACATTCTCTATGAAGGGTCTCATTTTCATTAAATGCAACACAAAACCAAAGACAATTTGAAAAAAAGCAAACAGAACATTAAGTTTAGAAAGATTTAAAGGGAGGGAGAGTAAAGACAAAAACATCACAGGTCAAAGCCATGTTTACTACTGCTATTACTACAAACTCAGAATGTCTGATTACAATATTTCAAATGAGGGTGGGGAAGAGAATCAGAGCAAACACCATCCACAAGTCTAAAAAGACCAAATCACGACCTGCTGAAACTCTATGTCCATCCAACAATTCAAATAGCTTATTTTAATATGAACCCTTTGAACTCTGCAATTAAAATGGTCCTGCAGTGCTTACACTGGTATTTTTTTGCTTATTGCGATGTCAGTTTTTGGAGTATCTTGAAAAACTACATAGCTCAAAAATATTTACAACCTAACCCATAAGGTTATGTAAGTCAATAAACCATAATAATTGATGAGCATACATCATGATGGAATGGTTGACAAAAGTCTTAGCTTTCTCCTGCAAAAAGAAGGAATATTCCAGCTACCAAGGTTTTTATTTTACATCTTTATATACAGGATTATGTCCTGTACAAGGATCACCCGTTGCCATCTGCGGGAGGTCAGTTTTTAAAGGCTTAATCTTTATCTTTAGCATACTGTTGTTAGCTTACGTTGTCTTTATTTCATGTGTCAAACATGAAAATATTCACCTATTCTTGCAGTTAACAGATTCTTGGCCAAAACGTTGTGATAGCTGTCTGACCATAGTCTGCTTAAAGCTGCACTAATCAGTAGGCTACAAGACAAATGAGCAACCAGCTGGGAGCTAAAGAGAGATATTTCTGTCAGGAGTCAGAGGAGACCGAACCAGAACTTAAAAGAGAGTGAATATTGGACTTACATTAATCAGATGGACAGAAAAACGACTCTTAAGTGAATGCTAATGTTGCGCTGTATGATTGGATTGGATATTAACCACAGCAACTTTATAAGATTATAATATGTCAGTGTTGTTTTTGGGGGGGTTGTGTGATGAAAAAAAATTAATTGATGTATTTCAGAGTTATAAAGCAGAAAAAGAAACCACAAGTCATGTTTCAAGCTTTTAACTCAAAAAGTCAGTGGGAGTAGACTTAAGTTCAAACAAAAAAGGCTGTAGAGATGAGAGTGCAGCCCATTCTCATTTCAAACTTATCAAGTACCGTCGCTTTGTCAGTGATTTTGATGTCAGACACAGCCCCAAAAGCCACCTTTCATGGTGTTATGATACGCCACTGGTCAGCCAGAAAGCACCTGTCGCCGCAGTGTGATAAGCAGACAAGTAATGTCAGTTCATGGCGCAGCTGGATGGCGCCTGGACAGTGTTAGGTTGAAATGCTGCTGGTAACAGCAATCTTTAAAGAGCTGAAAAGTCCCTACAGGGCGGGCAGGAGGGAAGATGGATGGGTCCAGCAAACACTGGACTTTCATGTGAGAGCCCACTGTTGACTTCCAATATGAATGTAGAGCCAGACCATAATATTTTTTTTCTAAATCTAACCACATACTTTGTTACACAAGGTAAATACAAACAATACATAAATACAAGGGGCTCTAGTTTCGCAGCCTGGGCGGGCGGAGGCGCAGCGCACCTGCGCTTCGCCAAGTGGGTGTGGCCAGGCAGATTTTGTAAGTTTGGCACACCGTGCGCCCTGGCGCAGCTACTCCTCTATCCCACCTCCGTCCCTCCTACCGCTGCAAGTCGGAAAGAGGGAGGAGAGAAGGCGTGGAGTGGGTTTTACACACATCACACCAATCACATGAGCCCCTCTCCTCGCCCTTAAATGCGCCGCGCGAAGGCGTAATGAGAGTTTACTCAATTCACCATGGCAGAAGAGAGCAGCAGTGTCAGACGGCCAAACTTCTCCCAGGAGGAAACTGATGTTTTGGTCCGGGAGGTCCAAGCTCCCAGTGTCCGAATGTACGGAACTGCGAGCAGACCTCCAGGGGCTGATGATGCAAAGGTAGCCTGGGAGGAGGTCACCACAATTGTAAATCAATGTAGCGTTTCTCTCATGCCCACGCGCTCTCTCTTTCTTTCTCAAAGTCTCACTTTGTTTCTTTTCTTTTGACTTTTCTAAGATGACAGATGCTGAATATATACTCCCTATTTGATGCTGCGGCTGTTTGTGGTTGGCTGAGAGGGATGTGAACTGATTAGTTTGCAACTGTGTTAATCAAATCAAGTTGGGTTTCCATTACGCGTGCCAAACGGTGCCAATCCCCTTTGATCTGACACCAGATGTGACGGGACAGTCGATATAAAGATGCATTTATGTGCTGATTGCAGATAGTTGCATTGAATAGTGGTGTTTGTGGGTATATTGCATCGTTAATGTGCCTGACATTCTGGAAACCTACCTGTGAGGTTTTGGTGACGTGTGCGCACAGTCCGCTGGTCAGCCAAACTTCGGCTTACACCGGCTGCGCTCCACCTGCGCTGACAGTAGACCTGGTTTCAGTTGGCGAGCTTTCAGCATACCTTTGGCGAAGCCTTTTGGCACGAACTGTCACTGCGCTAAGCTCGATCTGTCGACACTTCCCTCTACTGCGCTGACACACCCATCTCAGTGCACCTCGGTCTCTGCCAAACTACCAAACTGAGCGTGCCTCGGGTTGCACTGCTCGAAACTAGCTCTGCGCGGGGTTCGCCATCCTGTGCCACCCTGTGCTGCGCTGGGAAACTAGAGCCCAAGGTGTTTTACGGATTTTGCAAGTTTATTTTGAAAAAGATTGCAGAACCAGTACATTTCCTGTGAAAACAGAAGTGTTTTTTGAAAAGACACAGTGCACGTAAGGCATAAGTTAACATGCCCTCCCAAAATGTCAACAACAAACACAGGAATATACCTAGTGTGTCATATGTAGGGTCCATGTCATTGGTCCGACATCCCATTAGTCCGACGTCCCGTTGTTCCGATATGTGATTATACTAGGCTATATTGTATTTGTGCACCATAGAGGATCAGCAAACGCAACAAAAGTAGGCTACTGGTCGAGATACAAGTGTCAAAGAGAGGAGAGAATGAAACATCATAACCTCCTGTTATTAACTCTGGGGTCCGGGTTGTGTGAGGAGCTCTCTGCGGTGCTGAACGGCTCCCGGCGGGCGTTTTTCTGCATTGATGGTTCGTTTTCATTTTAACCCACACCATGATCTTTTCCTAACCCTAACCAAGTGTTTTTTGTGCCTAAACCTAACCAGACCTTAACCACAGGGCATCATGATGATTTCGGAACAATGCGACTTCAGAACAATGGGTTTAATATGGTCGGAGCAATGGGATGTCAGACCAATGGGTTGTCGAAATAATGGGCTGTTGGACCGATGGGCAGACCCCGCACATGTAGACATAAACAGCACTGACCAAGCGGCAATCTGTGATGAGTTGGGATGTGTACAGGTTGAGTAAAATGCTCATAAACCCTACAGATCGAGTTTAACAGATTTTACATCCTAATAATCTGATTACACATTAACTTCAGGGTATTTTTCTTGACATTAACAGCAGAAAAATCTGAACTTTGAATTGAAAGCTACATTAAACACACTTAAAAAGATACACAGACAGCTGAAACACTGTTGAGTCTTACTGTGGGAAGCGCTGTGTCGCCTGCAAGCTAAATGAGATTGTCCACCTGGACCAGTTTATGACCCCTGAGCCCAGAGACCACCGGCCACCGACCACTGAGCCAAACACAATTGTTGTGTTGACGAAAAATGGCAGCCGAGTACGGCTAAATCAGGTTAGCTTGGCAGCCGGATGGTAGGCCTATTGCCATCAGAATCCCTGGAGGAACAGGGAGAGTGAGCAACAAACGAGTGAGGGAATGCACGGCCCAGAACACACACACACACACACACACACACATACTCAAACACACATGCAAATGCTGGCATCTGAAAGAGGAACCCAGCACTGCCAAAGCTCTGTATTCACCACAATTAGCTCCGTCCTCAGACGCTCATCCTAAACCCAGTAGTGGTGAGCCAAGTCCAAGCTTTTGTTTTAAAGAAGCTCTCATGTCCTTTTTCTTTTCCACTGCTGACATGACTTTTGGCTGTCTCATCCCACACTTTCTCCTTTTGTGGACAAAAAAACAATACAGTGAATATCTGGGGCCAAATCACACAAACAAGTCTAATCCTATTTTCTGGAAGAGGAGGCTTAATGAGGTTGATTGATGAAAGATGATAGCAGGATTTGATTTGGCTGTCAAAGTGTTATTCCAGGCTATGAGCAGGCCCAAACACAATACATAACTCATAAAAGCTTTTTCTTTTGAGTCAGTAGATCATGGTGGAACAACAACAATGCACAAGCTCACAGAGATGACAGATTTTCAGGAAATACCCACAGATTTTATTTAGGCGAGGAAAGCAGCACAGTTTAAAGCCTTGCATATGAGCTGCAAAGTTTTGGGATTCAATTAAAAAAATACGTTTTCAGCATCACATCAATATTTTATCAGCAAATAAGCAAAGCACACATTTTAACACAGTGGTGTGACAAAGTCAAGGTGAGAGACACAATTGAGCTGAAGTGATCAATGCTGAATAAAGGAGTAATCAAAATGTTGGACAACATACACACACACACACGCACAGCTACTGGTGTTCAGGTGTTATAAGGCTGAACTGAAACTGACTCCTAAGCCGAACCCATCCATCACTCTCTCTATATACTGCACTTCTGCTATTTGCACTTCTGATTAGATGCTAACTGCATTTCGTTACCTGTATTTATACTGAGTAATGACAATAAAGTTGAATCTAATCTAATCTCTCACTCTCTCTCAGTGCATGCTGGGAGTGAGCATGTTAAGAGCTGCTGTTTGTGTCAGAGGAGTTTTCCTGGACTTGGACAAACTGACATGGTGGTGTAGCCGGTCTGACTTGACACTGCGGTCTGCTACAATCTCTGCGTTGTGTTGTGTGTGAAACACAATAAATTCAATACAGCGCTTTCTCACGACCAATCTCCACAATGCACACCTTTAAAAGAAAGGTACATCACAACAAACTGCATTAAAAATGGTCTCCACGCTATGGTAGCCTAGCTTAAAAATGGCGACCTAACCAGCAACATAACAGTGCTATACACGGTAAAGAAACAACGTACACGCTAGAGAGAGCGGTACGCTAATAAAATACAACATGTATGACCCATACAAAGTACAAGTTGCAAGTATGTTTGACGTTTTTACCACACTTTACCACACTATTTACAGAAGCACTAGTAGCATCTTACCTCTCATCTCCAAGGCTAGAGCCGAGTGAGGAGAATTACCGCTAAACAACAGGAAGTGACTTCGCTGTAATGTCAAAGGTCACGCTATGAGAAAGTGAAATTTACAAAATAAAAGCTCCCCAAGAAAAATACAGAAACAGGCAATTTTACATGAAAACTACCAGCAACATGTGAATTGAAATAAAAACGAACTTTTGGTGAAATATAAACAATCTTATTTACATATCGGTTACATCCTCCCCTCCTAGATTTCACCAAAATCAAAACCACACCTTAGAATAAGTCTGTTTACAATGATACACGTGGACATCTAACTATACTCTGAAATTTTGTCTGGGATTAACTGCAAAACTCTCAGCTTTACCATCAACATTATGAGCTACCTACTACTGCATAGGTTCAGAGAAAACATAAGGGTGATCAAGCCTTAGCCCCTCTTAGATAATACGATGCCTTTTACACCATACAAACATCCCACTGCATATCAAACACTGCATAGTCACCATGTCCCACAGATACGTGTAAACAAAATTACAGACACAAGAAATAAACCAAACATATTCATCCTCTTAAAACAGCGTGAGGAGTGACTGAGACCTCTTACTAACTGAACTTGCAAAATCTCTGAAGCCTAAAGGCTTTTGAACCATGGACTCAATGAGTCGATTTACCTTTTTACTGACTCTGCCTACTCGTGTTCTGACCACCTGCTCTGTATCTGCTGACGAATACATTTGTGTGTCTGTGCTACAGCCTGTGTCTTTGGGGGGCACCTGAGTATTTGTGTCATGACTTGGGCCTGCTGGTTGTGACTGCGACTCAGTGCAGCTTTCTATATCTGCTGGAGGTAACTGGGCGTTAGGGGGCACTGAAAGTACATCTGACATGAGTGGTGAATCTGAATCAGGCTCTGCTGCTAAACTGTCCAAGTCACTGTCATTACAAGAGGAGACCTGATCATTTGAAGGGCACTGGATCGGATCATCTGGAGGCAGCTCCTCTTCACTCAGCTCTGGAGCACCCTGACTCTGAGTATCCTCTGATCCACTCATTATCCATGCACTGGTCCTATCCTCCATATCCACCTCCTCTAAAAAGTCCAGGGGGTCAGTCACACTCGGACCTTCCTCTGATCCAGCATCACATGACTCCACTTCAGTTGTCACCACCGGCAGGAACAGGTTGCGGTGCACTATCTTTGTGTCACCTGCGCTATCCTCCAACTTGTATGTGTGAGTCCGCAAGTTTCTGTCTTTGACCGTGTACACTGTTGCATTCCATTTATCGGCCAGCTTTTTCTTTCCTCTCTCACCTTTGTTGGCAATGAGTACTCTGTCTCCTATGTGCAGGTGAGTGCCTTTCAGTTTTCTGTTGTAGCCTTTTGCTTGTTTGTCTTGTTCTTTGATGGCATGTTTTTGGGCAATTCTGGCCGTTTCATGAAGATATGACATTAGTGTTTTAACATAGCTTGCATGATCAACAACCACTGGGTCCTGCAGCACCTGTTTAAACATCACATCCACAGGAAGCCGTGGGATTCGACCGAATATGAGCTGGAATGGTGCGTATCCTGTGGTTTCGTGCACAGTTGCATTATATGCAAATGTCAATGTCTGTATTTGTTGTGGCCACTTTTGCTTCTCTTTGAGGGAAAGGGACCGCAGCATGTTTCCAAGTGTTCGATTAAATCTCTCAGTCCCTCCATTCCCCATGGGATGATATGCTGTAGTATGTGACTTGGAGACTCCGGAGAGTTTGAGCAATTCTGCTATGAGCTCGCTTTCGAAGTTGGCGCCCTGATCGGAATGGACACGTTCAGGGAACCCATAGACACAGAAGACGTGATCCCACAGCTTCTTAGCTACTTGTTTAGCCGTCTGATTTGCGCAAGGGAAAGCATGGGCCAACTTAGTAAAGTGGTCCGACATAACAAGAACATCCACTGAACGCTGCTTACTGTCCTCCGCACTCCAAAAGTCCAGACACACCAATTCCATAGGAGCAGATGTCCTGATGCTTTCAAGTGGGGCCCGGGCAGAGGGGTCTGGTGTTTTGGCCAGGATGCACCTTTGGCAGCACTTGACATAATCTTTTACATCGGAGTCCATCTTTGGCCAAAAAAAACGCTGCCTCGCTAGATGCAGGGTCCTTGCCTGCCCCTGATGTCCAGCAAAATCATGTATGCCATGTAATGCTTTTTCCTTGAGGCTGTCCGGCAAGACATACTGGTGTCGCTTTTGTTTACTGATGGGGTCTTTAATAACTCGGTACAGGATACTGTTTTGGGCTTTGAGCCTCTCCCACTGCTTGATGAGCACCATTGCTTTTGCGTCAAATCTCGCTCTCTCACGCCGGGAAGGGCGCCTGCCGCGGACAACAAATGGCATGACTGTGGAAATAGTGGGGTCAAGCTCTTGGCTGTGCTGAAGCTCATCCAGCGTGAATACAGGGAGTGAATCTTGTCCTGGCAGTAAGAGGCCTTGAACAGACTGAACTAACTCCACAGCTCTTGTCTCAGCTGCAGCCTCCCAATGATCATGCGCATCCAAAAGAGCCTAAACAGCCACAGCGTCACAGTGATACCTGAAGGGTGCAGATTGGGGTTTTGAGCTGCTGCAGGCTGATTTCTTCGCCTGTTGACACTGGACCTTTAGCCGGAAGGTATCTTGAATGCCGTTGTGACAAACACCCTCAGCTTCAGCAAGAAGGTGGCTGTACTGCTCTGTGATGAGTCTGTGACTGACTGTTTCTGCAAAGGGGTCTCTGCTGAGAGCGTCAGCTACTATGTTCTTGGTGCCAGGTATGTGTTTCAGGTCGAATGTGTAAGGGGCGAGTTTAGATACCCAGCGCTGCTCACATGCTTCAAGCTTGGGTTTTGTCATGATATAGGTAAGAGGATTGTTATCAGTCCATACTGTGAAAGAATGGCCCTTTAACCAATGGCTAAACTTCTCGCACACACTCCATTTTAAAGCTAAAAACTCGAGCCTGTGCGCTGGGTATTTCTTTTGGGAACTGCTCAGAATTTTACTAGCAAAAGCAATGGGGCGTGCCTTTCCTTGACCAGCTGGTATTTGGGACAACACAGCTCCAAGTCCGTCTAGTGAGGCATCAATGGACAGTATCAGGGGCTGAGAGAAGTCTGGGTGAGAGAGGACAACACAATTTAACAGAGCATCTTTCAGATTACACAGGGCCGCATCACATTCATCTGTCCAGTCTGAGGGTTTGAGTTTCCTGAAAGAGCCAGCATTGGAGTTCGTCCTGACTTTCCCACGTCTCTTTTGTCCAGCAGTGAGAGTGAACAATGGTTTGGCTATGGAAGAGCAGTTAGGAATAAAATGTTGGTAATAAAATACCATCCCCAAGAAGGATTTTATCCTCTTCACCGCCGGCGTACAGCCATCATCTTCCATCAGGTCTGCCTTTGACATCTTCGATATGACCTCAACTTTTGCTGGGTCAACAGCTACTCCTTCACCATTTATAATGTGACCCAGAAACTTGACTGAGGATCTCATCAAGTGGCATTTCTTGGGGCTGAGTTTCAGGTTATGGAGTCGGAGCCGCTGGAAAACAACCTCTAACTTCCTCAAAGCCTCCTCTTCCGTTGCAGCAAACACAAGCAGGTCGTCAAGATAGCACAACAGACTGCTGAAATTCAGATCTCCAAATATGCTGAGCATCATACGCATGAATGAGGCAGGGCTGTTGCATAAACCTTGTGGCATCCGATTATACTCGTATAATCCCATTGGAGTTGTGAATGCGGTGTATCTCTTGTCCTCCTCCGCCATCGGGATGTTGTAAAATCCGGACGTCAAGTCCATTGTGCTGAAATAGGTGTTTCCACCCAAGGCGGCCAGGCAGTCTGACTGGTGTGGCAAGGGGTGTGCATCCTTGAGGGTTCTGGCGTTTAGCCACCTGAAGTCCGTGCAGAGCCTCAGACTGCTGTCCTTTTTCCATACCAGCACGAGGGGGGAGGCATAGTCACTCACCGACTTCCTTATTAACTCCTGTTCCTCCATTTTAGATAGAACCTGCCGTAGTTTCTCGTAATGGGCTGGTGGTACTCGCCGGTAGGGGAGGCGAAATGGTCTCTCATCAGTGAGTCGGATGCGATGCTGGAAGCCTTTTGCCTCTCCGCAGTCCAGTGCATGTTTAGAGAAGAGGTCATTATACTTTTCGAGCAGCTCGACCAGCCTCTCTTTTCCCGCCTGGTCAGCATGGCACTGTTCAATGTCTATGTCAGCAAGCCCACTCTGTTGTAGTCGCTGCTTGAGATCTGCAGGCTTGACATTTTCAGGTTTTTTCCCTTGTTCGGCTTTATCAGGTTGGTTGACACCCTGAAAAACCTCAAAATCTTCTACAGCTAAACAGGTAGACACATCTGCCAGCTTACTGTTTTTCTTTAGGATGATGGGCTTGTCTGACAGGTTAGTAACTTTCATGGGAATCCACCTGTCACCCCACAAAGGAGTGATAACATGGCCGACCATGATGTTACGAGGCATAGACTTGGATGAGGTGGGCTCAACAATTACCGTGCTGCCTGGCGACATGGGGACGTTCTTCGGCAATTTGCCCCAAACCAGATGTTCTTGCCTCGCTAGCAGGGTGACTGACTGCTGGAGCTTAACAGTCCCGATCACATCTGGAAGTTCCCCGCTTCTCCACCGGGATGAATTTGCCATGAGATCAAGAAACTGTTCACGCTCCGGGAGAAGATTTCCACTGGAGACAAAACGCCAGTAATCACTGGTTATTTTCAGCTGGTGCATGAGGAATCTGATGACATTTGTGCCTATGATCAAATCATCACGTTGGCCAGGCACCACGAGAACAGGCACAATGCAGCTCTCTCCGTACAGTTTCATCTCCATTTCATACATGCACTTTGGTTTACTCAGGGTCCCTCCACAGCCCACTCGCACAATCTCCTGAGTCAAAGGAATGGGCTCTGAGAGAATATTCTCATTCAACATCTTCAGCTCTGCTTGCTCACTGAGTGTGCAGGCCATGGAACCAGAGTCAAGCATCCCCTGCACCTGGAATGTGTTGTTTATGCTGACAGGTGTATAAAACAGTTCGTCAAAGGGACCCACTCTCTGAATGTTCTGCACTATTACTTTAGCGCCGACTGGTGCTGCTGCACACGCTTTTATGTACTGTTGCTCAATATCATCACTGTTGAGGGATTCCTCTGTGCCCACACATCCCCTCTTCAAATGTGGGCCAGTTAGTTTAAATGCTCAGGGTCTTGTGGTGGGGAGGCCCGCTGAAATTGGCCAGGCTGGCGATTTGGACAGTCTTTCTTGATATGATTGAGCTGAAAGCATGCTAGGCATAGGCGCTCCCGCCTACAGTGGGCATGGGTGGAATGCTCCAGCGACTGACAGACCCTGCAGGATTTACGCTGAAACGGATCAGGTGAGATTGGTTTGCGTGCAGCCTGGTTGTTTTGTGACAGTACCCGGTCAAAAAGGCTGACCAGTGTTTTCAGGCAGTTATCATTACAAGGGACTCTGGGTGTTGCACTATTCTCACCCTGCACAGCTGCCTCCACTGAGTGGCATGCTATTTCTGAATTGTCTGGTGTGGGTCCCTGAGCATGGACTGTCAGTGGTTTAGGGCACTTTGTCTTGAAGAGCATCTGTTCTTTCATTTCAGTCTGATGGCAATCAATAAGCTCTTGAACCTCACTAGCTGTCCACTTATCTGGTGCTTTAAACTTGAAAACAGCAGCAAGGGTGGGATCGGGGCAATGTTTCACAAACATCATGGTTACCTCCTGACAGGGATCTTCCATGTGTCGTCCTAGCCTCTTCAAGCCCTCCTCTGCAGCATCAACGGCCTTGTTCAGCCGAAGCCAGTACTCTACAGGGGTCTCTCTTGCCAGTGGGACAGTGCTGTAAAAATCAGCCATTGGCATACATGAGTACGTCACTGCACTAAAATGTTGCCTGAGGATGTCATAAATGACTTTAGGATTTTCTTGAGGCTTCAGAGATGGGCTGCTTCTCAGAGTTATTCTCACAATGTCTTTAGCTTTGCCCATTAACTTACACATTATTTCAGCATGCTGCTCGTTCAGTGGTGTGGCTCGTTTCTTGAAATACACTTCCATCAACTCTTCCCACTCACCGACTGTGTTCTTATCAGACCCATCTCCCCTGAAGACTGGAGGCTCTCTCACATCTGACTGTAGGACTAGCTTTGCACCAGTCAAGTTGAGGTAGGTGGGGTCAACTGATCTCTTATAGTCTGTCCTACCTGCTGTGCGATATGGGTTATCAGGTTACTTAAGGCTGGGTCGGTTGTGTCTGGAAGGCTTGAGAGTGTAACTCCTCGACTGGGGCTAGAGACCACATTACCAGGCATGCGAGTGGAACAAAAAGCTGGTGAATCTACATTGTATGCACCTTGGACTGGGGTGTGAGATGGTTCACTAATAGGTCTCCCTCTACCAAAAACAAAACTGAAATTGTCAGTTGGAACCTTATCCTCATCCATCTCTCTGATAACAATTTTTTTTTTCCTTTTAACTCTCTATACTTTACAAACTTGTCTTTGTGACACTTTTTCCAAATACCAAAAAGTTCATTAAAGCAACCGTGTGATGTGTAGCAACCTCCGGTGACCAAGCTGGTGTTGATCCACAGCTCCACGGACGACGCTGAACCAGTCTGAAGCGGTGTGGATCCGGGTCACAGCACCACTGTAGCCGGTCTGACTTGACACTGCGGTCTGCTGCAATCTCTGCGTTGTGTTGTGTTAGGTACGCTGAAGAACGAGGCATGGACAACGGCTGGTCTGCTTGGCTGGGCGGATTTATTCTGTGTGAAACACAATAAATTCAATACAGCGCTTTCTCACGACCAATCTCCACAATGCACACCTCTCATCTCCAAGGCTAGAGCTGAGTGAGACATAGCATTTATCATGTTCAATTCTACATTAAATTAAATCAACTGTATAATCACAGAAGTATTTTTCCATCCATTAGCAGCAGTTTTCAGTATTTCATGAATTAACAACATATCATATGACAAAAAAACAAAAAACAGGGAGCTTCCATACCTGTGTGAAACACAATAAATTCAATACAGCGCTTTCTCACGACCAATCTCCACAATGCACACCTTTAAAAGAAAGGTACATCACAACAAACTGCATTAAAAATGGCCTCCACGCTGTGATAGCCTAGCTTAAAAACGGCGACCTAACCAGCAACATAACATTGCTATACACGGTAAAGAAACAACGAGAGAGCAGTACGCTAATAAAATACAACATGTATGACCCATACAAAGTACAAGTTGCAAGTATGTTTGACGTTTTTACCACACTTTACCACACTATTTACAGAAGCACTTGTAGCATCTTACCTCTCATCTCCAAGGCTAGAGCCGAGTGAGGAGAATTACCGCTAAACAACAGGAAGTGACTTCGCCGTAATGTCAAAGGTCACGCTATGAGAAAGTGAAATTTACAAAATAAAAGCTCCCCAAGAAAAATACAGAAACAGGCAATTTTACATGAAAACTACCAGCAACATGTGAATTGAAATAAAAACGAACTTTTGGTGAAATATAAACAATATTATTTACATATCGGTTACAGTGGCATGCAGTGAAGTTTGCCCTGGCGATCTGTTGTGCTGAGAGGAATGGCTGGTGAAATTGTTAGCTATGATAGAGAAATGTGCCTTTAGGATCAACATTGCTGTTGTAATCTTTTTGTTATGTGTAGAAAAAGTAAATCAGCTGCACAAAAACGTAACAATGTAATGATTGAGGGCACTTTCACTCTCATGTTGTTGCCAGTGAATCCAGCAAAAAAAGAAGTTAGCATTTCTACTGTGCTCCGTTAATGTACCCTTTTAACTCTGCAATAGAAATGGTCCTCCAGGGCCCACATTGGTATTTTTGCTTATTGTGATGTCATTTCTTGGAGAATCTTCTAATGCTTCATATCCCTAAAATCTGTACAACCTAGGCTAAAAGGATAAAAGTATTGAAACTTGTCATTTAAATAAAAAAAAATGCAAAACATAAAAATGCAAAACTTGTTTTGACATGTTTTTTCATCAGAGTTAAAAATAAAAACAAGAAACATATTGATCCTAAAGATTTTTAAATGTAGAAACATAAACAAAATATTTCTGCACAGTCCAAAACTGTGAACTATGTACATTATTTAGTTTTTTGAGATATGCACTTTTTTATGAGCAGGGTGAAAAGGCAGTGTGATAGATTAATCATTCATTCATCTGACACCAGAGAGTGTTTTCACATGGTTTTGCCCCACACATAGTGTAGCATGATGACATCAGTATAAGCATACAACATGATGACATGAAAGACAGAAGCCTCAGCTTTCAGCTGCAAAAAGAATGAATGTTCTAGCTATTGTGGTTCTAATTTTAGATCAATACATAAAGGATTATGCAGATGCTGTCCTATGGCCATCTACAGGATGTCCATTTTTAAAAAAAAAAAAAAAAAAACAGTTACAGTTAAAAAACAAGATTGGTCCTACTAGAAAAAGAACAGGCCAAACACGCATGCCTCTTAGCTTTAACTCTCTTCACTTCAAAAGAAGTCATGACCTTTAGAGGACAAGTTTCTCTGATCTAAAAAAAAGCCCTCCTTGGAAAGGTTTTAAAATTGGATTAAATTGAGTACATTTGTTACAAGTCCTTCAACTCGTACGACCACATAGGTTGTATGTTCCTACCCACCTACCCACAGGAGTGTTTCCGAAATTAGCACCCCTACCAGTGGATGACTGAATAGCTTGTATATGACTGTTAAGGTGGCACTTTTAAATACAATATTAATGTTGTGAAACAACGGCAGTTGCCCCAGAACTACATGGTAAAATTTAGGGAAAAAACTCCTTGGTAAGGTTTTAAAGGATTATGCAGATGCTGTCCTATGGCCATCTGCAGGATGTCCATTTCTTAAAAAACAGTTACAGTTAAAAAACAAGATTGGTCCTACTAGAAAAAGAACAGGCCAAACATGCATGCCTCTTAGCTTTAACTCTCTTCACTTCAAAAGAAGTCATGACCTTTAGAGGACAAGTTTCTCTGATCTAAAAAAAAGAGCAAAGAGTGTATTGTGGAGCAGCGGTGCATTTAGTTTATCTGTGCCTACAGGAGGCCAGGTGAAAGCCAGTCAGCAGAGTCTACACTACATTAAAGCCACTGTCTGTCAGGGCTGACCGTGGGTCTTCATCCTTAACTGTTACACAAAATGACACAAAGCCAGATGAAATTACACAAAACTCACCAGAGGCAAACAGAGCAGAGAGCCAACAAGAACATGATCATGTGGGAAGTCTCAGATTAGCAGGATGAGCTGGAAGAGCAGGGTGAGTTGGACAGAAAGCGAGAACAGTAACAGAATTAGTGATCAATGATGAAGAGGACATTTTGATTGATGACGACAAAAATTATCAATCAAAAGAGAAAGCACAGCAAGTAAGCCTAAAATATCAAAAGAAAAACTCTTCTTCCTCGCAGTTAGAGGAAGTATCAACACATTCTAACTTCCTACTTGTCAGATACTGATGCTGGGTCACGGTCAGTTTTGGGCACTCAGGCATGGGGTTTATTAGGACCTGAGCACCTAGCGGTGCGAGGACCCTATTGAAATGCAAGGATTTTTTATTATAATTAGGGCCCGAGCACCTAGCGGTGAGAGGACCCTATTGAAATGCAAGGATTTTTTATTATTATTATTATTATTATTCCTCCAAATGAATTGCCTTTTTGGGAGGCTTAACATACCCGAAAACTCATGAAACTTTGCACACATCTCAGAACTGGTGAAAAATTTGATATTTTAAGGGTCTCATGCGCTGGTTCCAAAAAATGACTCAGTAGCGCCCCCTACAACAGTTTGAGGAAACAGCCCCTGAAGCTAGTTTAACCTACATGTATGAAACTTGGCAGGCTTATGTAATGCTTAGAGACGTACAAAAAAGCCTCTTGGAGGCATCCTCTAAACCCAACAGGAAGTCAGCCATTTTGAATTTACTGTGCAATTTTGATGAATTTTTGGCCATTTCCAGGGGTCATAAATGAACGAACTTGTCCTAGAGATTTCATCCGATGGACTTCAAACCTTGGTCTGTCCCATCCCAAGACCTTGAAGATGAAAAGTTAGCAAAAGCTTGAGTTTTCGTCAATGCGTCTGACCGTGGGATGGCGTCAAAGTTAGGGGTCTCGCCACTAAACAGGAAGTAGTTTATAACTACAGGATACATGGTCCAATCTTGCCCAGACTTCACAGAATTGATGACAGTCCCGCACTGAACACATCTACATGTCAATAATTAGAGATAAACATAGTGCCCCCTACTGGCAATGGGAAATGTCATGTTTTAGACTTTAATGTACATCTCCTACAGAATTGACCAGAGCCACTTCAAACTTGGTGAAAAAAGTCATAAGACGTTGATGATGCTTTATTGTGGAAACTGTGAGTTTTTGTCGAAGGGCGTGGCCACGGCCTGGCGGCGAACTTTGATGTTTTGCCGTGATGATAAACATTGCTGTAACTTGACTCCACATGGGAATATCTTGCTAAAACTTCACACATATGATGACAGTCCAGCCCTGAACACATCTACAGAGGAATTTTGAATCAACGCCATAGCGCCACCTTCTGGCAACAGAAAGCTACTTTATACATTCTTTGATGTCCCGCTTCTAGCAGGTTAATCAGACCCACCTCAAACTTGCTGGTCTAAGTCCTTAGACCTTGATGATACTTAAAAATGAAGCTTTTGAGTTTTCATCAAACACTGTCACTGTGGCACCACCTTGTTCGCCATTAAACATGATGTTGTTTTGAAGGGACAAGGGATGCTTGAAAACTCACCAAACGTGGCATACACCTCACAGGTCGCAAGTCCTGTTGTCTGATGTGATTTTTGTGCTTTGATGCACCAAGATGGCTCAACAGCGCCCCCTGAAATATTTCAATTAAGCAGCCCCCAAAGCTGGTTTGACCTGCATGTATGAAACTTGGTAGGCACCTGTACCACTCTGTCACATACAAAAAAGCCTCTTGGAGCCATGCTCCAAACCCAACAGGAAGTCCACCATTTTGAATTTACTTGTGCCACTTTTGTGCATTTTTGTCCATTTCCAGGGCTTGTAAATTAGCGAACTTGTCCTACAGATTTAATCAGATTGGCTCCAAACTTAGTGTATGTAAGCCTGACTACGTTGTGACCAAAAGTTATCACAGGATTTGCCCAATGTTGAATGGTGCCGAGAGTTGAATCTTGAGGTCTCGCCATGAAAAACGAAATTGCTGTAGCTTTGGTAAAAATGGTCCAATCTCCACCAAACTTCGCATGATTCATATTAGTCCCACCCTGAACACATTAACATAACCTTATTTCCTGATGCTCATATTGCCACCTAGTGGTGACAGGAAATAGGTCTCATCAAACACTTATGTTTCGATTTATCTGAAAGTTACATGCTGTGGTGTGTATTTGATGTATAAAAACATGATGTATAATTAGTGCACACTCCAACTCCCCCTAGTGGAAACAGGAAGTGATACAAAATGTGACAAAATATGTCATTCCAGCACTGGAACAAGGATAGGCCAAGTTGCTCCTGCATGCGATGTCTAACTTTGACAAAAATGAACTGACGAGTCCCTGCCAGCCCGCCCCCCCCCCCCCCCCCCCCCTCCCCGATTTGCATGAAGGTGCGAGGGCCCGTTCATCGCTGTTTGTTTAGAGTTTAGGTTTACTTCGTTAGGTTTCGGCAGTAAAAGCACTTAGGTTTAAAATGGATTAAATTGAGTACATTTGTTACAAGTCCTTCAACTCATACGACCACATAGGTTGTATGTTCCTACCCACCTCCTTTAGGGAAAAAACTCCTTGTAAGGTTTTGAAAAAAGATTATGGTTTGGCTTAAAGGTAACATGACGTCTCACCTGACATATGGAACATATGTTATACACTACATTACATCCTGCTAGGAGTGGGATCCAGGAGGATGGATAGGAGTAGGTGGGGGGTTATTAGTCAGGTTCACAATGTCCTAATTTCAACCTTCACTCAAAATCTTTGGGGAGTTTATTCTCTATATATTTTTTAAAAAGTTTAAATTCCAAAACCAATGTTTCCATTTTTTTTTCAAAGTCTCTGTGGCTGCCATATTGGATTCTCAAAATGGCGACCACCCATAACCTGTTTTAAACAGTGACATGATAAATCAAATTGGTTCTGAGTTTAGGAGTTAATTTTCATATTTTTCAAGCCAAGGGAAGAAATGAAACCATTTCCAATACATTAAAAAATAGAATCTGATGCTGCACATGCCTGTAATGTGTTTTGTATCAGCTAAATAATTGCTGTATCTTTATTACTACACTCGACAACTAGCTACATAGCGTAAGCAGTGAGCTTTAGAAAAACAACCGCAAAGATTAGCTGAGTGGCTATTGTTAACCACTGGTTGACATACCTAGCTAATATTAAACACAATAAGTTATTTAGCAGGCATCAGTTGAGAACTTGTTTCAAAGCTGAGACATGGACAGGCAGCGTCATTCAGCCAGGTGACTCTTTCTATTTTATCTGACAGAGCCAAAAACTCTAGCAAGAGAAAGGGAGGAGGTGTGTGCTTAATGATAAATAAGGGCTGGTGCAACAATATGAATGGGAGGTGCTGTCCTGTTCCTGCTTGCCCTGTGCCATAAGGAGAATATACACTCTGGATCACTGCCATACGCCATTCAGAGGTGGTTGTAGAACAGCACTCCCTGTGTATGGGATAAGCGACCATGTGGCTGTCTTTTTGGGGTTGAGGTATGAAAACATAAAAACATACTTCAACGCATCCCCTTGTGACATGAGAGATAGAGCCAATCAGAGGATAGGGCATGTTCCAGGACACCTCTGTCAGTGTTTTTTTCCCCCGTTAAAGGGTTTTTTGGGGGGGAGTTTTTCCTTATCCGCTGCGATCCTATCCTAAGGACAGAGGGATGCCGTATGCTATAAAGCCCTGCGAGGCAAATTGTGATTTGTAATATTGGGCTTTATAAATAAAATTGACTGAATTGAAAATTGAATGTCATCAATGAATTCAATGAGTCTGTGGTGGATTTCATTTGTAAAACAACAGCAGCAACTGCACCCAAAACTACAGTTAAATCATTCCACAACCAGAAGCCATGGATTAACAGAACCATCCCGGATGCCATAAACACACACACTGCAGCCAGTCATTAAACATGGACAACTTTAAAGCAGCAACCAAAGTGAAAGAATATGTAACTTAATGGGCTCTGTGCACCAGCTCCACTACTTCCTGAAAGGAAGTACGCATGAGTATTTCCTGTCCTATACTATTGGATTAAGTGATTAATCAGGTGTGTGCTGGGTGTGCCATACACCTGATTAATCACTTAATCGCTGCCTGAAATCTCGCGAGCTCTAGATAAAGCCCAGCTGGATACTACTCAAGGTGGAGGTGTCTTGTCCTCAGTCACATCCAGACCTTGAAAATAAGGCTGCAACCGGTCCCATTCCTTGCAACAGAGGCATTCCTCTTCTGTGGGCAGTGGGGCACAGCATTCACAGGTACACCACCAATCTTCAGAGCTACGCAGCCTTACAGCACCCATTCCTCCTCTCTCATCCTCTACCTGTTGCGCCACTCTCTCTCTCCTCCTCCATTCTTCAATTTCACGAAGCTCTTCGTCAGTGTATTCTGGCTGAAATAAATAAGGGTGGCCATCAAACTCTGCAAAATCAAATTCCTCCTCCACAAAGGCGAAGTCTGGCAAAAAGTCAGCCATTATTCTAGAAATCTTTCATAAAATAAATGAATGAATGGCTACTGTCCGGTTCTGCCCTCCAGCTGTTGCTGCTTGTTCTCGCAGATTTCAGGCACAGTATGAGATTGCTGCTTGTTCTCGCGATATTTCGTCCGCACTTTGGAAAGCAGAGCTAAATGGTAAACAAACATGGCACCACACCGGTAAGGTAAGACAACACGTTTACATGTTGTTTTCTGTATGTTCTCTGACATTTATCCTAACGATATGAGGTGATCTTTGTGGAAAAAAAGCTTGTTTAGTGGACTAAGTTTGCACTTGAAGTATGCCCTTTCACTTACTTTTTAACAGGTCTGACGCTACTATGCACTCTGGCTGTATCTAGGCTAACGGCTAACATGCTAACTATTATTTTTATGTCACTAGTCACTTGAAACAAATTTAGGACGATAGAAGACAGGTTAAAATAAACCGAATTTCCCCTTTAATGGTCTGCCTCGCTGTATCTACAGCAAAACAAAAATCTGCAGATGTTCAACTTACTTTCGTCTTTCCTGACACAAATGTCCTGGTACTGGCAATAGCCAATTATGACTTGTTGCCAGTCAACACAGCATAGTTTTACACAACACAGCATAGTTTTACACAATGTAAATGAAACATTTTTCAAATCAGATTTATTCATTCAGATGATCAAAAAGCCACAAACAAAACAAAATTTAAAAAAACGTGTTGTCTCAAATAATGCAAAATGCAAGGATTTTTTTATTATTATTAATAATAATACTACTAATTTATTTATTACTAATTTAACTAAATGTGTTATATTTTCTAATATTTTTGTCATATTTAGATTACGTGTTTCAAAGGCATTTGTGTATTGTGTACACAACAGAGAATTTACACAAGCACTACGAGTGGTCAAGAGCAGGAGTAGATTTTGTTACTAGCTACGGAAAGATCGGAGCTACTAAAATATTGATGAATGCGGACATGCATGTAAATTTCCGTCTGCGAACAGTTTACACACAAATTCCTTCTGCTCACGTTTCATGAATGAGACCCACTGAGTGCACTCTCTGTTGTTGACAATACTGTTGGTTGCAAGAGTTGGTTTAAGCTCAGTTTACATTACATGACTTCCAAAGTACTTTCCACACTACACAACTTGTCTTGTAATGTGGAGTCTTGAAGTCATTGTGGTTTTCACACTACATGACTGACCAGCAACAAAGGGGTCACACACTATAAGATCCTGCACCAGGAGGAATCTCCCATGAATAGGCTCATGTCTTGTGATGCGCGTGTCAACTTGTAGTGCTTACAAATATCATAGGTTATTAAACTTACAGAAACATTACAGTTTATTATATATTGTATGCAATAGTCCACCTTCTCTGTCCCTCTCTCTGTCGCTCTTTCCAAAGATACCCTATTACAAAAGATACCACATTACAAGCTCTGCCAACGGTATGAATTGGTATATACCTCCAGTCTTCTAAGTGTGTGTGGGCGTAGTGATGTCGTCCTGATGGATAAAAGCAGATTCAAAAATTACAACCCAAAATACAGTAAAATTTTGTTCCTTGATTTGCTGCTCATTTTATCTGTTTGCTTAATGTCTGATATGATATTAACCCAGGAAGAGATCACGTCAGTTGCTGCCAGATCTCTGGAAAGTGTGTTGCTAAAGGAGAGACATGTCTCAATCAAAGTAAATTTTCTCCCTATCTATCAGTCTGAAAATGCCATTTTAGTGTCAATATGCTTTCAACAGGTGGGGCTTGTGAAAAATGGGTCCAGTATTTACTTCAGTGACTATGAAATGAAAGAATTGGTCCTAATCTGTACTCATGTTTACTTTTCCCATTGGAATGAATAGACTCAGGACTGCCGCTAGTCTCCTAAAGGGGCAGAGCATTGGTGAAACCCACATGACACAGATATACTCATAGACTCAGCATGTTAGATATCTGGAGTGCGTAGCTGGCAACTTCTCGCCTCACATTTTTGAACAGTTAGCATTCAAGCACCAATTTTGTGAGTGTGGAGCCAACACTGATTTACGTATTTACGTCTGGGGCCTCTGGTGGGGAGATCCAAAAAATATTTTAAATTATTTTAAATTAGTGGAAAATCAGGGCTTAAGTCATGTAGTGTTAACTAGGCATAACTACGGTGGTCAAGACCCGCCATCGCTGCAAATGAAAAAAACGCTGCAAATAAAAAGAAACGCCGTGATGCAAATAAAAAAAGCAACGATGCAAATAAAAAAGCCACAACGGAAGTGAATTACCGGGGACTATTATTGCCGATGCACATGTATGGATGGAATTCACCAGAGCTGGACAATAGTAGAGAGGGAGAGATGGCAACGTGAGACCGCGAGACCACTGTGAGATTCTGGGATTCAACAGCGTCTAGCTGCTAGGTTAGATATCAACAAACTAACCAAACAAATATAACTATCTAACGGGTGACAACTCCAGCCTGCACCATCAGCCAGAGTGGAGGACCTAGAAGAGTTTATCGATCACTACTACTACAAGTGCCTCATGGAGGGTCCTGCCGACAACCCCAATAAGAGGAAGAAGACCGACTCTGCTACCGATACACAAGACTTATTATCCTCCGCATTTAGTGTCTTGGAATCCATCAACAGGAAGCTAGAAGTGCTCGTTATGCTCCACCAGGAGATAAAAGACCTGAAGGTAAGCTTCAGCTTCACTTACCAGCAGATTAAACCTGCAGAAAAACAATGCTGAACTCCGCTCCACCTTATCGATCTTCTCAAAAAGGAAAATAAACTCCAGTCCAGAAGCATGAGAGACAATTTAATCATTTCTGGCATCCCGGAGAGAACACCAGACAACCCAGAAGTCCAGGTAAAAAAGTTCATGGTGACAGAGACTGTCAACAACATCATCTTTCACCGCGTCCACAGACTCGGACCCCGAGGAGGTCAGCGTCCTCGTCCAATCATTGCCAAATTCGAATATTATCAGCAGAAAATGCTCGTTAAGAGTAAAGGACGAGAGCTAAAAGGCACTTCCTTCGGTATGAACGATCAGTTCCCCAGGGAAATCAACGAGAGGTGAAAAGTGTTATATCCCATCCTAAAAGAGCGCAGGCAGAGGGGAAATAGGACCTCTCTTGTGGTCGACAAATTATACATAGACGGCATACAGCACGGTAACAGACCCAGAAGGCCGCTACATCATTATTCAGGCAACAATCTTTAACAAATTATATACAATCGTTAATCTGTATGCCCCTAATGCCCCTACACCCGATCATTATTACCGACCATGCACCAATATCACTCAATCTGCAAATAGAAACCATCCATAAATGGTCCCAAACATGGCGCTTGAATATCTCTTTACTTAAAGACCCAGACTTTGACAAAATGGTGAGACGGGAGTGGGCAAACTTTCTTGACGATAATGACTCTCCAAATTTATCTCCATCTTTAATACGGGAAGCTGGGAAGGCAGTAATCAGAGGAAAAATTATATCATACTCCTCCTACAAGAAGAAACAGGAATTGCAAGCGGAAAAAAACATTGAGGAAAAAATTAAACAACTAACACAGGAATATGCAAACAATCCAAGTGATCAAGCCAATTACAGTGTACAAAATTGCAACTGCGACAATATTCTATCAAAGAAAACTGAATTTATCATACAGCAGCTAAGATATAATAACTTTGAACACAGTAACAAATCAGGAAAATTCTTGGCTAATCAGCTCCAACGCAATAAAGAAAAATCTCTGATACCAACAATCCGGGGGCCGTCCGGCAACTACACACAATCTCCTCAGGAGATTAATCAGATTTTCTATACTTTCTACAATAACTTATATTCAACAGTAAATAATCCAAACCCAGAAGATATTTAGGCTTTTCTCGATAACCTAAATTTACCTCAATTATCCACTGAACACAGAAACATCTTAGACACTCCCCTGACTATTAATGACCTAGAGAGCGCATTAGACAAAATGTAAACAGGTAAGGCTCTAGGTCCAGACGGCTTTCCTGCTGAATTTATAAAACATTTCTGGACAATACTAGCACCACTTTTCTTCAGGACAGTGACAGAGACAAAAAAGAACGGAGGTATAAGTCCTCACATGAATACAGCAGCAATCAAATTATTACTAAAGCCAGACAAAGACCCCACACTTCCTTCTAGCTACGTCCTCTATCACTAATCAATAGTGATATCAAAATTATCTCAAAGGCACTCACTTCTAGGCTGGAGAAAATAATCGCATCAATAATTCATAATGATCAAACGGGATTCATGAATGGCAGACACTCAAGTAATAACATCAGAAGAGTTCTTAATCTGATAAGTAAAGTACAATGCAGTAACACAAAAGCAATTATTCTGTCACTGGATGCGGGAAAAGCCTTCGACAAGGTCAACTGGTCCTTCCTATTTGCCACCCGGAGTGGATTTGGCTTTGGAGAGTCATTTATCCAGTGGGTATCAGCCTTATATAATTCCCCTAAGGCCACAGTCACCACCAACGGGATCACATCTCAAAGTTTCACTTTGCAGAGAGGAATAAGACAAGGGTGCCCACTCTCACCTCTACTGTTTGCAATATTCATCGAACCACTGGCTATGGCAGTCCGTCAGAACAGCAAGATCATAGGTATCCAATCCGCCAATTCAGAGCACAAAATTAATTTATATGCCGACGACATTTTACTTTATCTACAAGAACCGAAATCATCTTTACATTAAGTTTTAAATCTCATAACAAATTTTTCTAAACTTTCAGACTACTCCATCAACTGGTCCAAATCGACTATACTGCCAATAACGGAGAACTCTTGGAATCCTGCAGACCAAAATTTTTCTCTCTCTGTGGGCAACATAAGATATCTTGGCATAAATATTTCATCCAAACTATCAGACCTGGTCCACCTGAACTTTAGCCCGCTGCTAGATAAGATCTGTGGTGACCTGAAGCGCTGGAATAATCTTCTCATCTCCCTCCTGGGACGAATAGCCACAGTTAAAATGAAAATTCTACCCCAAATTAACTTTTTTTTCTCCATGATTCCATTCAAACCCACATCAAAAATTATCAAAACTTAATTATAAAATTCTACTCAAAGAACAAAACAGCAAAAATTAGCCTGAGCACCCTTCAGAAAAACAAATTGGAAGGGGGATTGGACGCTCCTAACTTTACACATTACTATTTAGCTAACCAGCTACAATACCTACCCAAATGGTTATATCCTAACGAAGACTACAACTCCTGGCTCGAACTAGAACAGGCGGACTGCAACAATATAAAACTTTCTGACCTCCCGTTTATCACCACTACACTCAGACGTCATAGCTGTTTTACGAACCCAATGATTGCTTCCACCCTGTCAGCCTGGTGGAAAACACTAGAAATCACAAACTCTCAAATAGAGCCTTGCTCTCTCCAATTTGGCACAACCCAGATTTTGAAATGAACAAAAGACCTCTCCATTTTGGCATATGGGAGATGAAGGGAGTAACTCATCTCCACCACCTTTTCCAAAACAATATACTTATGACATACACAAACTTATTTCAAACTTTTGAAATAAGAAATGGAAATTTTCTACAATATTTACAATTGATAAAAACAACAAGAATTCCAGTGCATCAGGACACTTTGCAGCCACCAGAATTTGCCAAACATATTACAAAGCTTTCTCCGAGAAATAAAAAGAACCTTTCTAAGATTTATAAATTACTGTCAGAGACCAGTTCTATACATTTACCAATTTTAAAATGGGAAAAGGAGCTGGGTGTATCACCGGACCCTGACTTCTGGACTCAGATATGCAAAAATACATTTAAGATGACAAGAAACACTAATATACAACTTATCCAATTTAAAGTACTCCATAGAACACACATCACCCAACAAAAGATGAATAGAATGGGCTTTAGTCAATCTGACATAAGCACTCAGTGTACTCAGAGCACTGCAGACACCTACTTTCATGCCCTCTGGTTATGTTCACCCGTCCAGCACTTCTGGTCAACAGTCACTCAAAAACTCTCCTCCATTTTGAACTGCAGGATCCCATTATCTCCCAACCTGTGCTTAATTGGTGACCAGGGGTCTGTTTCACAAAGCAGGTTTAGTGAAAACTCAGAGTCTGTTAACCCTGAAATGAGGGAAACTGAGTTTTCCGTTTCAAAAAGGGAGGTAACTCAAACCAGAGAAAGAGGGGTAACTCTAGCCTGTTTCAGAGAGAGAGGTAACTTAAGCTCTCGGCCAGTTACCGCAGTAACAGACTCTATGAACCTAACCTGGTCGGGAGCAGGTTTTTCTCAATGAACCTCGAGTCGTCTGTCATTTAAAACAATCATTAAAAAGTCAGTATATTAGAAGTCCATTAGGCACAGTAGGTGGAGACTTTTTTCACTAACACGGCATGTCCTTTTGATAACGATCCCGTGGATGAAGGTGCAGCATTACTGCGCAGAGAATTAAATATTCGTCGGGAGATGGTTATCAGACCGCATATAGATGTTCTAGCATTTCCACACAATTATCGTTTTGAGTACCGTTTCACATCACAGTCCATCATCTACATACACAACCTAATCCTTGCTTACATTTGCACCAATCGTATGCTCTCACATCCCAGCAGATAGTGTGTGTTGCGCTCTGTTTCTTTGCAAATGGAAGTTTTTTGTACAATGTCGGAGATGCTGAGCACTTGAGTAAGGCAACTGTATACAGGGCGGTCAGAAAAGTGTGCTCATTTTACGGGCATCTGCCTTCTTTCTGTTGGCTGAGTAGAAGTCTGTGTTAGTTTAAATAGGCGTAATTATTTAACAGAACATGATATAGATGAGGAGACATTTATGTGTGTGAAAACAGCATTATGTTGGGGATAAAACAACCGCACAGTCAAACAGCCGCTTAATATTAACTTTACAATGTAAAACATGATCAAAATGAGGTACCCCCATGAGATTATGCCGAGTCTCCTATCTCAGAGTAGATCAACTCAGAGTTCAGGATTAGACTCAGAGTTTGTTGAACCTGCTTTGTGAAACAGACCCCTGATGACAATTGACCTCCCAAACAGCCACTGCAATTCTTCTTTTAGCTCTCGCCATCGCCAAGAAAACAATCCTAGTCAATTGGAAAGATAAACAGACCCTCCTGAGACCTGAATCTCCTTGTAGAACATATTTCGCTGGAGAAAATATCTGCTGGCCACAGAAACAAATTAACATACTTTACAGAAAAATGATCACCATTTATCCACTCACTAAACGTGTCTGTTTAGTGCCACTCAGCCTGTGAGCATATGCCACCTGCACATATGTGAGGAAGCCTCAACTCCCTCACTATTTGTTAAACCTCTGTTTTGTTAGGTAAGGTGAACAAATACTCTCACACAATTTCTTTGTTTTCTTTATTAAATTTTTAGTTCAATAAGTTAATTAAGAAATACAAACTTTGTATAATTGTTCTCAGCATTAGAAACACATGCTTCTTAAGAATCTATTAATCTCATGTGGTAATCAAAGTTTTAACCTGTCAGAGTGTGAGTCCTTGTGGAGGCCATCTTGTTCTGGTGTTCAAAGAGGAAGCACGCCTGAACACTAGCCCTTTTATGTGCTGTAGGAGTAGGCGGATTCTCAGATTTGATTGGTCAAATGAAATGACAGGTAATTAAGACAAATACTGTAGGATATTGAAATGATTTGCTTATTTTGAAGGTATAGGATTTATGATAACACATTGAAGAATGAAATGAGGCTTTGTTGTATGAGCAAGCTAAGGAAGACAAGGTGTATTTCTGGTTAACCTTGTCTACCCTCTTTCCTGCAGTGCTGACCTGATAGGTCAGTTTGAACTGGCAAGGCGGCCCCTATGCTATATATGTGAGAGCACTGGGAGAGAGACTGGACTGGTTTAAGAAGAGCAGCACCAGGTTTTTTGTTCTAAGCTGAGTAATGGAAATTGAAGTGTATTGTTAAGTTTGCTTTGGGGGTTTTTTTTGTGTTTGCTAGCGACTGACAATAAAAGTCTGCCTAAATTTTTGCAGCATAACTCCCTGCCTGCAAGATGTTTTGTCCTCTGCACCTCACTTTGCAACAACATATAAATATTACAACTCAAGAAAAACTGTTGTGTAATATGTAATGTGTTTCTGTTAATGATGTAACCCCTAATCCCTCTATCTCTCTCACCACAATATACCACAGTGGTTCATCAGAATTCAGGGCCTTAAGCATGTGTTAGGTGCACCCTCTCCCCCTTGAATCCGGGCCTGCTCCCTGGCTCTGTGGGGGATTGTGGGGCCGGGCGGTTTCCCCTGGGGGGCGGGTGCATCTGGACTGCTCACCCTGTGTGCCTGGGTGTGACGGGGTCTCCTTGTGTTCCCTGGGCCTGGGGCGGCATGGCCGGTCCTCCCTGGGGGGCTGTTTCCGCCCCTGGTGGCGCGTCCCTCCCCCTTCTCCCTGTCCCTGCCTGCTCCTCTCTCCCCACCTTGGGCGGGCCTGGTGTGGGGGCTGGGTACTGCCTGCGGGGGCTGTTCTGGTGACGCGCAGGGTGGGCCTGCCCGTTGGTGTGCGGCCGGCGGTGGGGGATGGGTCAGATGGGCCCAGCTTTGGGTCTGGGGGGGTACTGGCGGGGTGGCAGGTTGGCCTGTGCTCCTGCGCGCCGTGGTCCGGGGGGCTGGGTGGGTCTCGTCATCCATGCATCCTGGTGGCGTGCCTCGTCCTTCTGCTAGGTGTCGGTTTGCTGCGGGCGGTGTGACCCAGGTCGGGACCATTGCAGGGGCCTGTCGATGCAGTTGCTTGGGGGGCGGGGTTTGGTGGGGGCCTGTAGGGTTTCCTTGGGGACCGCTGTCCATGGGCTTTGGGGGCCTCGCGGCACGGGGGTCTGGTTGGCACCACCTTCTAGCCCTTCTCATCTATCCCTCCAGCCTTCAGGCCGGGCCTACACTGGCCTGGCCTCCTAAACCACATTTAGTTCACTTACCACACATTCCACAGTTTAAACGCACCACATACACTCACTCTTCGAGGTGCAGACCACTGACGGACTGGGGGGCTTCACGATGGGGCAGGCTATGGGACAGTGGTGTCCTGTAGCCCTCCATGCTGCCCCCCAACCCATCCTTATCTGTCCTCCAATTCTAAAGCACCACACACACCTACATCTGCATTGGGCGGTGGGTGGGCGGGCTTTCCTGCGCCACCCATCTGGGGTGTGTCTCTGGCTCTCTGGGGGTGCTGGCCATTGCCGCCCCGGGTCCTTGGGCCTGCGTGGTGTCCTGCGGCCTCTGCGGCTCCCTGGGCATGGGGTCTGGGAGCTCCTGCGGCCTTGGGGTGCCTTACCGCCCACCTTCCCCCGCGGGGCTGGGACATTGGCCCTGGACCCTGGTGATGGTCTTCATAAACACATTGGGATTGTTCAAATACACGCATGCATGTTCGATACTTCAGCTCCGTGACGCATCGCAAAGAACCGATAGGATCACTCAAAAGGGGCTCAGTTGCTTCTCAAACCTACCACACTGCGCTGGCAACTCTTCTCCACAATTGGGCTTTATTCCACCACCAGGACTCTCACATTTCTGGTGTTCAGTACAGACTTTTGTTTTTGTTTTTTTGTTTTTTTACTTTATTTTTTTACGTGTTGTTGTTGTTTTTAGTCACATAGCCTCTCCATAATGATTAAATGTCACGCTGCTAGCTTGCTAACGTCAGCACACATAACGTATGCTAACGTTATATTACACACCCAGATAGCACACATACATCTGGCCAACGTCGGCCCGATGTATCAGGTTTAGATTGTTAAGACGTAGCAGGGAGAGCGTTTGCTCATTGCCAAGACGTCGCTGAGACGTCGGCCTTTAATCGAAAATGACCACCATGCGACGTTCAAACGATCAATAAAAGAAGCTGCGCTCAGTGGGCGCTCCATTAATATTCATATGCTTCGTTAACTACGACCTTTATTCATTTAGGTCGGACCTTTCAAACTACAAATATTTCACCATTCAATGTAAGAAATCAATGTGAACATTCAAAAATAGCTGACTGTTACCCTATTTCGTGTGTAAGTGTGAACAATAAAGACACAAAAGTCAATTTGACAAACTTTTTTTTCAAATTTCCACAAACAATATCTGATGGCCAGTCCGCTTCTCCTGGCAGCCTGCAAGACACAGAAAAGATGATGAGCACATAACTTAAAGAAACAAAACCCAACTTCACCACTGTATGTTTATTTTAGCATTTCAACTGTCTTTTAGCCAGACTGATGGCTTTGGGTCCGTCACTCTGCTTAATTTAGTGTTTAAACTGTTAAATAACGGGATCCGGCGTTAACTTCGTTAACTGTTAACAGCAGCTCAACAATCAGTCCTTCATCTCGGAAAAACAGTGGTTTCAAAACTGCGCCATTACTGTAGCCACCGGGGCGGTTTGCTTGAGGAGACCTCGACTGATAAATTGCCCATAAAATCACATTAACAACATACCGAAGGCATCCTTAAACTTCACTATTTCACCTCCGTGCTCCTCTCCGCTGGTCTCACCGACACCGGCACCCGTTCTGGGTTACACAGTGTCGGCCCGCCCCGCCTTACCTCCACGCTCCTCTCGGCTGGTCTCACCGACACTTGAGCACCCGTTCTGGGTTACACGGTGTCGGCCCGCCCCACCTTACCTCTGCGCTCCTTTCCCAGACACTTGGAGCACACGTCCACGGCCCCAGAGGTCAGGCCGGGGGGCCGCGAGACCACGGGTGGCAGCTCCGGACACTTCCACTTTAACCCAAAACGAGTGCTCACGATAACCAGATGAGCAGATAACGTCAACTAGGGAAAATAAAATGAAAACACCACAGCTGTAGCCTGTTAACATCAGCTAAACTAGCTAAACTAGCTATCAGCTAACGAAAGATAACGTTAGCTGGTGGGGACCTGTGCTATACACCCAGTCGCCACTCACCAGGAACCTCTTTTAACGGTCACAGAAGAAACAGCAGAGCTATTTTCAGCCAATTTATTCCAGTTAGCTTACCTGAAACCTGCAATGAGATGCTGTGTCCTGCGAGCTCTGTTCCAAACAAACACCGCGGAGATGAAACTCTGCCTCTGCCGACTTCTGTATGTGGGCAGACATTCTACGGCACTGGGCCGACCCAAAGCAGATGTAACAGAGACGTTTGAAGAGCTGGGACAAAAGAGTATTAAATTTAAAGATATCCGCCCATGCGGCTGACGCTTGTTAGACGTTATAAATTCAGGGCCGATGTGTCGTCCTCAGGCCGATGTCGGCCAGATGTATGTGTGCTATCTGGGCAGTGTTTAATGATACAGTCTATTATCTCCCTATTACTCTAATCTTCCCTGCTTATCGCTCAAACAAATGATTAATTTCTAAATTAATATAAATTCCTTTGTGTCTAGCAGCGGGAAATAGCGCTTTTGTTAGAGGGATGCAGTGATTGGTTGTGCCTCGTTGACTAGTTTGTGCATTTTGGGGAAGTTTTTTCTCTTGGCTCCCTTGTAGTTGGGATCAATGTATGATCCGTGTTATCTGGCTGGTGCGCTTAAGCCGGTTTTTGTGTTTTGAACGGGTGTTCCCCTACCAGGTGTAGAGACGTTACTCCTTTTGAGTTTCATTTCGTGGTTGTTTTTAGTAGTGCTGCGGAGACCGTGGTTGGAGCTTTGCTCGGGAGCACGTCCACGGCTCAGGGGGGGTCGCCAGTTACTGGTTGTTTTGCCTCGCGGCTGGTTTACAGTGCATAAATACCCGCCGCCAGTACCTGCACGAAGACTAGGGTTGAGCTTAGTCAGGTAGACCTGGGTAGGTAGTCAGCCAGCTGGACACAATTGTTTGTTTGTACCAGTTTGTGCACCGGTTTAGTTTTCACTGCTTGCGTTGGTTTTACGCACAGGGTAAGTGTGGTGACTGTGGAGGAATTTTTGGCTTCTCCTTCAGTGGAGCTTTTGGATTTGTGCATGAGAGAGCAGTTGATTATAATAGCGGAGTCATATGGTATTGATGTGGGTGATAAGTGCCAGAAAGAGAGGGTTAAGGTTGTTTTGAGATCGGCTTTGTTGGATGAGAAAGTTTTGACTGAGTGTCCGCCGGTTGTTGCTTCTCCTCCTGTTGCGTCTCCTCCAGTTAACCTGCCATCTCCGCCTGGAGTGACAGCAGGGTTAACTTCTCAGCAGCAGAAGGAGTTGCTCATGTTGCAACTACACCATGATAAGTTTAAGTTAAAGGCAGAGTTGGAGAAGGAGTTGGCTTTGGAAAGGTTGCACCAGCAGACAGAGCATGCCTAGTTAGAAATGGAGCAGTCTAAACTTGCACTAATTAAGGCAGGTAAGCTTCCAACTGTCAGTGAGTTAAACAGATCAGCTCTTTTCTCCGAGCATGACTCAGGTGAGTGATGTTCTGGGGAACTTGCAGCTGCTGCCTAAGTTTTCAAAGAGAGAGCCTGAGGTATTTTTTTCATTGTTTGAGCGTGTTGCAGGTGCGCGTAATTGGCTGGATTCAGCGTGCACGCTGATGTTGCAGTGCGTGCTGACAGGCAAAGCACAGCAAGCATATTCAGCTTTGAGTGATGCTGAAATCCGTAAATATTCATCTGTCAAGTCAGCTGTGCTTAAACCCTATGAGCTTGTTCCAGAAGCTTACCGACGAGAGGTTTAGAACTTGGAAAAAAGGTGAAAAGCAGTCCCACCTCAAGTTTACTCGTGATTTGAACACCCATTTCAATCACTGGTGTTCTGCTGCATGAGGTGGATGACTTTGAGGGTTTGTGTGACCTAATTGTGCTGGAGCAAATTAAAAATTCTGTTCCTATGCATGTGGTGAGCAGAAGGCAGAAACCACAGCTGAGGCGGCAGCTTTGGCCAATGATTATGAGTTGACGCAGCGGGACAGTTTTGGTAAGCCTTGGGCGGGATATGGGAACAGGGACAGTGTTGCTGCCGGTGGTATGGAGTCATCTAGCCATTGTAGTAGGACTTTTTCTGGGGAAGGTGGAAGTAATTTGCATGACCCAGGAATTGTTCTGCCAACTAAGCTCAGACAGTCAGTGTTACAGGTTGCTCATGATGAGTCTGGTCATTCTGGTGTGAGTAAGACGTATGGTCAGCTGTTGAGACATTTTTTTTGGCCTCATATGAAGAGGGATGTGTCGGCATTTATTAAAACTTGTCATACATAGGTCCCCTGGCTGCCTCCTGTAAATTTGATTGATTATGTCAATGGTTTTCAACACAGACTTTATGCCGCTGGAGAGTTGGCCAAAGACAATTTGGATTCCGCGCAGGTTAAAATGAAGCAGTGTTTTTGGTCCTGGTTACCAAGTGTTGGCTTTGCTCCCTGTTGTAACTTCACCTTTCCTGGCTAAATTCACTGGCCTGCATACAGTGCTCAAAAAGGTCTCAGAGAAGAATTACATAATTTCGACGCCTCAGCGTAGGAAGTCTAGTCAGCTGTGCTATGTGAACTTGCTCAAACCGTATTACGCACGTACGTATGTATTGGTTTTGTTGTGTTTCTCAAGCTATCTTAGTACAACTCCAACAAGAAATCCTGTTTTGTTCTTGCATTGCTGCACCTCCATCCCATTTATCCACCCCTGACAGTTTCATCTCTCCCAATTTAACTTAGTGAATTTAATTAAATTTAGACCTTTACTGTGACTACTTTTATGGTCACTGCAGCACTTTATAACTTCATATATCATATACACTATGCCAGTGACTCATGGACTTGCATTGTTTCGTTTATTCACTATCCATAGCCTCTCGATCAACTATTTTGCACTGTATCACATTGCACTGTACGTATTGGTTTTTCGTTGTGAATTATTGTCTGTCTGTTTATTTGTTTTACATATTATGACTTATGTGTTCCTGTTTTTGTTTGTTATTTGTTGTTTTATATATTATGACTTTTGTGTCCCTGTTTTTGTGTTTTTTAATGGCCTGAGGTCTTTTTAACATCATGCCAGAGGACTGCAGTTGAAAATTAGCCTTTGGCTAACACTGGCACATTTACAGCAATGTTCATTAATGTGCACTACCTCTAAAAATAAGAAAATAAAAACATAAAATTCTGAGGGGCCAGGTAGTGCGTGGCCAGATGTTGTCCAGGCCCATGCGTCCTGTGTAGTTGGACCAGGGTTGGTTGAGCCTCCTAACTCACTGGGGTTGGAGGAGGACGGGTTACAAACAGCCGAACAGGCGTTGTTGCACAGCTGCTTGAAAAACTCTGAAGGTAACTTGAATAAATTGTTGGAGCACTTGTCTGTGGCATGACAAGCGGAGTTGGCACGATTTTCCCTGTTTGTTTGGTGATACGCCTAGCCAGACCCACTTGCTTGAACACAACATTGATGTTGGGGATGCTAAGCCGATAAAGCAAAGGTTTTATCGTATTAATGCTGACAGACACAAGCATCTGGATGCAGAAGTGAAATACATGTTAGACGATGGCATTACAGAGCCTTGTGCTTCCAGTTGGTCTTCTCCGTGCTTGCTGGTTCCAAAATCAGACAATACCCCACATTTCTGTTCTGATTTTCGTAAACTGAATAATGTCACTAAACCCGATTCTTTTCCTCTCCCCAGGATGGACGACTGTATTGACCAGGTGGGCGCAACGAAATTTGTGAGCAAATTCAACCTGTTGTAAGGGTATTGGCAGGTTCCTCATCACACCAACCAGTCTTCATATACAGTTATGCCGTTTGGCCTTTGAAGCGCACTGGCCATGTTCCAGTGCCTTATGAACTATGTTGTCCGTGGTATGCAGGGCTGCGCAGTGTAATTTACTCTGACACTTGGGAGGATCACTTAATCCATATCTGGGAGCTGTTCACCCGTTTGGCTGAGGCGAGGCTGGTGGTGGGGCAGGGCCAAGTGCGTCTCGTCGATGTCAAAGTGCAGGCTCTCCAGAAATATCCTGTCCCAACACCCAAAAAAGAGTTGATGCGCTTCCTCGGCCTGGTGGGTTATTACAAGGGGTTTTGCCTGAACTTTTCCACCATTGTAGCACCACTTACTGACCTGCTCAAGGGGAAAGCTACATTTATTTGGTCCCCCGTCTGCCAGAAAGCTTTTGAACATGTAAAAACACTGTTGTGCTTGTGCCTGTCCTGGCTGCTTTGGTCACCCGTTTAAACTGTATGTTGACGCCAGTTATGTAGGTGTCGGGTCTGTCCTCATGCAGGCTGATGACCTGGGGATAGGTAAGCCCATTAGCTTCTTTTCCAAAAAGTTTAACTCATATCAACTTAACTATTCAGTCATTGAGAAAGAGGCTTTGGCGTTGATTATGACTTTGAAACACGACGTGTACGTTGATGGCAGCAACGCACCTATGGTTGTGTTCAGTGATCATAATCCGCTGACCTTCCTTAACTCGCTGCAGTGTCCTAACCAGAGGTGGTGGTCACTGTTTTTGCAAGCATACTGCCTGGATATCCGTTATGTTAAGGGTTCTGACAATGTCGTGGCGGACACGTTGTCTAGAGTCCCTTGAAATGTTAAACTGTGATTTGTGCTTTGTAACGGTGTTTCTCTCCATGGCTCTCCTTTCGCATCTTTCTCTGGCCTCTTAGACTGCTTCCCAGGTGCACCGGTTTCCTGGGATAGGATCGTGGTGTGAGGGATGGTGGACCGATCGTAGCAATACAGGCTCACCTCAGACTGAGTCATTCATTCTTGTTGTCCAATCTGATTGCAGGTAGCTGGTGGGCGGAGTTGTAGCCCAATCAAGTAGTTGGAAGCACCTGGGCCCAGTGGTCCCTGCTACTATAAAGCCCCGACTTCCTTCCCCAGAAGCTCTTTCTCTTTTCCTTTTTCCCCAGTGTATTTTGTGATTTGATTTCATTCATCCAACACCCTTCACACACACATAGCCTTTCACTCACCCATGCACACACCCCAACTTCTGACTTTACTGACGCTCCCACCTCATCGTTTCTTTTGTTGTTGATGAGTTGGTTTTGTCTTCAGTTAAATAAATTAAGTATGTTTCACCTTTAACTGCATTCCCTCATGCTTGATTGTCACAGCTATAAGAGCCAGGTCATGCCAGGGGCCAGACAAGCGTTCCTCTGCAAAATGTGCACGAGCCAGTTGAGACCCACCACCACTGATGTACTACCAGCTCTTCAGGTCATCATTGAAATGGTGACATGCCACTGCAAAGGAGATTGTTCAACACTATGTTCCTGTAGGTCAGTAAACAATGTGAGAACGATGAGGACTCAAGATTTAAAAACCAGGATTAAGATCAAAGTGATAGTGAAGATTAGGAATGACATTTTAAGTTAACAAGCAGTCACTAAAACTATAATTACCGCCCCATGGTTGTTTGACTCCGCCCACCAGTCCAGTTTCTCTTACAGTTTCTAACCATGTCTGTTAAAACGTGGATGCTTCACACACAGAAGATCTACACTATCAGCACAGTTTGAAGATTAGAGTCACTAATTCAGTATCTGACCAAATGTCTCCCCTGCTGTTCCTGAGATATGACACTGAATAATGGGCGGAAAAGTGTTTTATGCAAAACATTCTTTTTTATATACTTTATTAATCCCCCTGAGGGGAAATAAAAAAAAATTCACTCTGTTGTCATTAACACACAGGTCCGAAATACACACACATGCACAAACAGGACCTACACATACACAAAGTGGAGAGATGTCAGAGTGAGGGGACTGCCATGGACAGGCGCCCCGAGCAGTTGGGGGGTTCAGTGCCTTGCTCATGGGCACCTCAGCAGTGCCCAGGAGGTGAACTGGCACTTCTCCAGCCACCAGTCCACGCTCCATTTTTGATCCGGACGGGGACTTGAACAGGTGACCCTCCGGTTCCCAACCCAAGTCCCTTTATACTACCGCCCCATTATGATGTCACATTGAAGTTGACCTTTGACCTTTTGGATACAAAAGTATCCTACATCATCATTTTATCCTATTAGACATTTGTGTAAACTGTTAGCATATGGATTCTTGGTTTTGGCCAAAAACATGTTTTGTGAGGTCAAAGTGACCTTGACCTTTGACCTTCGACCATCAAATTCAATTAATGCATATCCAAGTGACTGTTCTTAGTTTATGTGAATATCTGAGAAAACAAAATGTACATTTAGCCATGAAAGTAAACACCTGCAAGGCTTGGAACCTGACATTTTTTAAAGAAAAATTCACCATTTTTAAAATCCAAAATGGCCAACATCGAGAGTTTGAAGAAAAGGACACATACGTTTCCATTTTCTTCATGTTGTAACGATTCCAAAAATGTTGTCAGGGTAATCTCCAGCAAGTGTAATGTTAGCTAAGGCTAAACAGCTTTTTTTTTGTCTTTACCTGAGGGTCTTCTGTTGCCTGTGACCATTATTTCCCTGTGATTATGGAGCAACTTTTTATCCACCACATATCCAGCCACAATCGTCATTAATACTTTTCTTGTCTGTTGCTGTCCAGGATTAAAATCCAGTGTAGTGCTACAGTGCTACGACCTCCGAGGTTGAGGAGGGCTCTCCTTTGGTAGGGTGTATTTCACCCTGAATTTTGTCACGTGACACGCAGGTTTATGTAGTTTAAATAATTCACCGTTGATTTTTGATTTCACATGGGACATGCACAGCAGTCTCCTGAGTGAAAGTCCTGTATTTGACCCACGAGTCCACCTCGACTTCCTCCACATGGGGAATTTCTTGCTTTTCATACCATGTCAGTTACTCTGAAAATCTATTAAATGAGCGGCCTGGTGTGTCTCATAGACACTAAGGTTGCCTCGGTGCGTGGGTCAGACGCCGAAGGCCACTGACCAAGTTTCAGTATCTGATGAGTGGAAGTAAGAGCAGGATGACTAAACTGCTCTAGAAAGTGCTTATTCCTTCACCAGAGATTTCTAAGCCACAAAAGCAGTCGTGGGTGAGTTATGATTATGTTTTTTAGAGACTAGTGAATGCAGCAATAGAAACCACCAGGAAACCACAGGACACTTCCAAGAGTTGTTTAATCAAATTATTGAAGGACACTTGATGGCATCTTCATCTAACCTAGTGTCAGAACACCTAACTCCTGCTCACTCCAAAGAAAACTAATCTTTGGCCGGACACAATAAATGTACTGTTTCAAGCATCAGTTAAATTCAGTTAAAAATTGTTAAACACCCAGTTGGATCAGATCAAGTTTTTATTCTCAGAGAAGACATATTGAAGTCCTCCTCTGCTCAAGATTCTCTGGTTCATCCTCACTTTCAAAATGACGCTAAAATGGTTGTGAGTGCAATAATGGGCAGAGAAGGCTCATGCAGTCGCTGTGATTTGCCAGCGGACAACTGCTGCAAGAGCCTACAGAGATTTGTTAGTGTACAGTTGCTTTCTATGAGAAGCTGTTCAAGAATTCAAAAGTTTTAAGTGTCCCTGTGGAGGCAAATGCAGAGCTGGAGATGGCAGATTTCTGCTGAGGAGCTGCTGCCTGGAGGGGCAAGGCACCAGTGATACACAACTTACCTGCAGACTTTTGGAAAGCTTTCTGGCCCATAATTGGTGAGGACATATTAACCAATCTCAGAGACAGTCTGAGTGAGGTGCAGCTGGTTCTGAGCTGCAGGAGGGCAGTCCCACTCTTTGTCACAGTGTGGCTTTATTAAACAGCTCTGCTTCGTTAACTGTCCTCCACTGCCCTCTTCTGGTCACTGTCAGCTAATGGTACAGGATTTGGTACTTCAATGCGGCTGCTGCTTGGAGGCTATTTCTCATTATGTCCCATTACTGTGATTTATCATTATTATTTGTAATTATTACATTTAATATTAGTTTCATACAATATTTTACATGAATTACTTCACATTCCATGCAATATTGATAGTTTGTAGTAGTGCTGTTTTTATAGTTTTTTTCATACACTACACTTATTTTCCTTTTTTATATATGTATATTTGTATTTTTAATTGATTTTAGGGCTTTCAACAACACAAAACAAAAAACAAAAAACCATATACCCATAACAGAACAGTCCCACTCCAAATCAACAACACATGCTTCAATACATAAAAAAATAAAGAAAGAAAGAAAGAACAGGGAATGACATGAAATAAATAAATAGCATAGCACATACATGTTGAACAAACAGCCTTTACCCATCAGGGACAAACCAGTCAATGTCTCTGTAAGAACGGGTGTTTCCAGTAAGTTTCCAGTATTGTCTGATTTATGATTGAGATTATTAGTCAGTTTCTCCAGAGGGACAACAGCTGATATCTTTGATATCCACATGCTGACCATAACCACCCTAACAGGATACACCTTTTTTGTCAGAAATAATAGAATTATCAAGTCTAGAGATTTGATATCTGTGTCAAAAAGGTTTTTTGAAGTTTAGTTTAACCGGTAAAATGAGGGGGAAAATGTCAACTGTTTACCTGTAATCCCCTGAATCACAAGAACCTCTTTTCAAAATGTCTGGATGTGATCACTTGAACAAAACAAATGGATAAATGTACCTTTGTTCAATTCACAGTTATAAAAGAAGTTTGAGGTGTTGGGGAACAATTTATGGAGGCATACTGATGTAAAATATGTCCAGTAGAAAAATTTAAAATTTTTTCCAAATCCGAAATCATTTCAGAAAGTTTACGCTGCACAGCTTAAGGCCAGTTCACACCAAAGATTCCAGATGCAACCAAGTGGCTGTTGCACACACACAGTGGTAGTAGTCATAGCTATCACAGTCAGATATTTTGAAGACAATGCAATACAACGCAACCCCTGAGTGCCCGAGCAGGGATTGGTACCATGAACCAGTATTAAATGGCCCAAGGAAAATTTAATCAAGACCACAATAATAATAATAATAATAATAATAATAATAATAATAATAATAATGATCTCCACCGTAATCGGCTCTTATCGTTACTTACTAAGTTTTGGTTTCATGTATCATCATGAAGCAGCCTCTCTCCTTCTCTCTGCATGTCAGAGCTGACCTCCTCACAGCATACACACACACACACACACACACACACAATAGAGTGAAGTCAGACAGTAACTTCAAGATTATTGTAGTTAACAACAACTGCACTTGTTACTGTGAGTAAGTGCAATAAAACCTCTGCCAATAAAAAGCCAATACTTTATCAATACCTGTGTTCAGCATGTAGAAAGCCATATGTCAATCCGCTTTGTCCGCAGTCTCTCATTCACCGCTATTGTGGTTTACAATCGCAGTCTACACAGGCACATCGCACTTGCAGGGCGAACTAAAATGAAAGCTGGCTGTATGTAGTCTAACACTTTATCTGAAAATGTACGTGAGGTAGCTGACCTGTGAGTGTCCTCAGTAGAGGGGGGACAAAGAGCAGGATGATTGACTGATACTGATGTCTGTGTTCGTCATGCTTAGATAACGTTACCTTTTTCACTCATTTTTGTGATGTCAGGAGGAATATCTATTTTATTGACATGTTAGATTTGTTTCCATTGAGTTGATATGGTGCATTTGTTGTTGAAAACATGACTGTTGCTGCCATGAACTGTATAAAACTATATCCTGTGTATCTGACCTTTGAGGAAAACGTCAGCAGGTGAGGTGTGTGCATGTGTGTGTGTAGAGAAGAAGGGGAAGAGGGAGATGCAGGTAGAGAGACAGAGTGTGTTATTTGTTACTCTTTATGCCACTTACTATGTTTCTGTGCATTGATAGCTCTTTTTAGGGACCTCGGCAACTGGCAAGGGCCCTCTTGTTCTTGTAGCGTTTATTATTATTAGGGACCTCGGCCAACCAGGCGACCCATGACCTAAATCCAACAGGAAGTGAGGTATTTCCCTTCAAAGTAAGAGTTTTCCTCAAAAACAAGAAATTCCTTAAAAATTATACTACTTTCACACCGTTTATCGTATCGGCTTCATAATCGCACAGATTATTGTTCAACATGTCCTTATCAGATTGTCTTGGTAACTTCTACAATTTTCGAATGGTTTGGATTTGCTGGCCTCAGACAGGTGATGTGCTCCAGAACCTCCTGACAATTTATTGTGCCACCTAGGCACACAAAAATGCCCGGTGTGATGGGTAGGAACCACTTAAGCCTGATTTATGGTCGTGCGTTGAATCGACGACGTCGCTACGTTGTAGGCTACGGGGCTACGCAGAGGGCTCGCCGTAGCCCCCGGCGTAGCCTGACGTGCACCTCCCCAAAAATGTAACTACGCGTCGAGGCGACGCAGACCCAGCGCAGACCGGCACGGCTGTGATTGGTTTGCTTGGTCGCAAAGCATTTCCGGTTCCGTATTTCCACCGCCATCCCCGCCGTCTTTAAACATCTTCTATTGCGATGTAGATGTTGTTAAGGCTCATTATATATATGCCATTATGCACAACGCTCAATACGGATACGGCCGGAGCCGTCTGTCCGTGCTCCGCGTTCATTTCTCTGTGACCGAAAAAGCCGGAAGCTAAACGAAGAATCAACTAGAGACGACGATAACCACTCAGCAAAGGAACGAAGCCTCCTACTGCTCTGGCGGTGAATTGCACCGCGACGAAACGGAGTGACGGAGAAGTTCGAAGGGTTCACGACGGCGTCACGGCAACCACGTAGCGACGTCGTCGACTCAACGCACGACCATAAATCAGGCTTTAGAAAGACCAAACCAAAGGGTCTCATAAAGACCTACAAATGTCGCACTGCAACCCCTGACCTAACTCCAACAGGAAGCACACTGTTGTTGTTTGAATGTAAGATGACGTTTTTCACAAATTCTGTCGCTCAAAAATTATTTGCTCCTACACCGTTTATCATAACTGCTTCAAACTTGCAAAAATTACAGATCTACCCCTGATGAACATTACTTGCGAAGGATTTTGTCATAACTTGAACGGTTTGGATTTCAGGAGCGTTAGAAGGTGCAGAGCACAACTCCTCATGATGATCTCTGTAAGACAAGATAAGTGACAACACATCGTAAACTTGTGACTAAGGCACCTTTTTTTAATCCAGAGACATACAAGCTTTATATAATGCGTTCAGAACAAAATTATGGATCTGGTGATGCTTTCAGATTGAAAATGTCACTCACGGTTTGGCATCTAAAAGGACTAGTTCAGGAGATTTTCAACCCATTCTGTCAGCCACATGCAGTTCTTAATTAGCATAACAAAAGCTTCACTCTGACAGTCTGTGTCAGAGTGAAGTGTGTGTGTGTGTGTGTGTGTGTGTGTGTGTGTGTGTGTGTGTGTGTGTGTGTGTGTGTGTGTGTGTGTGTGTGTCATTCCTAATGACTCTAAATAAATGCCTGATAGCAAAAACTTGAAAATACAAGATTCCCTGGTGTTACTTTTTGCGTCATTAAGAATAGGAATCAAATCTGTAGCTACATCTGTGCTGCAGATCATACTGTCACTGTCCTCTATAATTCATGATTTTTCCATGGTAATGTTCTGTTGATGGTTAAAATTTTGTTTGTAGTTATACATTGATATATTTGCAGTATAATGATTACATAGCAGACCAGGAGTACTGTCTTCACAGATTCTAGTGTTGTACAGTACATGCGGAACAGTTAAATTGTAACAGTATGACAGACACCATTTTGCTGAGAACATACTTTATTTATCATGTCACTGTATTGTGAAAAATGACCACCTGAGCTGGGGGACGACGGCGAGGGGCCGAGGTCCCGCCCAACGCTGCTTCGCAGCTTTAATTAGGGACCTCGGCCAACCGGGCGAGGACCCTCTTGTTCCTGTAGTGTTTATTATTATTATTATTATTATTATTAGGGACCTCGGCCAGCAGGGCGAGGACCCTCTTGTTCCTGTAAGGTTTATTAGGGACCTCGGCCAACCGGGCGAGGGCCCTCTTGTTCCTGTAGTGTTTATTATTATTATTAGGGACCTCGGCCAGCAGGGCGAGGACCCTATTGTTCCTGTAAAGTTTATTATTAGGGACCTCGGCAACTGGCGAGGACCCTATTGTTCCTGTAATGTTTATTATTATTATTATTATTATAAGGGACCTCGGCAACTGGCGAGGGCCCCATTGTTCCTGTAGTGTTTATTATTAGGGACCTCGGCAACTGGCGAGGGCCCTCTTGTTCCTGTAGTGTTTATTATTATTATTATCATTATTATTATTTCTTTCTCCCGCCGCCACTTTAAACTGGAATTTGACCCCCTAAACATGCTCCAAAACTCACCAAAATTGGCACGCATGTCAGGACTGGCGAAAAATTTTATGAAATGAAAAAAAAAATTCAAAAAGTGCCAAAATGGCCTCTCTTGCGCCACCTAGGCGTTTGTCACACTAAAATGGCCGCTGTAGCCAGTAGGAACGTCGTAGGAAGATCAAACCAAAACAGCCGTGTTCCTTTCATCAAGACCTACAAATCACGCACTCGCACCCATGACCTAAATCGAGGCGACGCAGACCCAGCGCAGACCGGCACGGCTGTGATTGGTTTGCTTGGTCGCAAAGCATTTCCGGTTCCGTATTTCCACCGCCATCCCCGCCGTCTTTAAACATCTTCTATTGCGATGTAGATGTTGTTAAGGCTCATTATATATATGCCATTATGCACAACGCTCAATACGGATACGGCCGGAGCCGTCTGTCCGTGCTCCGCGTTCATTTCTCTGTGACCGAAAAAGCCGGAAGCTAAACGAAGAATCAACTAGAGACGACGATAACCACTCAGCAAAGGAACGAAGCCTCCTACTGCTCTGGCGGTGAATTGCACCGCGACGAAACGGAGTGACGGAGAAGTTCGAAGGGTTCACGACGGCGTCACGGCAACCACGTAGCGACGTCGTCGACTCAACGCACGACCATAAATCAGGCTTTAGAAAGACCAAACCAAAGGGTCTCATAAAGACCTACAAATGTCGCACTGCAACCCCTGACCTAACTCCAACAGGAAGCACACTGTTGTTGTTTGAATGTAAGATGACGTTTTTCACAAATTCTGTCGCTCAAAAATTATTTGCTCCTACACCGTTTATCATAACTGCTTCAAACTTGCAAAAATTACAGATCTACCCCTGATGAACATTACTTGCGAAGGATTTTGTCATAACTTGAACGGTTTGGATTTCAGGAGCGTTAGAAGGTGCAGAGCACAACTCCTCATGATGATCTCTGTAAGACAAGATAAGTGACAACACATCGTAAACTTGTGACTAAGGCACCTTTTTTTAATCCAGAGACATACAAGCTTTATATAATGCGTTCAGAACAAAATTATGGATCTGGTGATGCTTTCAGATTGAAAATGTCACTCACGGTTTGGCATCTAAAAGGACTAGTTCAGGAGATTTTCAACCCATTCTGTCAGCCACATGCAGTTCTTAATTAGCATAACAAAAGCTTCACTCTGACAGTCTGTGTCAGAGTGAAGTGTGTGTGTGTGTGTGTGTGTGTGTGTGTGTGTGTGTGTGTGTGTGTGTGTGTGTGTGTGTGTGTGTGTGTGTGTGTGTGTATGTGTGTGGTCTCACACACATGAAAGTATAACATTTACCAAACTGTCCAGCACATGGTGCTCATTCCAAAAACTTTGAAAGACATGCCTGATACCAAAACCTGTGAATACAAGATGTCCTGCTGAAACTGTTTTACCTCATTAAGAATTGGAATACATGTACTCCTGCTCAGTTTCTCCACTGACATTAACTAGTACATATTAGATTCTCAAAGCAGCCAGTACACATCTCTCAAGCTTTCACTAGGTCACATGATTTCAAATGAATATGGATGTGCTGTTTGATCTTCACACAAGTCAGAGTTTCATTAGGTGACATGGCTTATGTCTACAACTTTCAAAATATAAGCTCAAACCACCTTCATAAGAACCCTTTACAGTTTTTAACATTGAGTTTGACAATGATTGCATTCATTTGTTGTGCTCTCAAGCTTTCAAAAGGTCAAGAGGTTTAAAAGTACTTGAAAAATGACCTTAAAAGTATAGAAACCCTTCTTCTGTTAAAGATATAATATGTAGTTTTTCCACATATACATTTCTAAAAACGACTAAACCAATATTATATATTTTGTTGTTGAGTACTTTGATTATCAGAAATGTTACCAACAATTTTTCAAACCAGATAAATATGAAATATTAATAACAGTAATGGACCGTGTCAGTAGGTTGCAATGGCGGCGTAACTCCAGTTACCATAGACATTAAATGAAGGAGAAGAAGAAGAAGCAGACCGGCTGAGACGTCAGAGAATGAACGTTACTGTTGCTAGGCTAAGCTAACTCGTCATGGATCATGGTTATGCATTGACGGTTGCTGCACCTTCTGACACCGAAGCTGTCCCGGTAAACAAGCCGGTAAAACGGAAACGTACGGGTCAACCAAGCGATCCCAGAAGAATTTGGATAAGAAGAGGAGAGCTAAATCCAGGATAAATATTGGTGTGGCCTTTCCGAGATGGAGAGAGCTTCGTGAACATCTAGGACTACAATTCGATGCAGACCTCGTGTGTGTACTATACAGGTAAGCAAACATCTGGCTGATGTTATCAAAATATTAATAATTTCCACCAGTGTATTGCAAGCACTGCTGCCTGCCGGGGCACCAGCGCTGCGGAGCGCTGTGGAGCGGAGGCTGGCTAACCACGACATCTAACGTTAACGATAGGTTTCTATAATGCTGAGCTGATGCCGGTAAATGAACTGCATTTATAAAAGAGGCAGAGGAATAGCTAAACATAAGACGCACTGAGCAAGAGAGAGCAGCAGAGAGGGAGAAGCCATCGCTTACTGTAAAACTAAGTAACTAGCAGTTTGCTCACATAACTAGCAGATTGCTAACCGCTCAGCTAAAGTAAGTAGCATTTCTGAATAGAGTGTAAATAACTGAGGTTAGCGAGACAGTCGCTAAAAAAGAGAGCCATGACTTTGACACACGGAAAACCGGACATTATAATCAGTTTATTAAAACACCCGGGCGGGACGTGAAAAGTGGACATGTCCGGGGAACAGAGGACGTTTGGTCAGCCTAAGTGACGTGACTACTGATAGTTAGATCAGAGTTTGATGATCCGGTGTAACGTTAGGTACCAGATCGGCTCGGGCTGCTACACCGTCCGACGGACCCCGTTTGCATGAAGTGAAACATAAAGTGAATATAACTCCAGTAATATATCTCGTCCATGAGCATTTCTCTGCTGCTGAAGCTCGCTCTGCCATAAAAACTGCCACGGTCGGTTTCAGTTACACAGAGTGAGGAACGTCTGTATCCGTTATATAACTACAACTCCCATGATCCCACGCTACTTCGTGACGTCATCCAACTCCGTCTTCTGTTTTTGTTTTGGTTTGAGACCCCTAGCGGCAGAAAATTACATATTGTACGTTTAATATTCTCTCTCTCTCTCTCTCTGTCTCTCTCTCTCTCTCTCTCTCTCTCTCTCGTTCTGTTACTGCATGTCAGTAACTCGGCTGACTGCATGTCAGAAACTCTTCTCCAGAGTCTTTGTGCTCCACTACCTCACAGGTTAACTTCCACACAGCACTGCTTGGATAGTGTGACGTGTGAGGTTGTGCTGCTGCTGTGGTGTCAAATGCCACCTGCTGATTATGTTATCATTAGTTATTAGTCAACTCATCTTGAAGTGCCTGGGCTGTCACCTAACTACATGGTCATTAATTAGCATAAAAATGGCTTCACTCTGACAGATACGTGTGTGTGTGTGTGTGTGTGTGTGTGTGTGTGTGTGTGTGTGTGTGTGTGTGTGTGTGTGTGTGTGTCATTCCTAATGACTCTAAATAAATGCCTGATAGCAAAAACTTGAAAATACAAGATTCCCTGGTGTTACTTTTTGCGTCATTAAGAATAGGAATCAAATCTGTAGCTACATCTGTGCTGCAGATCATACTGTCACTGTCCTCTATAATTCATGATTTTTCCATGGTAATGTTCTGTTGATGGTTAAAATTTTGTTTGTAGTTATACATTGATATATTTGCAGTATAATGATTACATAGCAGACCAGGAGTACTGTCTTCACAGATTCTAGTGTTGTACAGTACATGCGGAACAGTTAAATTGTAACAGTATGACAGACACCATTTTGCTGAGAACATACTTTATTTATCATGTCACTGTATTGTGAAAAATGACCACCTGAGCTGGGGGACGACGGCGAGGGGCCGAGGTCCCGCCCAACGCTGCTTCGCAGCTTTAATTAGGGACCTCGGCCAACCGGGCGAGGACCCTCTTGTTCCTGTAGTGTTTATTATTATTATTATTATTATTATTAGGGACCTCGGCCAGCAGGGCGAGGACCCTCTTGTTCCTGTAAGGTTTATTAGGGACCTCGGCCAACCGGGCGAGGGCCCTCTTGTTCCTGTAGTGTTTATTATTATTATTAGGGACCTCGGCCAGCAGGGCGAGGACCCTATTGTTCCTGTAAAGTTTATTATTAGGGACCTCGGCAACTGGCGAGGACCCTATTGTTCCTGTAATGTTTATTATTATTATTATTATTATAAGGGACCTCGGCAACTGGCGAGGGCCCCATTGTTCCTGTAGTGTTTATTATTAGGGACCTCGGCAACTGGCGAGGGCCCTCTTGTTCCTGTAGTGTTTATTATTATTATTATCATTATTATTATTTCTTTCTCCCGCCGCCACTTTAAACTGGAATTTGACCCCCTAAACATGCTCCAAAACTCACCAAAATTGGCACGCATGTCAGGACTGGCGAAAAATTTTATGAAATGAAAAAAAAAATTCAAAAAGTGCCAAAATGGCCTCTCTTGCGCCACCTAGGCGTTTGTCACACTAAAATGGCCGCTGTAGCCAGTAGGAACGTCGTAGGAAGATCAAACCAAAACAGCCGTGTTCCTTTCATCAAGACCTACAAATCACGCACTCGCACCCATGACCTAAATCCAACAGGAAGTGAGGTATTTCCCTTCAAAGTAAGAGTTTTCCTCAAAAACAAGAAATTCCTTAAAAATTATACTACTTTCACACCGTTTATCGTATCGGCTTCAAAATCGCACAGATTATTCTTCAACGTGTCCTTATCAGATTGTCATGGTAACTTCTACAGTTTTTGAATGGTTTGGATTTCCTGGCCTCAGACAGGTGATGTGCTCGAGAACCTCCTGACGATTTATTGTGCCACCTTGGCACACAAAAATGCCCGATGTGATGGGTAGGAACCACCTAGAAAGACCAAACCAAAACTGTGTCGTTCGTCTCATAAAGACCTACAAATGTCGCGCAGCAACCCCTGACCTAACTCCAACAGGAAGCGCACCGTTGTTGTTTGAATGTAAGATGACGTTTTTGACAAATTCTGTCGCTCAAAAATTATTTGCTCCTACACCGTTTATCACAACTGCTTCAAACTTGCAAAAATTACAGATCTACCCCTGGTAAACATTACTCATAAAGGATTTTGTCATAACTTGAACGGTTTGGATTTCAGGAGCGTTAGAAGGTGCAGAGCACAACTCCTCATGATGATCTCTGTAAGACAAGATAAGTGACAACATGTCGTAAACTTGTGACTAAGGCACCTTTTATTAATTCGGAGGCATACAAAATGTATATCACTGCGTTCAGAACAAAATTATCTATCTGGTGATGCTTTCAGATTGAAACTGTGACTCACGGTTTGGGATGTAAAAGGACTAGTTCAGGAGATTTTCAACCCATTCTGCTCTCTGCCTGTCAGCCACATGCAGTCCTTAATTAGCATAACAAAAGGTTCACTCTCACAGTCTGTGTCAGAGTGAAGTGTGTGTTAATGTGTGTGGTCACACACACAAGAAAGTATAATATTTACTAAACTGTCCAGCTCATGGCGCTCATTCCAAAAGCTTTGAAAGAAATGCCTGATATCAAAAACCTGTAAATACAAGATGTCCTGATGAAACTGTTTTACCTCATGAAGAATTGGAATACATGTAGTCCTACTCAGTTTCTCCACTGACATTAACTAGTACATATTCGTGTTTGTTTGCTGCACTTAGATTCTCAAAGCAGCCAGGACACATCGCTCAAGCTTTCACTAGGTCACATGATTTCAAATGAATATGGATGTGTTGTTTGATCATCACACAAGTCAAAGTTTCATGAGGTGACATGGCTTATGTCTATAACTTTCAAAATATAAGCTCAAACCACCTTCATAAGAACCCTTTACAGTTTTTAACATTGAGTTTGACTCTGGCTATTGTGGTACAACATGTGGGAAGTATGTTTTAATCTCTGATAGTATTCATATGTGACAATAATCATATGCATATAATAACAGTGGAAGAATGGCACACACAGAAGGACACGGACACACACAGACACACACACACACACACACACACACACACACACACACACACACACACACAGACACACACACTCCACTCCCTGTCCCCCCTCTCTCTCTCTCTATCTCTCTCTCCTCTCTCTCTCCCCCCTCTCTCCTCTTTCTCCCTTCTCTCCCTCTCTGCATGTCGCTAACTCGGCCGACTGTGTCTGTCTGTCTGTGTGTCATACTTCTGCTGTTATTATACACATATGATTAGTGTCACATATGTATACAATCAGATATTAATTCAACATTTGTAGGTCTTAGTACACATCACTCAACGTTTCACTAGGTGACATGATTTCAAATGAATATGGAAGTATTGTTTGATCATCACACATGTCAAAGTTTCATTAGGTCAAATGGCTTATGTCTACAAATGTCAAATTATAAGCTAAAACCACCTTCATAAGAACCCTTTACAGTTTTTAACATTGAGTTTGACTTATGATTCTGGCTATTGTGGTACAACATGTGGGAAGTATGTATTAATCTCTGATAGTATTCATATGTGACAATAATCATATGCATATAATAACAGTGGAAGAATGGCACACACAGAAGGACACGGACACACACAGACACACACAGACAGACACACACACACACAGAGACACAGACACACACACACACACACTCCACTCCCTGTCCCCCCTCTCTCTCTCTCTCTCTATCCCTCTCTCCTCTCTCTCTCCCCCCTCTCTCCTCTTTCTCCCTTCTCTCCCTCTCTGCATGTCGCTAACTCGGCCCACTATGTCTGTCTGTCTGTCTGTGTGTGTCATACTTCTGCTGTTATTATACACATATGATTAGTGTCACGTATGTATACAATCTGATATTAATTCAACATTTGTAGGTCTTAGTACACATCACTCAAGGTTTCACTAGGTGACATGATTTCAAATGAATATGGATGTGTTGTTTGATCATCACGCATGTCAAAGTTTCATTAGGTGACATGGCTTATGTCTGCAACTTTCAAAATATAAGCTCAAACCACCTTCATAAGAACCCTTTACAGTTTTTAACATTGAGTTTGACTTATGATTCTGGCTATTGTGGTACAACATGTGGGAAGTATGTATTAATCTCTGATAGTATTCATATGTGACAATAATCATATGCATATAATAATAGTGGTAGAATGGCACACACAGAAGGACACGGACACACACAGACACACACACACACACAGGCACACACACACACACACACTCCACTCCCTGTCCCCCCCCTCTCTCTCTCTATCTCTCTCTCCTCTCTCTCTCCCGCCTCTCTCCTCTTTCTCCCTTCTCTCCCTCTCTGCATGTCGCTAACTCGGCCGTCTATGTCTGTCTGTCTGTGTGTGTCATACTTCTGCTGTTATTATACTCATATGATTAGTGTCACATAAGTATACAATTAGATATTAATTCAACATTTGTCGGTCTTAGTATATATTTGTGTCTCTTTGCTGCACTTAGATCCTCACAACATCCAGTACACATCACTAAAGCTTTCAGTAGGTGACATGATTTCAAATGAATATGGATGTGTTGTTTGATCATCACACATGTCAAAGTTTCATTAGGTCACATGGCTTATGTCTACAACTGTCAAAATATAAGCTCAAACCACCTTCATAAGAACCCTTTACAGTTTTTAACATTGAGTTTGACTTATGACTTATCAACATAATGAGTGAAAATAAAGTTCCATTACTGACAATGTTATATGTCAATACACAGGTTTCACAGCCAATTCATATTAACCCTTGATCATAAATGTTTACAACTTTGTTGTGTATACTTGAATATCTCAAAATTAATTAATCAGTGTCCTAAAATGTATGGATGTGTTTTTGGATCATCACACTTTGTTATGTTTCCTTGTAAAATCAACATTATGAGTGAAAATACAGTGTCATTACTGACAATGCTATATCTCAAGACACAGGTTTCACAGCTAATTCATATTGAGCCTTGATCATAAATGTTTACAACTTTGTTGTGTATACTTGAATATCTCAAAATTAATTAATCAATTTCCTAAAATGTAAATCCACTGTAAACTATTGCGGCTGTGGTGTCAAATGCCACCTGCTGATTTTGTTATCATTAGTCATTAGTCAACTCATCTTGAAATGCCTGGGCTGTCACCTAAGTACATGGTCATTAATTAGCATAACAATGGCTTCACTCTGACAGATACGTGTGTTCGTGTGTGTGTGTGTGTGTGTGTGTGTCATACTTATACTCGTATTATGCACATTTGATTATTGTCACATATGTAAACCATTAGATATTAATATATACGTAAAACATATTGTACCACAATAACCAGAATTGTAATTATGATATTATTACTTTTATTAATGTTGTTGTAAGCTACTGTCATTACCATCTGTCCTATATTTCTCTCTGTCTACCCTTCTGTCTCATTGGGTCCTAAGAACAAAGGGATGTTGTATGCTGTAAAACCCTGTGAGGCAAATTGTGATTTGTGATATTGATTGCTTGATTGATTGATTGACTGATTGATTGATGTCCTCGTCAGTAGTTTGGTTTTCAGAAGCCATCAAAGTTTTACTCCCAAGTCATGGGTTCATTGTCAAAAATGACCTTGCGTTCTATTGACATAATAGAACGCAACGCTCACTTTCTACGGAAGCTGGACGCTGAAATAACGTGAAGCCGAGGTCCCGGTCAACGCTGCTCGCAGCTTTAATTATTATTATTTCTTTCTCCCGCCGCCACTTTAAACTGGAATTTGACCCCCTAAACATGCTCCAAAACTCACCAAAATTGGCACGCATGTCAGGACTGGCGAAAAATTTTATGAAATGAAAAAATTAATTCAAAAAGTGCCAAAATGGGCTCTCTAGCGCCACCTAGGCGTTTGTCACACTAAAATGGCCGCTGTAGCCAGTAGGAATGTCGTAGGAAGATCAAACCAAAACAGCTGTGTTCCTTTCATCAAGACCTACAAATCACGCACTCGCACCCATGACCTAAATCCAACAGGAAGTGAGGTATTTCCTTTCAAAGTAAGAGTTTTCCTCAAAAACAAGAAATTCCTTAAAAATTATACTACTTTCACACCGTTTATCGTATCGGCTTCAAAATCGCACAGATTATTGTTCAACGTGTCCTTATCAGATTGTCTTGGTAACTTCTACAGTTTTCGAATGGTTTGGATTTGCTGGCCTCTGACAGGTGATGTGCTCCAGAACCTCCTGACGATTTATTGTGCCACCTAGGCACACAAAAATGCCCGGTGTGATGGGTAGGAACCACTTAGAAAGACCAAACCAAAACTGTGTCGTTCGTCTCATAAAGACCTACAAACGTCGCGAAGCAACCCCTGACCTAACTCCAACAGGAAGCGCAGCGTTGTTGTTTGAATGTAAGATGACGTTTTTGACAAATTCTGTCGCTCAAAAATTATTTGCTCCTACACCGTTTATCACAACTGCTTCAAACTTCCAAAAATTACAGATCTACCCCTGGTGAACATTACTTGCAAAGGATTTTGTCATAACTTGAACGGTTTGGATTTCAGGAGCGTTAGAAGGTGCAGAGCACAACTCCTCATGATGATCTCTGTCAGACAAGATAAGTGACAACACATCGTAAACTTGTGACTAAGGCACCTTTTATTAATCCGGAGGCATACAAAATTTATATCACTGCGTTCAGAACAAAATTATCTATCTGGTGATGCTTTCAGATTGAAACCGTGACTCACGGTTTGGCATGTACAAGGAAAGTTCAGGAGATTTTCAACCCATTCTGCTGTCTGCCTGTCAGCCACATGCAGTTCTTAATTAGCATAACACAAGCTTCACTCTCAGTCTGTGTCAGAGTGAAGTGTGTGTGTGTGTGTGTGTGTGTGTGTGTGTGTGTGTGTGTGTGTGTGTGTGTGTGTGTGTGTGTGTGTGTGTGTGTGTGTGTATGTATGTGTGTGGTCTCACACACATGAAAGTATAACATTTACCAAATTGTTCAGCTCATGGTGCTCATTCCAAAAACTTTGAAAGACATGCCTGATACCAAAACCTGTGAACACAAGATGTCCTGGTGAAACTGTTTTACCTCATGAAGAATTGGAATACATGTAGTCCTTCTCAGTTTCTCCACTGACATTAACTAGTACATATTTGTGTTTGTTTGCAGCACTTAGATTCTCAAAGCAGCCAGGGCACATCACTAAAGCTTTCACTAGGTCACATGATTTCAACAGAATATGGATGTGTTGTTTGATCATCACACATGTCAAAGTTTCATTAGGTCAAATGGCATATGTCCACAACTGTCAAAATATAAGCTCAAACCACCTTCATAAGAACCCTTTACAGTTTTTAACATTAAGTTTGACTTATGATTTTGGCTATTGTAGTACAACATGTGGGAAGTATATATTAATATCTGATAGTATACATATGTGACAATAATCATATGTGTATAATAACAGTGGAAGTATAGAACACATAGACAGACAGAGACACACAGGCAGAGAGACACACAGACACACACACCCCACTCCCTGTCCCCCCTCTCTTCTCTCCCTCTCTCCCCCCTCTCTCCTCTTTCTCCCTTCTCTCCCTCTCTGCATGTCGCTAACTCAGCCGTCTATGTCTGTCTGTCTGTGTGTGTCATATTCCTACTGTAATTATACACATATGATTAGTGTCACATATGTATACAATCAGATATTAATTCAACATTTGTCGGTCTTAGTATATATTTGTGTCTCTTTGCTGCACTTAGATCCTCACAACATCCAGTACACATCACTAAAGCTTTCACTAGGTGACATGATTTCAAATGAATATGGATGTGTTGTTTGATCATCACACATGTCAAAGTTTCATTAGGTCAAATGGCTTCTGTCTACAAATGTCAAAATATAAGCTAAAACCACCCTCATAACAACCCTTTACAGTTTTTAACATTGAGTTTGACTTATGATTCTGGCTATTGTGGTACAACATGTGGGAAGTATGTATTAATCTCTGATAGTATTCATATGTGACAATAATCATTTGCATATATTAACAGTGGAAGAATGGCACACACAGAAGGAGACGGACACACACACACACACACACACACACACACACACAGACACACACACACACACACACTCCACTCCCTGTCCCCCCTCTCTCTCTCTATTGTTCCTGTAATGTTTATTATTATTATTATTATTATTATTATTATTATTTCTTTCTTTCTTTCATCCGCCGCGACTTTAAACTGGAATTTGACCCCCTAAACATGCTCCAAAACTCACCAAAATTTGCACGCATGTCAGGACTGGCGAAAAATTTTATGCAATGAGAAAATTAATTCAAAAAGTGCCAAAATGGGCTCTCTAGCGCCACCTAGGCATTCATCACACTAAAATGGCCGCTGTAGCCAGTAGGAACGTCGTAGGAAGATCAAACCAAAACAGCTGTGTTCCTTTCATCAAGACCTACAAATCACGCACTCGCACCCATGACCTAAATCCAACAGGAAGTGAGGTATTTCCCTTCAAAGTAAGAATTTTCCTCAAAAACAAGAAATTCCTTAAAAAATCAACTAGTCCTAAACCGTTTATCGTATCGGCTTCAAAATCGCACACATTAACCATCAACCTGTCCTTATCAATTATTGTGCGTCACTCATTAACCATTTGATTGGTTTGGATTTGCTGGCCTCAGACAGGTGATGTGCTCCAGAATCTCCTGACAATTTATTGTGCCACCTAGGCACACAAAAATGCCCGGTGTGATGGGTAGGAACCACTTAGAAAGACCAAACATAAACTGTCTCGTTCGTCTCATAAAGACCTACAAATGTCGTGCAGCAACCCCTGACCTAACTCCAACAGGAAGCGCACCGTTGTTGTTTGAATGTAAGATGACGTTTTTCACAAATTCTGTTGCTCAAAAATTATTTGCTCCTACACCGTTTATCATAACTGCTTCAAACTTGCAAAAATTACAGATCTACTCCTGGTGAACATTACTTGTGAAGGACTTTGTCATAACTTGAACGGTTTGGATTTCAGAAGCGTTAGAAGGTGCAGAGCACAACTCCTCATGATGATCTCTGTAAGACAAGATAAGTGACAACATGTCGTAAACTTCTGACTAAGGCACCTTTTGTTAATCCGGAGACATACAAACTAGATATCAATGCGTTCAGAACAAATTTATCTATCTGGTGATGCTTTCAGATTGAAACTGTGACTCACGGTTTGGCATGTAAAAGGACTAGTTCAGGAGATTTTCAACCCATTCTGCTGTCTGCCTGTCAGCCACATGCAGTTCTTAATTAGCATAACAAAAGCTGTGTGTGTGTGTATGTGTGTGGTCTCACACACATGAAAGTACATTTAACATTTACTAAATTGTCCAGCACATGGTGCTGATTCCAAAAACTTTGAAAGAAATGCCTGATACCAAAAACCTGTAAATACAAGATGTCCTGGTGAAACTGTTTTACCTCATGAAGAATTGGAATACATGTAGTCCTGCTCAATTTCTCCACTGACATTAACTAGTACATATTTCAAATGAATATGGATGTGTTGTTTGATCATCACACTTTGTTATGTTTCCTTATGAAATCAACATTATGAGTGAAAATACAGTTCCATTACTGACAATGCTATATCTCAACACACAGGTTTCACAGCTAATTCATATTAAGCCTTGATCACAAATGTTTACAGCTTTGTTGTGTATACTTGAATATCTCAAAATTAATTAATCAATTTCCTAAAATGTAAATCCACTGTAAACTATTGCTGCTGTGGTGTCAAATGCCACCTGCTGATTTTGTTATCATTAGTCATTAGTCAACTCATCTTGAAGTGCCTGGGCTGTCACCTAAGTACATGGTCATTAATTAGCATAACAATGGCTTCACTCTGACAGATGTGTGTGTGTGTGTGTGTGTGTGTGTGTGTGTGTGTGTGTGTGTGTGTGTGTGTGTGTGTGTGTGTGTGTGTGTGTGTGTGTGTGTGTTTTGTGTGTGTGTGTGCGTGTGTCTGTTTTGACTAAACCAATATTATATATTTTGTTTAGTTGAGTACTTTGATTATCAGAAATGTTACCAACAATTTTTCAAACCAGATAAATATGAAACATTAATAACAGTAACGGACCGTGTCAGTAGGTCGCAATGGCGGCGTAACTCCAGTTACCATAGACATTAAATGAGGAGAAGAAGAAGAAGCAGACCGGCTGAGACGTCAGAGAGTGAACGTTACTGTTGCTAGGCTAAGCTAACTCGTCATGGATCATGGTTATGCATTGACGGTTACTGCACCTTCTGACACCGAAGCTGTCCCGGTAAACAAGCCGGTAAAACGGAAACGTACGGGTCAACCAAGCGATCCCAGAAGAATCTGGGATAAGAAGAGGAGAGCTAAATCCAGGATAAATATTGGTGTGGCCTTTCCGAGATGGAGAGAGCTTCGTGGACATCTAGGACTACAATTCGATGCCGACCTCGCATGTGTACTATACAGGTAAGCAAACATCTGGCTGATGTTATCAAAATATTAATAATTTCCACCAGTGTATTGAAGCACTGCTGCCTGCCGAGCAACAAGCGCTGCGGAGCGCTGTGGAGCGGAGGCTGGCTAACCACAACATCTAACGTTAACGATAGGTTTCTATAATGCTGAGCTGATGCCGGTAAATGAACTGCATTTATAAAAGAGGCAGAGGAATAGCTAAACATAAGACACACTGAGCAAGAGAGCAGCAGAGAGGGAGAAGCCATCGCTAACTGTAAAACTAAGTAACTAGCAGTTTGCTCACATAACTAGCAGATTGCTAACCGCTCAGCTAAAGCAAGTGGCATTTCTGAATAGAGTGTAAATAACTGAGGTTAGCGAGACAGTCGCTAAAAAAGAGAGCCATGACTTTGACACACGGAAAACCGGACATAATAATCAGTTTATTAAAAACACCCGGGCGGGACGTGAAAAGTGGACATGTCCGGGGAACAGAGGACGTTTGGTCAGCCTAAGTGACGTTACTACTGATGGTTAGATCAGAGTTTGATGATCCGGTGTAACGTTAGGTACCAGATCGGCTCGGGCTGCTACACCGGCCGACGGACCCCGTTTGCATAAAGTGAAACATAAAGTGAATATAACTCCAGTAATATATCTCGTCCATGAGCATTTCTCTGCTGCTGAAGCTCGCTCTGCCATAAAAACTGCCACGGTCGGTTTCAGTTACACAGAGTGAGGAACGTCTGTATCCGTTATATAACTACAACTCCCATGATCCCACGCTACTTCGTGACGTCATCCAACTCCGTCTTCTGTTATTGTTTTGGTTTGAGACCCCTAGCGGCAGAAAATTACATATTGTACGTTTAATATTCTCTCTCTCTCTCTCTCTCTCTCTCTCTCTCTCTCTCTCTCTCTCTCTCTCTCTCTCTCTCTCGTTCTGTTACTGCATGTAAGTAACTCTTCTCCAGAGTCTTTGTGCTCCACTACCTCACAGGTTAACTTCCACACAGCACTGCTTGGATAGTGTGACGTGTGAGGTTGTGCTGCTGCTGTGGTGTCAAATGCCACCTGCTGATTATGTTATCATTAGTTATTAGTCAACTCATCTTGAAGTGCCTGGGCTGTCACCTAACTACATGGTCATTAATTAGCATAACAATGGCTTCACTCTGACAGATACGTGTGTGTGTGTGTGTGTGTGTGTGTGTGTGTGTGTGTGTGTGTGTCATTCCTAATGACACTAAATAAATGCCTGATAGCAAAAACTTGTAAATACAAGATTCCCTGGAGTTACTTTTTGCGTCATTAAGAATAGGAATCAAATCTGTAGCTACATCTGTGCTGCAGATCATACTGTCACTGTCCTCTATAATTCATGATTTTTCCATGGTAATGTTCTGTTGATGGTTAAAATTTTGTTTGTAGTTATACATTATTATATTTGCAGTATAATGATTACATAGCAGACCAGGAGTACTGTCTTCACAGATTCTAGTTTTGTACAGTACATGCGGAACAGTTAAATTGTAACAGTATGACAGACACCATTTTGCTGAGAACATACTTTATTTATCATGTCACTGTATTGTGAAAAATGACCACCTGAGCTGGGGGACGATGGCGAGGGGCCGAGGTCCCGCCCAATGCTGCTTCGCAGCTTTAATTAAGGACTGCATGTGGCTGACAGGCAGAGAGCAGAATGGGTTGAAAATCTCCTGAACTAGTCCTTTTACATGCCAAACCGTGAGTCACAGTTTCAATCTGAAAGCATCACCAGATAGATAATTTTGTTCTGAACGCAGTAATATAAATTTTGTATGCCTCCGGATTAATAAAAGGTGCCTTAGTCAGAAGTTTACGATGTGTTGTCACTTATCTTGTCTGACAGAGATCATCATGAGGAGTTGTGCTCTGCACCTTCTAACGCTCCAGAAATCCAAACCGTTCAAGTTATGACAAAATCCTTTGCAAGTAATGTTCACCAGGGGTAGATCTGTAATTTTTGCAAGTTTGAAACAGTTGTGATAAACGGTGTAGGAGCAAATAATTTTTGAGCGACAGAATTTGTCAAAAACGTCATCTTACATTCAAACAACAACGCTGCGCTTCCTGTTGGAGTTAGGCCAGGGGTTGCTGCGCGACATTTGTAGGTCTGTATGAGACGAACGACACAGTTTTGGTTTGGTCTTTCTAAGTGGTTCCTACCCGTCACACCGGGCATTTTTGTGTGCCTAGGTGGCACAATAAATCGTCAGGAGGTTCTGGAGCACATCACCTGTCTGAGGCCAGCAAATCCAAACCATTCGAAAACTGTAGAAGTTACCAAGACAATCTGATAAGGACATGTTGAAGAATAATCTGTGCGATTTTGAAGCCGATACGATAAACGGTGTGAAAGTAGTATAATTTTTAAGGAATTTCTTGTTTTTGAGAAAAACTCTTACTTTGAAGGGAAATACCTCACTTCCTGTTGGATTTAGGTCATGGGTGCGAGTGCGTGATTTGTAGGTCTTGATGAAAGGAACACGGCTGTTTTGGTTTGATCTTCCTACGACGTTCCTACTGGCTACAGCGGCCATTTTAGGGTGACAAACGCCTAGGTGGCGCTAGAGAGTCCATTTTGGCACTTTTTGAATTAATTTTTTCATTTCCTAAAATTTTTCACCAGTCCTGACATGCGTGCCAATTTTGGTGAGTTTTGGAGCATGTTTAGGGGGTCAAATTCCAGTTTAAAGTGGCGGCGGGAGAAAGAAATAATAATAATAATAATCATAATAATAATAATAAACACTACAGGAACAAGAGGGCCCTCGCCGGTTGCCGAGGTCCCCCCAGCTCAGGTTGTAGACATGAGCCATGTCACCTAATGAAACTTTGACATTGATGATCAAACAACACATCCATATTCATTTGAAATCATGTCACCTAGTGAAACCTTGAGTGATGTGTACTAAGACCTACAAATGTTGAATTAATATCTGATTGTATACATATGTGACACTAATCATATGTGTATAATAACAGCAGAAGTATGACACACACAGACAGACAGACATAGTCGGCCGAGTTAGCGACATGCAGAGAGGGAGAGAAGGGAGAAAGAGGAGAGAGGGGGGAGAGAGAGAGGAGAGAGAGATAGAGAGAGAGAGAGGGGGGACAGGGAGTGGAGTGTGTGTGTGTGTGTCTGTGTCTCTGTGTGTGTGTGTTGTGTCTGTGTGTGTCTGTCTGTGTCCGTGTCCTTCTGTGTGTGCCATTCTTCCACTGTTATTATATGCATATGATTATTGTCACATGAATACTATCAGAGATTAATACATACTTCCCACATGTTGTACCACAATAGCCAGAATCATAAGTCAAACTCAATGTTAAAAACTGTAAAGGGTTCTTATGAAGGTGGTTTTAGCTTATAATTTGACATTTGTAGACATAAGCCATTTGACCTAATGAAACTTTGACATGTGTGATGATAAAACAATACTTCCATATTCATTTGAAATCATGTCACCTAGTGAAACCTTGAGTGATGTGTACTAAGACCTACAAATGTTGAATTAATATCTGATTGTATACATATGTGACACTAATCATATGTGTATAATAACAGCAGAAGTATGACACACACAGACAGACAGACATAGTCGGCCGAGTTAGCGACATGCAGAGAGGGAGACAAGGGAGAAAGAGGAGAGAGGGGGGAGAGAGAGAGGAGAGAGAGATAGAGAGAGAGAGAGGGGGGACAGGGAGTGGAGTGTGTGTGTCTGTGTGTGTGTGTGTGTGTGTGTGTGTGTGTTGTGACAACTCGAGTGAGCTGCATGAGATGCGCACACGACGAGTCGCACTGGTACACAGACACGCACCGTGGATCACACACTCCCTGCTACCGTCAACACCCCGGATACAGCTGGTGACTCACCCCATTCGCTCCTGGCACGGCCGTCCCGGTACGGTAGTTTTCATATACGCCCACACCCGCGTCCACACGCTCTCAGCAGCTCAGCAGTAGTAACAGCAGCAGCACGAGAACGACGGAGGCGTCGGAGCAGCACGCTCATAAACTAGTTTAAAAGTCCGGTAGTTAATCCCGTCAATTCGCCTGGTTTCCTGAGTCGCACTGATCATTTCATCATCCGTTCTCCTTTCCCTGGCTGGTCATACACTTCATTGCATCACACACCGTAGTCGGGAGCCGGCCGACCCCAGCAACAAACACCGAAACGGATCTTTGACTGACTGGACTGGACTGACGACTGACTGACTGACGGGAAGGTGCTGTGAGTAGACTGTTTTCTGTTCTTTTTCAAACTGCCTGGGAACTCTGTTGCATTTGTTTTTGTTGATCGCTCACGGAGGAGCCGAATTGAGGCGTTTTTTTTTGTTTCCTTTTACAAACGAACTGTTGAACTTTTCCGAAGACCCGGAGTGGATTTTTGTGTTGGATTCGGAGTTGCTTTGGTGGATTTTCCTTTGTATTTGGACTTTTGGGGGGGATTTGGGATTGCCTATTGCTGTTGTGCTGATATATGATTTATATGCATTTTGACTTGGTTTGAGCGAATTTCCTTGTTTTTGCTTTGTGTGCCAATATATGATTTGCCTTTTGAACTGCTCTGAGAGTGTGTGTTTCATTGTGTGCTGTGCTGCTCAGTGTTCAGGGTGTCTGTATGCCCATACTGGCATCCTTTGTGGGAGTTTGAGACAAAACAATCAACCAGAAAACAAACTGTCCAACAAACTGTACAAGACTGACTGACTTTCTTCACATCCTACATGTCAGGAGGGAGACCTGGCTGGCACCCCTAAAAGGAATAAAACCAACATAAAAGATACAAAACAGCGTACCAAACTCAAACTGTCACATAAAAAAGTGGCACCCCAGATGGGACATCATTGAGAATCGCATTGAACGGCACAAACACACACAAAACACCACACCTGTTTTGGAGGGAAAATTTCATTGTTGGAACAAAGGAAAGGAACAAAATGGCCGCTGACTCTGAATTATTGCTGTGTGGAATGGAGGGACTGGACTCTCCGCCTCCAAACCCAGTACAGGAATTGTCCCCCGCTACATATTCTCTTCTGGACATGGAGTTGACTGGAGTCACCGAGCTGGCAATGCCATTAACCCCCGCGAATGTGACTGGTCCAAAGAGCCAAGATGGTGAACCTCAGGCCACGCTGCAGGACACTGTCACTGTTCCTGGGCTCCACCAGCGACTGCAGGAGGTCACACATGCTCAGATCCACCACAGGAAGGAGCTAGGTGGGAAAATGGAACAAATGTCAAACACAATCACAACCCAAATCGAACAAGTGAGCAATACATTAACCGACTTAATACAAGAACAACGCAAAGAAATCATCAAGCACATGGACACACAGCTGGAATACCTGAGGACACAGGTCAACGCAACGCTGGGATGGAGGTTGAAACATCATCACACTGACATAATAAAGGAACTTCGCCCTGTATTAAACCCCATGACTGAGGCTGTAACTCACCTTCAGGAGGAGATGTCCCGCTGCAAAAGCTCCATAGAGACATTGTCTGCAGAAATCACCGCCAGAATGGCGACCTTCGCCCTTGGCCAAGCTAGTGTCCAAACACAATATGAAGCTCTGCCTGAAAGAAACCCCATAGTCATCACAAACCGACCCAGGTTACAGTCTACTGTGCAGCATGGTATGGCTGAGGATCACTTCGGGTCACCTGGAGGATCCACCATTCACGGTGAGGGCAAGAGCAGGTTTCTTGGGAAGAGTCCTGTCAAGCTGCAGTTTCCTAATTACGGGAAAGTGGACGATGTACCAGACCCACTTCAGTACCTGGAAAGATGTGAGGACTTCTTGGCTCTCAATCCGCTCTCTGACGAGGAGCTCATCGCCACCCTGCGTAATGTCTTACATGGAACAGCAAGGGATTGGTGGGATGTGGCACGACATAAAGTCCACACCTGGAAGGAGTTCCACGCCCAGTTCCGTGCTGCCTTCCTGTCTGAGGATTATGAAGACGAACTGGCAGAAAGAGTGCGCAACAGAGTACAAGGTGATGGGGAAAGCATCAGAGACTTCGCCTACATGTACCAGTCGCTATGCAAACGCTGGAAGTCCGACATCAAAGAAGACGACATCATCAAACTGATCCTGAAAAACATAAACCCCCATTTGGCCAGTCAGCTGAGAAGTAGCAGAGTTGTCACTGTTGACGGACTTGTCCGCCTTGGCCAGCAACTGGAAAAGGATCAGGAGAACCAGCGGCAATATGAGCACAGAAAAAGCCTGCTGAAGAAGCCAACGAAGCCCGGTATGTACAAGCCCACTGCTCCTCCCCCTAACAGGGAGCAGCCTATTCGTCCAAACCCACCTACCCACAACCGGCCTCCCCAACCTTTCTGTTGGCGCTGCAAAGGCAACCATGCACCGGCCTCCTGTCCCCAGTGGAACTCCAGCCGCGGTGACAGAGCGTCCTCTCCCAGGCTTCCTCCACCACAGGCTGCCAGACCTCCTCCCCATGCGCAAAACGGTCATGCCACACTGGGTTCCCTCACTCATCCGGGGTACCCAGGGGCGGCGACCTCTTTTGATCCATCATCAGGTCCACCTGAAGGTCAACTTCCCTGCCAGCTGTTGGTGCCCCTGAACATCGGGTCGTGGAAGGGAACCGCTGTCCTGGACACTGGATCCTCCTATACCCTGGTCAATGAAAGCGTGTGGTCAGGAATAAAAGGCCAGGATGTGCTGAAACCCTGGACCAGAGGACCTTTGTACCTGGCAGATGGGGATGGACGACAACCGTTAGGATGGAGCGACCTGACACTCACCGTACAAACTCAAACAGTAACTTTACCCTGTGTTATCATGCCTACTGACAGTCTGGCGTTCCCTGCTGTGGTTGGCCTCGATTACATCTGTTTATCTGGCCTGCAGTTTGATGTTTCTGAGAACTGCTACTGGTTCAAGTCAAACAGCAAACGCAGATACCAGTTCTTACCGGAGGCTGCTGCGGCGTTGAATGCTGGCGGACCACCCCGGTTGGCTCTCTTCTCTGCTGTCGCTCCATTGAACCTGGTCCCTCTGCCTTCATGTCCGGACCCCCTACAAGCTGCCACAAGCGACGCTCATCTGGATGACTTCGGGAAACGACAGTTGCTATGTCAACTCAGGAGAAACTCTGATGTCTGCACAGATAAGTTGGGTTGTACCGGATTGCTAAAACACAAGCTCTTCCTCACCCATCAGGTTCCTATCAAGCAGAAACCTTACTGTGTATCCCCTGCCAAACTCCAGGTGATCAAAGAACATGTGGAGGAGATGCTGGAGAAGGACATCATCGAACCATCCACCTCTCCATATGCTGCTCCTGTGGTCTTGGTCCCAAAGAAAGACACCCCAAAGCCAAGGTTCTGTGTGGACTATAGGAAGATCAATGCTGCAACACACACCGACGCGTATCCATTACCCAACATACAAGAAATACTTGAATCCCTGGCTGGAGCTGCAATATTCACCACCCTCGATCTTAACAGTGGCTACTGGCAGGTTGAAATGGACAAAGACAGCCGCGACCAAACAGCCTTCATCTGTCCTCTTGGCCTTTACCAGTTCAAAGTGATGCCGTTTGGACTGAAAAATGCCCCGGCTACCTTTCAGCGGCTAATGGAGCTGGTGCTTGGAGACCTGCGGGGAAGGATCTGTTTTGTTTACCTGGATGACATCATCATCTATTCCACCACTCCTGAACAGCACAGTTTCCATCTCCAAGCGGTACTGGACAAACTTCGCCAGGCTCACCTCACTGTCAACATGAGGAAGAGCCGGTTCTTTAGAACATCGCTGAAGTTCCTGGGACACGTTGTTTCTTCTGCTGGGGTGGAGGTGGACAGAGCAAAGACAAAAGCCGTCCAGGACTTTCCTGTCCCGAAAACCATCAAGGAGCTCCAAAGGTTCCTGGGCATGGCTGGCTGGTATCATCGCTTTGTGGCCCGGTTCTACCAGTTGACGGAACCACTCAACGCCCTGAAGCGGAAGGGAGCCAAGTTCCTCTGGACCCCCTCCTGTCAAACAGCCTTTGATGCCCTGAAGCAATGTCTGGTTTCTCCTCCTGTACTGGGTCACCCCGATTTCAACCTCCCTTTTGTCGTGTACACAGATGCCAGCGATGTCGGCTTGGGGGCTGTCTTGGTTCAGCAGACTGGGTTGGGTGAAGAGCAGGTCCTTGCTTTTGCCAGCCGGACACTGAACCAGGCGGAGCGAAACTACTCCACGACCGAACAGGAGTGCCTCGCTGTCGTCTGGGCCTTGGACAAGTGGAGGTATTATCTGGAGGGTAGACACTTCACCGTGGTTACCGACCACTCCTCTCTGGTGTGGGTGTTTAAAACGCAAAAGCCAAGCACTCGGCTTATCCGGTGGGCACTACGGCTTCAAGAGTTTTCCTTCACGGTAGAGTATCGCAAAGGCAAGTACAACATGGTTCCAGATGCCCTGTCCCGAGCACCTGTGGATGACCTTCACCCACCTGTCACTTGTGCTGCTGTGCTGCGGTCTAAGAGGGACACGTCCAAACACCTCCACATCACAGACGCAGACATATGGAAGGCCCAGCAGGAGGACTCGGCCATACAGGATCTATACAACAAAATCACAGAAACAGGGGGGATCATTGAAAGCCCAACCACGAGATACACTGTTTTAGAGGATAAAGTGTACCGGGTGGTGCAGCTGCCCCACAAAACCCTCTACCAGATCTACATACCAACCTCTCTTCGTCAACAGCTTCTCCACCATTACCATGACTAACCCCTATCCGGCCATCTTGGGAGGTACAAGACCCATAAGAGACTGCAGGCTTTGGTGTACTGGCCCAGGATGAGCCTTGACGTGAGGGAATATGTCAGATGTTGCCAGATCTGCCAAATGCATAAACCCGAGACCAGAAAACCACCAGGCAAGCTCCAACAGACTGTGGTAAACGCACCCTGGGAGATGCTGGGGGTTGACTTAATGGGACCCTTCCCTCGGAGCTCGAACGGCAACCTGTATCTGATTGTGTTTGTGGACTACTACTCCAGATGGGTTGAAATGTTTCCCCTCCGGACGGCCACAGCGGAGACGGTATCCCAGGTCCTCAGGAAGGAAATCCTGACACGCTGGGGCGTACCCACTTTCCTCCTGTCTGATCAGGGCCCTCAGTTTATGTCTGCTGTCTTTGAGGAAACCTGCAAACAGTTGAACCTCCAACAAAAGAGGACCTCACCATACCATCCTCAGACAAACCTGACTGAGAGAGTAAACCGCAACATCAAAGCCATGATCGCCTCTTATGTGGAGGGAAAACACAAGAGTTGGGATAAATATCTACCTGAGTTCCGGTTGGCATTAAACACCGCCGTACATGAGTCCACCGGCGTCACTCCTGCAGAACTTAACCTCAACCGTCTGTTGAAGGGTCCTCTGGATGTGGAGCTGAGTCCGCGTTTATGTGGTCCTGACTCCCCTGCTTACATCACGGCAAACCAGGTCTCAGAGCTCCAAAAGCTCGTGGCAGGCAACCTGGTGAAGGCGCGAAAAAGACAGAAACAGAACTACGACAAAGGGAGACGAGACGGAAACTTCTCAGACAATGACCGTGTCTGGCTGCGTACTCACCCTCAATCCAAGGCTGATCAGTCTTTCTCAGCCAAGCTAGCTCCAAGGTGGAAAGGCCCGTATCGGGTAACCAGGAGAGTTGGACCTCTTAATTTTGAGGTGGTCCTGGAAGACTCGGGAGAGGACCTCCGTGTTGTGAATGTGGCCCAGCTCAAGCCGTGCTATCCCACTGCAGCAGAGATGGACCGGAGGCAGCGGATCAGGGTCCTTGAAATCTTCCAGGAGGACAGTGACGAGGAGGATTTTCCTGGATTCCCCATACCGGGTCATGGGCAGTGCGTGGGGAGTTGCACATAAGCACGATGCTAACCCCTGTGCTGCCTGCCCGTTTGTGAGAGCCCTCCTTACGTCGGGCTTCTTACAGGGGGGAGGGAGTGTGACAACTCGAGTGAGCCGCATGAGATGCGCACACGACGAGTCGCACTGGTACACAGACACGCACCGTGGATTACACACTCCCTGCTACCGTCAACACCTCGGATACAGCTGGTGACTCACCCCATTCGCTCCTGGCACGGCCGTCCCGGTACGGTAGTTTTCATATACGCCCACACCCGCGTCCACACGCTCTCAGCAGCTCAGCAGTAGTAACAGCAGCAGCACGAGAACGACGGAGGCGTCGGAGCAGCACGCTCATAAACTAGTTTAAAAGTCCGGTAGTTAATCCCGTCAATTCGCCTGGTTTCCTGAGTCGCACTGATCATTTCATCATCCGTTCTCCTTTCCCTGGCTGGTCATACACTTCATTGCATCACACACCATAGTCGGGAGCCGGCCGACCCCAGCAACAAACAACGAAACGGATCTTTGACTGACTGGACTGGACTGACGACTGACTGACTGACGGGAAGGTGCTGTGAGTAGACTGTTTTCTGTTCTTTTTCAAACTGCCTGGGAACTCTGTTGCATTTGTTTTTGTTGATCGCTCACGGAGGAGCCGAATTGAGGCGTTTTTGTTTTTGTTTCCTTTTACAAACGAACTGTTGAACTTTTCCGAAGACCCGGAGTGGATTTTTGTGTTGGATTCGGAGTTGCTTTGGTGGATTTTCCTTTGTATTTGGACTTTTGGGGGGGATTTGGGATTGCCTATTGCTGTTGTGCTGATATATGATTTATATGCATTTTGACTTGGTTTGAGCGAATTTCCTTGTTTTTGCTTTGTGTGCCAATATATGATTTGCCTTTTGAACTGCTCTGAGAGTGTGTGTTTCATTGTGTGCTGTGCTGCTCAGTGTTCAGGGTGTCTGTATGCCCATACTGGCATCCTTTGTGGGAGTTTGAGACAAAACAATCAACCAGAAAACAAACTGTCCAACAAACTGTACAAGACTGACTGACTTTCTTCACATCCTACATGTCAGGAGGGAGACCTGGCTGGCACCCCTAAAAGGAATAAAACCAACATAAAAGATACAAAACAGCGTACCAAACTCAAACTGTCACAGTGTGTGTGTGTGTGTGTGTGTGTGTGTGTGTGTGTGTGTGTGTGTGTGTGTGTGTGTGTATGTGTGTGTGTGTGTCTCTGTGTGTGTGTGTGTCCGTGTCCTTCTGTGTGTGCCATTCTACCACTGTTATTATATGCATATGATTATTGGCACTTATGAATACTATCAGAGATTAATACATACTTCCCACATGTTGTACCACAATAACCAGAATCATAAGTCAAACTCAATTTTAAAAACTGTAAAGGGTTCTTATGAATGTGGTTTGAGCTTATATTTTAACAGTTGTAGACATAAGCCATGTGACCTAATGAAACTTTGACCTGTGTGATGATCAAACAACACATCCATATTCATGTGAAATCATTTCACCTAGTGAAAGCTTTAGTGATGTGTACTGGATGTTGTGAGGATCTAAGTGCAGCAAAGAGACACAAATATATACTAAGACCGACAAATGTTGAATTAATATCTGATTGTATACATATGTGACACTAATCATATGTGTATAATAACAGTAGGAATATGACACACACAGACAGACAGACATAGACGGCTGAGTTAGCGACATGCAGAGAGGGAGAGAAGGGAGAAAGAGGAGAGAGGGGGGAGAGAGGGAGAGAAGAGAGGGGGGACAGGGAGTGGGGTGTGTGTGTGTGTGTCTGTGTGTCTCTCTGCCTGTGTGTCTGTGTCTGTCTATGTGTTCTATACTTACACTGTTATTATACACACATGATTATTGTCACATATGTATACTGTCAGATATTAATATATACTTCCCACATGTTGTACCACAATAGCCAAAATCATAAGTCAAACTCAATTTTAAAAACTGTAAAGGGTTCTTATGAAGGTGGTTTGAGCTTATATTTTGACAGTTGTAGACATAAGCCATTTGACCGAATGAAACTTTGACGTGTGATGATCAAACAACACATCCATATTCTGTTGAAATCATGTGACCTAGTGAAAGCTTTAGTGATGTGCCCTGGCTGCTTTGAGAATCTAAGTGCTGCAAACAAACACAAATATGTACTAGTTAATGTCAGTAGTGAAACTGAGCAGGACTACATGTATTCCAATTCTTCAGGAGGTAAAACAGTTTCAGCAGGAGATCTTGTATTTACAGGTTTTTGGTATCAGGCATTTCTTTCAAAGCTTTTGGAATGAGCGCCATGAGCTGGACAGTTTAGTAAATATTATACTTTCTTGTGTGTGTGACCACACACATTAACACACACTTCACTCTGACACAGACTGTGAGAGTGAAGCTTTTGTTATGCTAATTAAGGACTGCATGTGGCTGAGAGGCAGAGAGCAGAATGGGTTGAAAATCTCCTGAACTAGTCCTTTTAAATGCAAACCGTGAGTCACAGTTTCAATCTGAAAGCATCACCAGATCGATAATTTTGTTCTGAACGCAGTGATACAAAGCTTGCATGCCTCCGGATTAATAAAAGGTGCCTTAGTCACAAGTTTATGATGTGTTGTCACTTATCTTGTCTTACAGAGATCATCATGAGGAGTTGTGCTCTGCACCTTCTAACGCTCCAGAAATCCAAACCGTTCAAGTTATGACAAAATCCTTCGCAAGTAATGTTCACCAGGAGTAGATCTGCAATTTTTGCAAGTTTGAAGCAGTTATGATAAACGGTGTAGGAGCAAATAATTTTTGAGCGACAGTATTTGTGAAAAATGTCATCTTACATTCAAACAAAAAAGGTGCGCTTCCTGTTGGAGTTAGGTCAGGGGTTGCTGCGCGACATTTGTAGGTCTTTATGAGATGAACGACACAGTTTTGGTTTGGTCTTTCTAAGTGGTTCCTACCCATCACACCAGGCATTTTTGTGTGCCTAGGTGGCACAATAAATCGTCAGGAGGTTCTGGAGCACATCACCTGTCTGAGGCCAGGAAATCCAAACCATTCAAAAATTGTAGAAGTTACCAAGACAATCTGATAAGGACACGTTGAAGAATAATCTGTGCGATTTTGAAGCCGATACGATAAACGGTGTGAAAGTAGTATAATTTTTAAGGAATTTCTTGTTTTTGAGGAAAACTCTTACTTTGAAAGGAAATACCTCACTTCCTGTTGGATTTAGGTCATGGGTGCGAGTGCGTGATTTGTAGGTCTTGATGAAAGGAACACGGCTGTTTTGGTTTGATCTCCCTACGACGTTCCTACTGGCTACAGCGGCCATTTTAGTGTGACAAACGCCTAGGTGGCGCTATAGAGGCCATTTTGGCACTTTATGAATTAATTTTTTCATTTCCTAAAATTTTTCGCCAGTCCTCACATGCGTGCCAATTTTGGTGAGTTTTGGAGCATGTTTAGGGGGTCAAATTCCAGTTTAAAGTGGCGGCGGGAGAAAGAAATAATAATAATAATAATAATTAAAGCTGCGAAGCAGCGTTGGGCGGGACCTTGGCCGCTCGCCGTCGTCCCCCAGCTCAAGTTGTAGGCATAAGCCATGTGACCTAATGAAACTTTGAAATGTGTGATGATCAAACAACACATCCATATTCATTTGAAATCACGTCACCTAGTGAAAGCTTGAGTGATGTGTACTAAGACCTACAAATGTTGAATTAATATCTGATTTATACAAATGTGACACTAATCATATGAGTATAATAACAGCAGAAGTATGACACACACAGACAGACAGACATAGACGGCCGAGTTAGCGACATGCAGAGAGGGAGAGAAGGGAGAAAGAGGAGAGAGGGGGGAGAGAGAGAGGAGAGAGAGATAGAGAGAGAGGGGGGGGACAGGGAGTGGAGTGTGTGTCTGTGTGTGTGTGTGTGTGTGTGTGTGTCCTTCTGTGTGTGCCATTCTTCCACTGTTATTATATGCATATGATTATTGTCACATATGAATACTATCAGAGATTAATACATACTTCCCACATGTTGTACCACAATAGCCAGAATCATAAGTCAAACTCAATGTTAAAAACTGTAAAGGGTTCTTATGAGGGTGGTTTTAGCTTATATTTTGACATTTGTAGACAGAAGCCATTTGACCTAATGAAACTTTGACATGTGTGATGATCAAACAACACATCCATATTCATTTGAAATCATGTCACCTAGTGAAAGCTTTAGTGATGTGTACTGGATGTTGTGAGGATCTAAGTGCAGCTAAGAGACACAAATATATACTAAGACCGACAAATGTTGAATTAATATCTGATTGTATACATATGTGACACTAATCATATGTGTATAATTACAGTAGGAATATGACACACACAGACAGACAGACATAGACGGCTGAGTTAGCGACATGCAGAGAGGGAGAGAGGGAGAGAAGAGAGGGGGGACAGGGAGTGGGGTGTGTGTGTCTGTGTGTCTCTCTGCCTGTGTGTCTCTGTCTGTCTATGTGTTCTATACTTCCACTGTTATTATACACATATGATTATTGTCACATATGTATACTATCAGATATTAATATATACTTCCCACATGTTGTACCACAATAGCCAAAATCATAAGTCAAACTCAATGTTAAAAACTGTAAAGGGTTCTTATGAAGGTGGTTTGAGCTTATATTTTGACAGTTGTAGACATAAGCCATTTGACCTAATGGAACTTTGACATGTGTGATGATCAAACAACACATCCATATTCTGTTGAAATCATGTGACCTAGTGAAAGCTTTAGTGATGTGCCCTGGCTGCTTTGAGAATCTAAGTGCAGCAAACAAACACAAATATGTACTAGTTAATGTCAGTGGAGAAACTGAGAAGGACTACATGTATTCCAATTCTTCATGAGGTAAAACAGTTTCATCAGGACATCTTGTATTTACAGGTTTTGGTATCAGGCATGTCTTTCAAAGTTTTTGGAATGAGCACCATGAGCTGAACAATTTGGTAAATGTTATACTTTCATGTGTGTGAGACCACACACATACATACACACACACACACACACACACACACACACACACACACACACACACACTTCACTCTGACACAGACTGAGAGTGAAGTTTTTGTTATGCTAATTAAGAACTGCATGTGGCTGACAGGCAGACAGCAGAATGGGTTGAAAATCTCCTGAACTTTCCTTGTACATGCCAAACCGTGAGTCACAGTTTCAATCTGAAAGCATCACCAGATAGATAATTTTGTTCTGAACGCAGTGATATAAATTTTGTATGCCTCCGGATTAATAAAAGGTGCCTTAGTCACAAGTTTACGATGTGTTGTCACTTATCTTGTCTGACAGAGATCATCATGAGGAGTTGTGCTCTGCACCTTCTAACGCTCCTGAAATCCAAACCGTTCAAGTTATGACAAAATCCTTTGAAAGTAATTTTCACCAGGGGTAGATCTGTAAGTTTTGCAAGTTTGAAGCAGTTGTGATAAACGGTGTAGGAGCAAATAATTTTTGAGCGACAGAATTTGTCAAAAACGTCATCTTACATTCAAACAACAACGCTGCGCTTCCTGTTGGAGTTAGGTCAGGGGTTGCTGCGCGACATTTGTAGGTCTTTATGAGACGAACGACACAGTTTTGGTTTGGTCTTTCTAAGTGGTTCCTACCCATCACACCGGGCATTTTTGTGTGCCTAGGTGGCACAATAAATCGTCAGAAGGTTCTGGAGCACATCACCTGTCTGAGGCCAGGAAATCCAAACCTATTTGCTATTTGTGATTTCAAATGAATATGGATGTGTTGTTTGATCATCACACATTTCAAAGTTTCATTAGGTTACATGGCTTATGACTACAACTTGAGCTGGGGGACGACGGCGAGGGGCCGAGGTCCCGCCCAACGCTGCTTCGCAGCTTTAATTATTATTAGGGACCTCGGCAACTGGCGAGGACCCTATTGTTCCTGTAATGTTTATTATTATTATTATTATTATTATTATTATTATTTCTTTCTCCCGCCGCCACTTTAAACTGGAATTTGACCCCCTAAACATGCTCCAAAACTCACCAAAATTGGCACGCATGTCAGGACTGGCGAAAAATTTTAGGAAATGAAAAAAATAATTCAAAAAGTGCCAAAATGGGCTCTCTAGCGCCACCTAGGCGTTTGTCACACTAAAATGGCCGCTGTAGCCAGTAGGAACGTCGTAGGAAGATCAAACCAAAACAGCTGTGTTCCTTCCATCAAGACCTACAAATCACGCACTCGCACCCATGACCTAAATCCAACAGGAAGTGAGGTATTTCCCTTCAAAGTAAGAGTTTTCCTCAAAAACAAGAAATTCCTTAAAAATTATACTACTTTCACACCGTTTATCGTTTCGGCTTCAAAATCGCACAGATTATTCTTCAACGTGTCCTTATCAGATTGTCTTGGTAACTTCTACAATTTTTGAATGGTTTGGATTTCCTGGCCTCAGACAGGTGATGTGCTCCAGAACCTCCTGACGATTTATTGTGCCACCTAGGCACACATAGACAGACATAGACGGCAGAGTTAGCGACATGCAGAGAGGGAGAGAAGGGAGAAAGAGGAGAGGGGGGGGGGGGGGGGGAGAGAGAGATAGAGAGAGAGAGGGGGGGGACAGGGAGTGGAGTGTGTGTGTGTGTGTGTGTGTGTGTGTGTGTGTCTGTGTCCTTCTGTGTGTGCCATTCTTCCACTGTTATTATATGCATATGATTATTGTCACATATGAATACTATCAGAGATTAATACATACTTCCCACATGTTGTACCACAATAGCCAGAATCATAAGTCAAACTCAATGTTAAAAACTGTAAAGGGTTCTTATGAAGGTGGTTTTTAGCTCATATTTTGACAGTTGTAGACATAAACAATGACAACACATTAACATAGAGAACTCATGAATTATAAAGGACAGTGATTAATAACACATAACTATTTTTACAAAGACTAATGTGCTTTTGAAACAAAATAGCTTGTACTTTTATATATATCATTTCCACAAAGACAAATATTCTGTCCTTATATTTGTAACACTATGATTGCCTTACACTTAAAATTAGGCACATTGCTGTAACCCTCCAGGTCAATCACTTCATTTCAGAGCAATCAAATGAGTGAAAATAAATGGAAATACATTTAAGGTTGTTTTTACAATAATTTAAAACATCTTCATCTGTTAAACGCTTGGGTGTACAACTGATGTATGCAATCATTGTCAAGCTCAATTTTACATGTAAAGGGTGCTTATAAAGGTATATGAGCTTATATTTTGAACATTGTAGACATAAACCATGTGACCTAATGACACTTTAACGTGTGATGATTAAACTAAAACACCCAATTTCATTTCAATCATGTCACCCAGTAAACATTGGACTGATGTGTACCAAATACTGTGAGTAGATTAGTAACAGCAGCCATGCACACATATCTACAAGCTACTTTAAAAAGACAAACTAAGCAGAGGGGTATTCCACAAAGCACATTATATGAAAACACAGAAAGTTAACCCTGAGATGATAAAAACTCTGACTCGTCCATTCCAGAAAAAGAGGTAACTGAAACTCTGAGTCACTCAACGTGGTAACACACTCTCTGAACATAACCTGCTCGCTGACAAGTTTTCTTCAATAAACCCTGAGTTTTTCACTGTCTCCTGCCTCTTACACCCTGTTTCATTTCCTCAGTCATTCAGTCCGTGTAAAACCTTGTATCAAAGCACATTCATTAGCAGAGACTTACCGTCTGTCACAGTCTAAATCCTGCTGCATATTACTTTGTTACTCAGTTGTAGAATTTATGCACATCAATAATATCTTTGGACATCAAATTTTGTCTTAACTTACACTGCAAGGAATCATCCTCTGCTTAGAATCAAACCTCTGTCCTTTTTATTTTTATTTGTTTATATAACAGTGTGCACAAGCATCAAACTGTCAGTTTGTCAGAACAGCTCCAAAATGTTTGATGCACATACTGTGTAGGTATAATTGTTTGAATTTTACAAATCAGTATGAAGCTTTAGACACAAAGCATCAATGACTAATAATCACTATCAATGATATCATTGGTCACACTGATGGAACAGAATTCCTATAGCCTACTACTGGGGATTATTTGTTATTATTCTGAAGTGACAAATAATGCTGCATTTCAGAATCTTTAATTTTACTACATTGTAACTGAAATGATGTCACTGAATGCTGTATGATAACAGTATAAGTATGACACACACACACACACACACACACACACACACACACACACTTCACTCTGCACAGAGACTGGCAGAGTTAAGCTTTTGTTATGTTAATGAAGGACTGCATGTGGCTGACAGGCAGAGAGCAAAATAGGCTGACAGTTTCTCAAAGAAATCCCACCAGATCCCAACCAAGGGTCTACTCTTCAATCTGAATGCATCACCAGATAGATAAATTTGTTCTGAACGCATTGATATCTAGCTTGTATGTCTCTGGATTTAAAAAAGGTGCCTTAGTCACAAGTTTACGATGTGTTGTCACTTATTTTTTCTTACAGAGATCATCATGAGGAGTTGTGCTCTGCACCTTCTAACGCTTCTCAAATCCAAACCGTTCAAGTTATGACAAAATCCTTCGAAAGTAATGTTCACCAGGGGTAGATCTGTAATTTTTGCAAGTTTGAAGCAGTTATGATAAACGGTGTAGGAGCAAATAATTTTTGAGCGACAGAATTTGTCAAAAACGTCATCTTACATTCAAACAACAACACTGCGCTTCCTGTTGGAGTTAGGTCAGGGGTTGCAGTGCGACATTTGTAGGTCTTTATGAGACGAACGACACAGTTTTGGTTTGGTCTTTCTAAGTGGTTCCTACATATCACACTGGGCATTTTTGTGTGCCTAGGTGGCACAATAAATCGTCAGGAGGTTCTGGAGCACATCACTTGTCTGAGGCCAGGAAATCCAAACCATTCAAATGGTTAATGAGTGACGCACAATAATTGATAAGGACAGGTTGATGGTTAATGTGTGCGAGTTTGAAGCCGATACAATAAACGGTTTAGGACTAGTTGATTTTTTAAGGAATTTCTTGTTTTTGAGGAAAACTCTTACTTTGAAGGGAAATACCTCACTTCCTGTTGGATTTAGGTCATGGGTGCGAGTGCGTGATTTGTAGGTCTTAATGAGACGAACACGGCTGTTTTGGTTTGATCTTCCTACGACGTTCCTACTGGCTACAGCGGCCATTTTAGTGTGATGAACGCCTAGGTGGCGCTAGAGAGGCCATTTTGGCACGTTATGAATTAATTTTTTCATTACATAAAATTTTTCGCCAGTCCTGACATGCGTGCCAATTGTGGTGAGTTTTCGAGCATGTTTAGGGGGTCAAATTCCAGTTTAAAGTCGTGGCGGATGAAAGAAAGAAAGAAATAATAATAATAATAAACATTACAAGAACAATAGGGCCCTCGCCCGTTTGGCCGAGGTCCCTAATAATAATAATAATAATAATAAACACTACAGGAACAAGAGGGCCCTCGCCCGGTTGGCCGAGGTCCCTAATAATAAACACTACAGGAACAAGAGGGTCCTCGCCCGGTTGGCCGAGGTCCCTAATAATAATAATAATAATAAACACTACAGGAACAAGAGGGCCCTCGCCCGGTTGGCCGAGGTCCCTAATAATAATAATAATAATAATAATAATAATAAGTTACAGTGGACCTATATGCCATGCCTTTTAATAAAATTACCATAAGAGTTCACTGAAAAACAGGTAATGTCAGCCTGAATTACTCATGTGCATCCCCGGTGAAAATCGCTGACATGCATGGGGAATACAGCTTCTACAGGCTCGCTATAACTTACTGTCAGGACTCAGGGACCAGAATTCGGGATGGTGGACCGTCGGAATGGCGATATTTCAATGTGACGGCCTGTAACTGTTGGTTAAATGGTATTCAGATAACTGGGGGTATAATGTAATAGCACCACCCAGCGGTGAAACCTGTGTACAGGAAAAAAATGACCCACTCTAAATGTTTAAAGATTTTTGTGCACAAAGTCACCCCTATATTTTACAGTATTTTTGCACTAAAAATCATACTGGACAGGAACAGAAACCTGGTGCAAGTTGGTGCAAAAAAAAAAAAAAAAAGCAGTAATAGAACCCCTCTCCATCTGGACTCCACTCATCAACTTTCTACAGACCTGACCTGTCACTTGTCTATATTTCATTCACTTTATTTTAATTCGTGTTCTGCCTGAGGACCAATCCCTGCCTCTCCCACAAAAACACTCAACAAATCGATTTTTGAATTATTATTTATGTCTGGTTTGAATTTTGTTTTGAAAAAACAAAAAGGATTATCATCATTATTATCGTAGTTGCTATGTTGGTATTTTTTTTATCATTATTACACTCTATGTTTGTTGCTTTTCAATTATAATACTGATAATATGGCTGTAATTATATTATGTTATATATAATAATATGATATATTATTGTTATTATTATTGTATTAATTGCAATAATAGTTGGACTGGGTTGGCTTGGAGCAGGTGTGAGCGGTGGCTCCGTGCTGGGCCTACTGCTGGCAGGCCAGCGTGGGGGTGGATGGGCCCTACCTCTCTCTAAGGAGCACAGAGGCTAGATCTGCAACAGGCCAGCATCCTCCTCAGGGCCTGGATGTGGCTCAAGGCAGGATCGCCCCATAAATTAAAAGTAATTCAAACTAAACAAAGAAAAAAAGAGGGGGGGGGGGTGATGGGAGGCCATGGGGTGCCCTCGCTCCCCACTTTGCCTGTCTCCTGCTGGGGCTTCTGGCTGTCCTGCTTGGGGCCTAGTGGGGGGGCCTCTTGCTCGCCTCTCCAGTACCCTGGTCTGGCCTCACCCCCTCTTTGCCATATTTTTATTATTACTTATTATTATTATTATTATTAGAATTATTGTTGTTGTTGTTGTTGTTGTTGTTATTGCTATGCTATATTCTATTTTGTTGTCTTCTATTTCACGTTATATTATATCATATTATCATTATAGCATATTGATGGCTGGAGACTTGGCTGAGGCAATCAGGAGTCAGGCTGAGGAGGGCGAGGTAGGGCTGAGCGGGGCAGGCAGAGGGGTAAGACACAGGGGAGAGATGCAAGGATGAGACGCGAGGAGAAAAGAAACAAGGAAATGTGTCTTTAGAGAAATGAGACGTCCTTTCCTCTGAAGTGTCACGTGACGCAATGTCAGTTTGTGATCAATCAATCAATTTTATTTATAAAGCCCAATATCACAAATAACAATTTGCCTCAGAGGGCTTTACAGCATACGACATCCCTCTGTCTTTTGGACCCTCACAACAGATAAGGAAAAACTCTCCCCCAAAAAAACTTGAACGGGGAAAAAAGAAATGGTAAAAACCTCATGAAGAGCAACTCAGGAGGGATCCCTCTTCCAGGATGGACAGACGTCCCTCCCTGCCCCCCTCTACCATCTGACCCCTCCCCATCCTCACCTCAGGGTTTCTGCCCCCCCTCCTCTTCTCCCATATCAGCCCCCCAACCCCCTCACATCACTGCACATCAGGTGACAGGAGTGCTGAAGAGACTAAATGTCAGGAAAGCAGCTGGCCCAGACAGGGTGTGCCCCAGGTTGCTAAAAGTCTGTGCTGACGAGCTAGGGGACCCTCTCCAGCATCTTTTCAATTTTAGCCTGTGTCTAGATAGAGTCCCCTCGATCTGGAAAACATCTCGCATCATCCTTGTTCAGTGTTGTGTGTAACACGTTACAAAGTAAAAAACTTTAGTAACGCAAAGTACAAAGAAACACGTTACAGTAACGTAACTACTTTTATTGGATAAAAAGTAGTGTAGCGCGTTACTACTGAAAATATGGTAACGGAACGTAGTTACTTAGTCAGTTGGGCACAACGTTACTTTTCCCGGGGACAGATTTGACGGTGACACTGTCTGTCTGCCTCAGCTGCGCACTAGGCAGGAACTGTGACAGTTCCCATGTCAACAGTACAGACAGGAGCGCCAAAATCAAGAATCGTATGAGGAATATGGAAGATACACACGCCTCCTCGGATTATTTTAACGGTTTGTCAACCGAAGACAGGTTACCTTATTGTGATAAGATAACAATTAGCAACGGAGTGAGGTTTCCTGACCTGTACTTAATGTCGGGTCAGTGGGTCACCGACCTAACAAAATGGCCTAAGCTACAGTGGCCGGACATTTTTTTATATCTTGTGGAGAAACCCAGCGTTTATACGCATGAAAAACTCAAGGCATATAAATCCCTTGATGCGTATAATTTTGTACTTTGTGGTCATGTCCAAGATATTGAATATCGGGATTTATCTGATGGTTTTTGTGCTCTACAGACCGAAGTACTGCCGAGCTAGCAACAAGGACACAAAACAGTAACGTTAACTAATGTACAAGATCTGGGCGATTCTGAACAAGTCGACCAACTATATACTGACAGCAAACTACACTTGTATGGCTGGGTAAGTGTTGTTTAATGTAACGTTAACCTTGCTAGTCAGACCTCAGACATGGGCAACATACGACCCCGGAACCGGGAATGGCCTCAAAGGAAATCAAAACGACCCCCAAAGCATCAATAAAATGCAGCATTGTGTTAACAGAAAACAGATCATAACCTGCCTACCTTCCTGGCGCTGTGTGAATGGCAGCCTGTTGCAGCAGCTCCTATTTTGTGTATTTTAAATTGCTGCTGTGACATTGAAATTTCCCCCGAGGGGTTAATAAAGTACCTACCATACCATACCAGAAGAGAAAATGAATTAATTTATTTGTGCAGGTCTGTAGCTTACTGCAAAGTATGAGTCTGTTACACAGACACAGTCTCACAGTTACACACGTAATAACAGAACAGAAAATGATTTATTCATGAATATGACACTATTTGTTCAAAGATAGTGTCTGTGAATATTAATATTTTCCTCATTCAGTGATGCAGCAGGTCTGGCAAATAGGCTAATAGTAGTAGTAATCTGTCATGTAACAAATTCATGTAGCCTAGTTAACACAAATTAACTCTCACTCTTTTATCTTTATTTTCCCCGTGAGCTCTCCGTTTTCCTCCGTTGATGTACAAGGTACTTCCGATGTTTTTCTGCCACCAGGCAACTGCGGTGACGTAAGCGTGACGTCGATCCGAAGTGGAGTCTTGCGCAGTTTGCGGGCTCCCATGGTGTGTTCCAGTGCACCTAGGAAATATCGTATTTACCATATTTCCTACTTCTGAGCACTGGAACGGCTCACCAAAGTGGTAAATACCAGTGGGAAACTTGGATTTTTTCACATTTAGGAAATGAGATGGGGTTCTACCCAAAGTCAAGCACCATAGAAGTAACGTAAAAGTAAAAGTAACTTCCCCAACACTGTCCCTGTTCCCAAAAAAAGGCACCCCAGTGACCCCAACGACTTTAGGCCAGCTGCCCTCACCTCACAGGTGATAAAGTTCTTGGAGAGGCTAGTACTGCACTGTCTTAAGCCGCAAGTACAAAATGCACAGGACCCACTTCAATTTGCATACAGGGAAAAGATAGGGGTGGAGGATGCCGTCCTGTATCTTCTCCACCGGACTCTCTCCTATCTGGATGGAGGTGGCTGTGCTGTGAGGATTCTTTTCTTTGATTTCTCAAGTGCATTTAATACCATTCAGCCACCCCTGTGGCAGGAAAAACTGACCAACATGGAAGTGGAGCCAAATCTCGTGACCTGGATTACTGACTATCTTACAGACAGACCACAGTTTGTCAGGATGGGTGGTAATGTATCCAGCACCCTGACTTGCAGTATAGGAGCCCCACAAGGTACTGTGCTGTCCCCCCTCCTCTTCACTCTATAAATTGCTGATTTCCACCATGATTCTGAGTTCTGTCACTTGCAGAAATTCTTGGATGACACAGCCACCAGCATGTATTAGGGGGAATGAGGAGGGAGAATAAAGGAAACTGGTGAGTGACTTTGCAGGCTGGTGTGTGAGGAACCAGCTCCCACTGAACATAGCAAAAGCCAAGGAGATGGTACTGGATTTCAGGAGACAGCCCACTCCCCCACAACCAATCTGCATAGGAAGGATGGCGGTGGAGACAGTCACCTCCTATAAGTACCTTGGGCTCCTACTGGACAATAAACTGGACTGGATTAAAGAACACCGACCTCCTCTACAAGAAGGGGCAAACCAGGCTGTATTTCCTGAGGAGACTGGAGCCGTTCAACATCTGTACAAAGCTGCTTCAGATGTTTTATCAGTGGGTGGTTGCTAGTGTGCTCCTCTATGCTGTGGTCTGCTGGTGTTAGGCTTAAGTAGAAGAACTGGATCCACAATGCAGACTTGTGTCAAAAAAAAGAATGAGTTTATTTTCACCAAACAGGGTCCAAAAACAGAGACAAAAAGCAGGAGTCCAGAGCCGGAACCAGGAATGGGGGAGCGGAGCTGGCCGAGGCGGGGAAGCAGGCGACAGGATGGCACTGGGAATAAACAGAGGAAAATTAATCCAAACGCAGAGATTCAAAATATGCAAGCAGCAAAAGGTACTCGATAGTCGACTAGAGGCTGGGACATAGTTTACCACTGAAAGTAAGTGACGAACTGGCGAGGACTGGATGAGCAAACCAGAGCTGCTCCACTGACAGACTTTCGTCTTTTATCCCCCGTGCAATTAGACGGCACAACTCTCTGGCAGGGAGGAGGGAGGGAGGGAGATGATGAGGGGCACTAATTGACTGTGAATAACAGCACTACAGCACTTTATGGATTTTTATGGATTTTTAATGTCACATTTTTAATTATTTTATTTTACTAACCTATTTCTTGGATTTCTTCTATTCATGTAGTATGTTTATGTGTGTGTGAGCAGCTGATCACTGTTAAATTTCCTTCGGGATCAATAACGTTGCATCTATCTATCTATCTATCTATCTAATACATGTCATACAGAACAGATCAACATGATAAATTAACAGTAATCCGTATGACAAAATTAGTATAAAATGTTGTAGGTGTGATAACGGCGGCAGCTGATTACATCTGGATCAACTGTCAGTAGGCTTTATTAACAGCTATAGAAACTTTTAATGGAGTTTGTTGCTACACACATATAAAATGATAAAGATACAGATACAGTTATCAGTAACAGAGCAGCAGTGAGTTCTCTCTCTGGCTGACAATCATTTGCACATAAAGAAAAACCTCCCTTTTGTATTTATTATATTGTGTTTTACTCAGAGTCACAGATTGTGTTCATATGATTCAGCCTTTTCGTTATTTGCATCTGTATTTATTGACATTCTGATTGAGAATTCATTATTTAATAACCCAGAATATGATTTATGGTGCCTTAGAACACTGGAAATAATTTATTAGGCCAAATGTTTCAGGGAAAATTAAAATCCTGCAACTCATTCTGCACTCACAACTGCACTTGTGTATCCTCACTTCCCTTCCCTCTGAAAGCCTCCTCTCTCCATGACATCTCGACTCCTCCAATCGCATTTAATGTATTGAGATATCCTACAAGATCGTGGGTCTCAATTGATTTCCAGGTCAGGTGATCGAGGATAGAGGAGTCGAGGAGGGATATTGTGATTAACCCAAACATAAAACACCAGGGAGGGGAAACAACAGGAAACACAAGTACAGGCAGAGGCAAAGCCAAAAGTCAGTTTCATACTGGACCCTGACTAGCTTCCAAACAAGTTGTGATGTCACAAAATCCTGTGGGTACATCCAGGTGTTAACCTGAGATGTAACATGAGCTTAAGCAGGTGAATGTGGAAAGACGCTCTGCACAGAAATCAGTAAAGCTCCAACAATACAGTGCACTTAAGATAAGCAACTATATTTCTGAGTGGAGAGGGAAATAATCACAGGGCTCATGAACATGAATATGAGTTACTTATTGAAGTGATGAAATTAAAGAGCAACACATCAGTTCACCAATAAACCAAATGTGATGTAGGACAAGAAGAGCGGGTAAGTGGGAAAAATGATGAATAAAGAAGAAAAAGAAGGAGAAATATCATTTACAAGTGTTAGGTTGAGCTGTAGGCTCTTGGTAGGCACACATTACTTCCTTCTCATCTGGCTGGCTGGTAGTGGGTGGGGCTTATCAATTAACTCAGTGGTCCAGGTGTAATAATGAGCGTCTTCAGAAAGAGTGAGGGGGAACTACACTATCGAGTGACCTGGGGACAGCACCTGGGTTTTCGCTCTGTGAATCTGACCGCCAACTACCTCCAGTTTTGTGTTTTGTTATTTGTTTTGACCAACATTTTTATAAAAATTTGAACAATATCTGTCTGCCACAACATTGCCTGGGCTGGCTGCTCGTGGGGAGCCTCGTCCGAGCTCGCCGCTGTTGCCGTTTAAAGGTAAGCCCCACGCACAACCCCACCGCCAGCCAGCCATGTTTCCTCTCTTCACACTCTATGTTAGAGAATGAAGTTGCCTAGACACAACCTGAGTTCTAAGACCTCAGACATTCTTCTAACACAATGAAAATGAAGAATTCAGGCCCCTATTGTCAGCAGGGTCCAGGAGCTTAGACGGTAAGGTATGTAAGAAAGGAGTGTAATACTTCTCTGACTTTATAGTGAACTTTTTTTTTATGTCCCCTTACTTTCCCTTCCATCCCTCCGTCTTCTTTCCATTCCTCCATTCTTTTCCTCACTTCAGATATTTGGCCTGACTGTCAGGCTACTGGGTAGGAGTGCCCATGGTGCCAAAAGCCATCATGTCACACTCACACACACACATACTCTGTCCACCTGAGCGCCAGGGCCACAACCACAGTAATCATGGATGTGGTCAGAGGAAGCGCACACACACACACACACACACACACACACACACAGGGAGCCAGGCGGAAGGTCTGGAGGATTCTGGGTCAGGGCTGGGAGATCTGATGAAGATGAGGTGGGACAAAGATACTGGGCCTCTTCACCACTCACTGGTCAACACACCGTGCTGCCTGTGTGGTGTGTGTGAGTGTGCGTGTGTGTGTGTGTGTGAGGGGATCAGATCTGATCTGAGCTGATTTTGTCATCTCTTTGCCCTCTCAGCAACATCTCCTGACAGGCCATCACACCATAACCAGAAGAAAGGTGGAGGATGTGGAGGTTCAGGGGTAGGGGAGTGGAAGGGTAGACAGTAGGTTGAAGGAAAGGGAAGTCGCTCTCTGTATCACTATGACCGGGTAATAAACTCTGTCAGTTCAGAACAGGTGTATTGCTTTTAGAATGAATTGAAATTTGAGTCAGGGTTGGTGGTTTTTTGAGCCCAGCCCCCAGCAACTTCTTTTCTGTTTTTCTATGCTGAATGAGCTTTATGAGGGATCAGATAATTTTCTGAATTAATATTAAAATTAGGCTACTTCAATGATGATCGGGCAGATTACCAGTGTTGCCTCACAGCAAAAGACTTGTGCATAATATGTTGATTTAGCTTAAAAGAGCATCATTATAATGAAGAAGGTGGCTATTGTACATGTCTTTATGCACCACAAGGCCAGTTTTGACATAAAGGCATCCCAGGCGTTGGCCTCTAGCTTTAAGCTGGCATAATTACAGCGTAAACCAAGGGGCAGAGTGGGTGAAAGAGACAGATCAGAAGCAAGAACATCTAAAAGACTGTGAAGTCCATCATTGTAAAAGGAAACCAGTTCATTGGGGTGGATAGGTTATCTCTGTTGGGGAAGTTATCAGTTCCACTGGAAAGAGCTGATAAATTAATATTCTTAGTGTTATGGAAAGACATAGACCATAGCAGTTTTGTTTTTGATAGTGTGAGGTTGACATTGAAAGATATTAACTTGTGTACAGAAATGGGCAAATCAGATGCTTGACAGCTGAGGGGAGTTACAGCAGAGTGGCAGATAAGATCCAGAATGTGTCCTATGGAGTGCGTTGGAAAGTCAACATATTGCTGTAGTCCGAAACTGTCCAGACAAGATGTAAAGTCCCTTGTGAGAGCATTGTTTACATTGTCCACATGTATATTAAAATCACCCAGCAATATTAAATTAGGGGACAGCGAGCATAAAAAGGTTAAAAAAGCAGCACGTTCATTCAAAAAATGTATTGGCCTTTTTTGTCAGACAGTCAGTGAGTTGGGTTCTTGTGACTGACCAGAGTACCTTCTTGATTTTTTGTCTTTGTATAAGCTCTTTGATGCCACTTATGTCCAACCGAAGCCTCTTCTCTGTGACCTGTTATGTTGGCTTAAGGGCATCGAATAGGGAGTGACTGTCAGTCACACAGACCAACGGGGGTGCATTCAGTCCAGCAGTCCCGGTAGTGAGCTCAGAAAAGAGAGTGGCCAGGAAAACTGCATTGTCTATTCCATCTGACATAGCAAGAGTCTCTCCAGCAAGGGTGCTTCGCACCACACGTCTAATCCTCTTAGATTGCCAACAGAGAGGAGAGAACTTCCCTCCATCTCCTGTGAGGGTGATCAGGGTCCCCCCTTGTGAGCCTCCATCCAGGAGGTTTCCCAGAGAGGCATCACTGAAAACAGTGCAAAGTTCAAGGCATTGTTATTTCCCAAATATTTAAATTTGATTGTCACCTTTCCAGTTTTGGGTTTACGAATCACCTTATTTGCATCATGAATAGACTGCACTTTCACATTTTTTAGATTGGATGCTTAACCACAAGAATCAAACATAACATCAGGTTATGTTTGCTTTGCAACCCATAGGATCTGTCCTATTTTTGACCTAAGCTGCTCTTTTCATGTTTCAGCAAGGGGAGCATCCTTTTATACAGCACGTGCTGGTTGCATGTGAATAGGTTGCAGGTTTTCAATGTAGCTGTGCTGGTGCACCTGTATTACACCATTAACGGTAACAAAATCCATCCAAAATTGTCATGTTCCTCGCGTCCCACATGGAACGCTGACTTTAGCTGGGGAATCACATCAGTGGAAAAGTTTTGTGAGCCTGCCCAAAGAAAATCATCTACATGGCATGGAAGTACTACTGTCACCCTACACTGCTCGTCTAACCAATAAAAGACTGCAGGATCCACCTGTGGCACTTTACCACTTGTGCTCAGCATGATCTCCGTCACTTTGTTATACCAATACAATGATGCATCAGCAAGACCATATACACATTTCTTAAGTTTCCATAACACCCCTTCACTGCCTGCCTCTGGGGGAGGACGGACATAAATATCCCTAGACAGTTTCATACCCTGCAAAAATGCAGATTTGATGTCCATGGAATGGACTTGCCACTTATTTTGACAAATTACTGTTAACGGTAACCTTAGAGATTATGAGGCACAGGTTGGAGAATCTTTCTGTAGCTCTTGGATATTAAATTCTTCAAAACCCCTGGCTACCAGTCTGGCTTTAGGTACAGTACCCTTGCCAGTCTCTTTGAGAGTACAGACCCATCTGGTGGAAACACACTTTTGACCTGCATCGTCCACTTCCTCAAAAACATCATTATTTTGCCAGTTCTATATTTTGTCCTGTTTAGCTGTGTCAAATGAGATGTCTTTTGTTATAAGCACATCAGCATCCCTGACCTCTGGTTCAATGTTAAGTTCATCGACACGTGACATGTCAACTGCCTCCTTTTGTCCATAACTGCCATCAGGGTCAGTATGTTGTAGGTTATACCAATCTTTGTGCTGTCCTGTGGCTTTACCTGCTCTGCCTAAAACTGTATGGAACACATTCATCACTTTTCATAAAGGTTACAATCTGTTCTGTTTTGTTACTTTATACCTGTAGAAGAAACAAGGTTACCACTGACATTTTTCTCCATTGCCGTTTGTGTCACAGTGGTTTGGCTCACTAGTGGGTGTACTGCTCCTTCAGTATTTACCTCTCTGTCACTATCCTGTTCATTGTCACTGTCCTGTTCATAGTCACTGTTTGTGTCCTGTTCATTATTTGCTACTCTGTTTTCGATGCCTTTCTCACCTTTTGTTTCACTGCTAGCATCACCAGTTTGCTTTTCCTGTCCTGTTGTTCTGTTGTGTACCTTATTAAGCCTTGAGTGATGCACTCTAATAAGGGTTCCACCATGCCGAACAAATACAACAGCTCCATCCTGACCGATCACTACCCCTGGTCCCTTCCATTCTGCACTGTCAGCTCGTTTGTAATAGACTTTGTCTCCTGTCTCATATTTTTGATCAGTGGATCTGAGCTGCTTGCGCAGTGCTCTTCTAATCCTTTCTGAACATTCAGCTTCAGTGAAGGCTTTCCTAGAAGTGTGCAAAGCTGATATGTGTTCTCCTACCCTCACACTCACTGTAGTGCCTTCTAGTGCAGGTGGCTTATCAACTAATACAGAGGGGAGGTTAGGGTTCTGACCAAAAACAAGTTGATGTGGACTATAACCATGAACATTACGCATACAGTTCTTAGCCATGAGGGCCCAGTCTAGGGCTGTGTGCCAGTCACATCCATTTTCTCGTTTAACCTTCTGAATGATGTCTGTGAGAGTTTGATTGTGCCTTTCCAGTAGGCCACTCCATGGACTGTATCCTGCTGTTGTCCTCGTCTCAATGTTGAAGTTCAAGGCCATGTCTCTGAACTCTTCATTGTTGAGTTCTCCGCCATTATCACTGTATAATCTCCGTGGGGGACCATGGATGCTTATCCATGTGTGAATGAAGGAGTTGACAATTTCAGAGGATTTCTTTGTCTTCACAATATTTCCTGCGCTGAAACCTGTGAAATGGTCGATAATATGTAGATACCATAGACTAGGTTCTAACTTGTGCAGGTCCACCGCCACCGTTTCATTATACTCCATAGCTCGAGGCAGACCCACAGCCGGCTTTGGCTTGGTCTTGCTGTACCTCTGGCACATGTCATATTCATGTACTATTTGTTGCAAAATAGTGAGGCAGTCTTTGACTTTATTCCCTGAGCTTTGAATAAGTCTCTGCTGTCTGTCTGTTGAGGCATGGCCAAACTGTTTGTGAAGCTTGAGAAGGACTTTGTGTTTCTCTTCTGGGGACATGTTCTCTGTCACTGTCAGGGCCTCATCTTCAGTTTGACTCTCTCCATCTGTAGCTGCTAGTATCACATCTTTGATTTGACTCCTGATACTATCTTTGTCTCTTATGTCCACACAGTAGGGTCCTGAATTAGTGTATTCCAGTGGTACAGGTTGCTTAAACATTACTGCTCTGTCATTCTCCATGTCTAAAACAGCTCCTGCCTTCTTCAGGGATGTTTTACTCAGCAGTAGTGGAATGTTAGCTTTGACCACTTCAGTTTCAATGTGACATTTTGTTTGTCCTATTTTAGCAGGTAGCTTCACTTTTCTGGTGGAATACACTAAATTCCCATCTCCAAACCGAAGTGGTCTACAACTGGGATTTTCTATTTCCATAATCTTGTGCACTTGTTCCTCAGTGAGATTATTAACATAACTGTCGAGCCATTTCTCCCCACTTAACTTCCTCTACGTTTTCATCTTCAGTTAATCTTACTTGTTCACTCTTCTTGTGGGGGCAGTCCTTAGCCCAATGAAAAGTGCTTTGACACACCACACATCTTGACCACTTACCGAACTTATCCAGGGGGTGGGTGGGTTAGTACCTGGCAGCAGTTGCTTTTGTTGTCCATTTTGAAACGTCATGTACTGTTTGACTTTTCCTTGTCGTTGTTCTGTGACGAAAGCTGCCTCTCAGTTTAGTTGTATTCCTTGTGATGAGACTGCCGTGTTCCTTCCAAAAATCCGCTTGAGTGCCGACTTTATTGATGAGAACGTCAGCTCCGTACACGCTGTCAGTGCAAGTTGTCTGTTTTTATCGTCGAGACAGGCTGTGTCCAACAGTTTAAAGGCTAAGGTTGTATCGCTGTTCAAAGTCAATAATGTAGTCGGCCATTGAAAAAGAACGGTCTTTCATTAAGCCATCAAAATGAGAATACACATTGTATGCTCTATCCTTTTCCTCTTTCAGGAACACACCGTCCAGTTTCGCTAGTAATGTTGCCATACCGTCATCACTGTCCAATTGTTCCGCAGGTATCTCCATGGCGGTTTCTCTGGCTCATCCTTCCAGTCCCAAGGCAACCGCCAGTGCCTGCTTTTTCTTGTCGAGTTCAGTGACCCACTTCCATATGTTGACTTCATTTTTCCAACACTCGTACGGCCTGGTCTCGTCAAACTTCGGCCGTACTTTGTAGTTTGCAGCCATTTTCTAACCATCATCTGCTACCAGTGTTAACTATTACTTGAATAAACACGTTTATTTCCTTTAGTCACTTATATTGACTCACCATGTGGTTATAGCCACCAGTATCCGTACAACTTCAGTTTACATTCTTTCACTAACTCACACTGCGCATGCGTCCCGCCCACATGGAGGAGAACCACTTTTCCTGTAGAGTGGTGCAGGGATGAGAACCGTAAATAAGATAATAGAAGAGAATTCCAAGTTAACACTTGGCCCCAAACAACTCAGAGACTCTATCTGATGACATAGTTTCTCTAGATGGCATTGCTCTGGCCTCTAGCGCTACCGTAAGAAACCTCGGAGGAATATTTGATCAAGATTTGTCTTTTAATTCTAATTTAAAACAAACCTCCCGGATTGCATTTTTCATCTGCAAATTAGGCCTATCCTGACCCAAAAAGATGCAGAAAAATTGGTCCACGCTTTTGTTACCTCAAGGCTGGATTACTGTAACTCCCTATTATCAGGTAGCTCTAGTAAGTCCTTAAAAACTCTCCAGCTAATTCAGAATGCAGCGGCACATGTACTAACAGGAACTAAGAAACAAAATCATATTTCTCCTGTTTTAGCTTTTCTGCACTGGCTCTCTGTAAAATCCAGAATTGAATTTAAAATCCCACTGTTAACTTATAAAGCTCTAAATGGTCAGGCTCCGTCATATCTTAGAGAGCTCATAGTGCGATATTATCCCACCAGAACTCTGCGCTGGGAGAATGCAGGGTTACTCATGGTCCCTAAAGTCTCCAAAAGTAGATCAGGAGCCAGAGCCTTCAGCTATCAGGCTCCTCTCCTGTAGAATCATCTTCCTGTTGCAGTCCGGGAGGCAGACACCGTCTCCACATTTAAGACTAGACTTAAGACTTTCCTCTTTGATAAAGCTTATAGTTAGTGCTGGCTAAGGCTTGGCTTGTACCTGCCCCTAGTTAGGCTGACTTACGCCTAGTCTGCCGGGGGACCCCCTATAATACACTGGACACCTTCTCTCCTTCTCTCGCTCTCTCGTGTCCTGTTACTGCATCTTGCTAACTTGGCCATACTGCATGTCACTAACTCGGCTTCTTCTCCGGAGCCTTTGTGCTCCACTGTCTCTCAGGTTAACTTATATTGCAGTGGTGCCTGGATGGTGTGACGTGTGTGGTTGTGCTGCTGCCGTGGTCCTGCCAGATGCCTCCTGCTGCTGCTGTTATCAGTAGTCATACTTCTACTGTTATTATACATATATGATTATTGTCACATATGTATACTATCTGATATTAATACATACTTTCAACATATTGTACCACAAAAGCTAGAATAATTATAGAATAATTATAATATTATTAGGGGCTGATCGATATTTATATGCAAATGGGGCTGGTCCAAAACAGGGGGGGGTTCCCGAACTTTTTTTTGAGCACTGGGGGGGGGGGCATATGGTTTTTATTTTGGCTTCAGGGGGAGTCATGCAACTTTAATTTGTTAAGTTTTGTATGATTTTTTGTTTGTTTTCCATTCGTATTTTACTCAGAGGTTTTGGTTTATACTCCACTATATAAAGTTACCCTGCATGGTCCACAATGGTATTTCCCACTTGCGCACACGTCACTGACCGGAAAACCCAATAGAGTAGCAGAAGAAGATGACCGCGGAACACAAACAATTCAAGCATAATGGCTGCTGTGAGGAAATCAGTGTATCGAAAGGAAAGTTTCCTTCATGCTAATTTGAGAGTGTCTTTGCAGACCTTAAAAGCGGATGAGCCACTGGACAAATTTAATTTTATTACAGAGTCGACAAAGAATAAGAACTTGCGCGACAAACTTCTAGCTCTGAGTCGGCTGCTGAGTGAGCTGCTGCTCTCAGCCACTGGTGAGAGCAAACCTTGTGGATGGCTGGACTACGAGTATGCGTATCAGTGTATCATTCGTTCATTCCATATCCGTTTTAGAATCCAAAATCGGAAAACGGATAACGACTTGTTATTTCATTTCTCGTTTTCAAATCAAAAATCGGAAAACAAATAACGGCCTATTTTTCGCAGTTTTGATTTTGTTTTGAAATTAAAAATAGAATATGAGAGAATGGAATTAAAAAAATCCGTGTATCATTCGTTCATTCCATTTTCAATTTAAAATCAAAAAATGAAAAAACGGTTTGTTTTTCCATTATTCGTTAAATAATCATATTCAAAAATACAAAAAACGGTTTGTTTTTCTTATTTTTGATTTTATGCTCACATCAAAAATAGCAAATCGAAAAATGGGCCACGATTAAAATTTGATTTTGATTTTTCATTTGATCCAACTTGCGTGACCCGGAAGCGCATTGCATTAACTGGATAAAAAGAAAATTAGACACCTTATCTCATAATTACGAGAAAAGATCTCGTAATTACACAATTAATAGCCTAATTAATTACATATGTGGAAATAGCCTATGTCGTCCTTTGTTAACCATTTCACATACAGATGTTACTCATTTCACTGCCGCAGCCACAGTGAAGGGGGTGAAACAATTGATCCAGGAGTAGCTGCAGTGCGCAACAACAACCAGCAGGTGGCACATGCGAGCAGTAGAGATACAGCGTCCAACTGAAACGGTTTGAGAATTAGCAGTAGGCCTACTGATAAACGACATTTATACTATGATATTTCCACAGCGGTCAGTGTTAGGTCCCCTATTATCCTAGTGATCTCAGTGTCATGATGTAGAACTGCAAATGTATGTGTGACATATAGGCAGAGTTGGGTATAGGTATAGAGTTGGCAGTTACACTTAGAGTTAAGCTACTGAAGACCAGCAAAATGTTTTCATTTATTCTTTCAGGTGGGTAAATGTCACCTAAGCACCTTCAGATTTTATCAGTAGTGTACCCTTAATAGATAGCTTGTTTATATGGTTTGTATTGTGCTTCGTGATATTGTTTGAGGGAACTGTAACGTAAGGTAACTGCATATGGGGCCGTTCACATGTAGCGTCTTTTACGCGCACAAATCCATTAGTTTCAATGTAGACGCGCGCCAAGCGCGCTCACAATTCTTGTAGCATGATGTTATTAGGCTAAATATTACATTTCTAACAGTGTCTGAGCTGATTTATTGACACAGTATGCTTGTAGGCTGCTGTAACGTTAGGTTTACAGAGGAAATAACGGGATGTGACTTAATCGTGTGAAAATATCGTTAATGAAACACATTAACATGCGTTCGTTTGGGGACAAGTTAGTGGTCACGTTACTTGTTCCACCGGCGAAGGACCCCGGACACATAACCTACAGTAAATACACCGGTTCTTAGTAACTTTTAACAGAGCCTATGTGAGTCTTTGCGACTCTTGACTCTTGTCCCCTAACTAACGCTTGTTTCTGTTTCACTAACGATTTTAACGATTAAGTCACATCCCGTTATTTCCTCTGTAAACCTAACGTTACAGCAGCCTACAAGCATATTGTGTCAATAAATCAGCTCAGACACTGTTAGAAATGTAATATTTAGCCTAATAACATCATTACAGCAGTAATAACGTCAGCTTTAGTCAAATGGCTCTAGCTCTCCCGGTAAATGTCATCAACTCTGGACACATTTTCCCTGTATGTTGACATGATAATGGCCGCGTTTCCCACATCGCTCTTAGCTTAAGAAGATCTTTCATTAAGAAGGAGTTGTAAGATCGAGCTGACCCATTCTTAACAGACTTCTTAGCCACCAAACGCTCACAGATCCGGTCGCAGCAGGCACATTAATATTACACTGAGCAAGGACAACAGTGCGCACCGTATATATTTTGATCTATTTTATACTTCAGATTTATATTGTTTGGCATTAATTGGTGACAGAAAAGAACGATTTTCATTTTGCAGGGAAACGCGTGTCCTTACTCTATGTGCCTGAGATCGATTGATTTCAGCACCACGGTAGTGGCCAGCTCCTGTTAAGATATAAACACAATGAAAGCGGACAAGCCTACTTATTTATCGTCTTATTAATATTTTTCTTCCGCCAGATTTCAGTGCGTAACTTGTGCCACAGCTCTGAGCGCACACAGGGTCTTCATAAAACATAGATTCAAGATTCATTATGCACAGTAAGGACACGCGTTTCCCTGCAGAATGAAATTCGTTATTTTCTGTCACCAATTAATGCCAAACAATATAAATCTGAAGTATAAAATAGATCAAAATATATACGGTGCGCACTGTTGTCCTTGCTGAGTGTAATACTCCGTCGTAATTTACAATATATATACATTATAATAAAGATATGGGATATGGTCAAGATGGCACCACCCGAGTGGCAGCTGGTCACAGTAGTTCCGCCCCCCCTTCGTGGATGTGCAGTTTGTGGTTCTGAGCGAAGCAGTGGCCACAGTGACACCTTTCCTGATCTCATAATTACGAGATCCTGATCTCGTAATTACGAATACTACAAGAGGACACAAAATGGATTTTTGCGGCTGCTATCGGTCCATTTGGTTTAAAACACAACACTGTTGGGGGGGGGGGGTCATCCATGTTTCTCCAATCCCTCAGGGGGGGCCAAAACTTTTTTTTGGGACGCTTTGGGGGTTTAAGGAAAAAATAAAATCATAATCACGTCCCAACTATACCCTGGTCCTATTTAAACAACGATCAGCCCCTTACTTTCATTAATGTTGTTGTAAGCTACTGTCATTACCATCTCTCTCTGTCTCTGTCTCTCTCTCTGTCTCTCTTTCTGTCTCATTGTGTCATACGAATTACTGTTAATTTATCATGTTGATCTGTTCTGTACGACATCTATTGCACGTCTGTCCATTCTGGAAGAGGGATCCCTCCTCAGTTGCTCTTCCTGAAGTTTCTACCTTTTTTGGGGGAGTTTTTCCTGATCCGCTGTGAGGGTCCTAAGGACAGAGGGATGCCATATGCTGTAAAGCCCTGTGAGGCTGTGATTTATTATATTGGGCTTTATAAATAAAGTTGATTGATTGATTGATAGTTAAAGTATTGCAGTAAAAGTAGTGTTTGGTTCCTCTGACTGATATTATTATATATGACATCGTTAGATTATTAATAGTGAAGCATCAGTGTTAGAGCAGCTTGTTACTGTTGTAGCTGCTGGAGGTGGAGCTAGTTTCAACTACTTTATAAAAACTTGACTATTGTTATTATGATTTGGCCTGTCACGAATAACAAATTTTGTTGGGCGATTAACTGCGTCAGAAATTATTGCGATAAGCAATAATATTGCGTAATATTGTGTTTTTAAGACCATTTTCATTAGGGCCCGAGCGACGGGACAATGAAGTCGTCCGTGAGGACGCTATTGTAATCACGCAGTTTATCATTAGGGCCCGAGCAACGACGAAGTCGTCCATGAGGACCCTATTGTAATCGCGCTGTTTATTATTAGTATTTATTATTCGGGCCTGGGCGACGACGAAGTCATCAGCGTAGGACCCTATTGTAATTGCGCTGTTTATTATTATTATTAGGGCCCGAGCACCTAGCGGTGCGAGGACCCTATTGAAATGCAATATTATTAGGGTCTGAGCGACGACGAAGTCCGTTCCGTATTATAATCGCGCTGTTTATTATTATTTACTATTAGGGCCCGAGCGACGACGAAGTCGTCCGTGAGGACCCTATTGTAATCTTGCTGTTCATTATTATTATTATTCATGATTAGGGCCTGGGTGACGACGAAGTCGTCCGCGTAGGACCCTATTGTAATCGCGCTGTTTATTAGGGCCTGAGTAATGACGAAGTCGTCCACGTAGGACCCTATTGTAATTGCGCTGTTTATTATTATTATTAGGGCCCGAGCACCTAGCGGTGCGAGGACCCTATTGAAATGCAAGGATTTTTTTATTATTAGGGCCCGAGCGACGATGAAGTCCGTTCCGTATTATAATCGCGCTGTTTATCATTATTTATTATTAGGGCCCAAGCGACGATGAAGTCGTCCATGAGGACCCTATTGTAATCTCGCTGTTTATTATTATCATTATTATTTATTAGGGCCCGAGCGATAACGAAGTTGTCCATGACCCTATTATAATCGTGCTGTTTATTAGGGCCCGAGTGACGACGAAGTCGTCCGTGAGGACCCTATTATAATTGCGCTGTTTATTATTAGGGCCTGGGCAACAACGAAGTCGTCTGTGAGGACCCTATTGTAATCTCGTTGTTTATTATTATTATTAGGGCCCAAGCGACGACGAAGTCGTCCGAGGACCCTATTGAAATCGCGCTGTTTATTATTATTATTAGGGGGCCAAGCCCGCGGGGCTTGGGGAACGCGCATGCAAGCAGACGCGTTTCCCAGGACCAGCGGTGCTGGGAACCCTATTGTTTTTGTTTGGATTTTTATTATTATTATTATTAGGGGGCCAAGCCCACGGGGCTTGGGGAACGCGTATGCAAGCAGACGCGTTTCCCAGGACCAGCGGTGCTGGGAACCCTATTGTTTTTGTTCAGATTTTTTTTATTATTATTATTATTATTCTCTATTTTTATTTTTCTCCCGGTAAAAGTGGTGCTGCAGGCTAGACCATGCAAGGAAGGGTGGTGCAATTTGGAGGGTTGGTCCAGACCCCTGCGCGTACGTCAGACACGAAAATTGACTTATGTCCGCCAGCAGGGGGAGCTATAACCAAGGTCAATACGTTTGGGGCTATAACTCCCACACCGTATGTCGCACATTCAAAAACCTCATATCCACAGATTCCCTGAAAAGAGATTAATCACCTGGGCTAGGCCACGCCCATTTCCGCCTATAATTTATTTTTTTTTGCTAAATCGCCAAAACTGGAAAACCTACTTTTTGCAACTCCTCCTTGGGGTTTTGTCCCATCAGTGTGAAACTTGGCAGGTACAGTCTTCCGCTGGACCTGATCTAAATTTATCAAAAGAATTTTGTTCCGTCAACATATGCGCAAATTATTAACGAATAACTTTTTCTTGCTAGCTATTACAACTTGAACTGTTGCATATCTCGGTCAAAATAAATGCTAACAACACCAAATCTGAGATCTTTGGTTGGCATGTCACTGTGAGGTTAGGATCAAAATTTTACTAATGTTGGCCACTAGGGGGGCGCTGTAAATATGGGAAATTTATATCTCTTAAATGGCAACATCGATTCTTACGAGATTTGGTGGGTATGATGCTGGGTCACGGCTGAGGCCATATTTTGAAGTTAGTCACGACTGGTCAAAGTGGGCGTGGCTTATTACAAGATAAATGTTTTGGGGGTTTTTTATACTGAGGGCTATCAAATTCACAGGGTATATATAGAATAGCACACAGACCACACATACCAAAAATTATGTGTCTACTCCACTAGGTGGCGCTATAACAGAGGCAAACACATTTTGGCCTGTAACTTCCACATTTTAAATCACATCTTCATAAACTTTATATCCACGTGTTCCCTAAATACCGTTGCATCTTCTGACATAGTCCACGCCCACTCCCACTGCATATTTCTCTTTGTAAGTCACTACACATCAAAAACCTACTTTTTCTAACTCCTCCTAGCGTTTAAGCTCAAGCTGTACGAAACTTTGCACATACAATCTCCAGATGAGCCTGATCAAAAGTCATCAAAAGAATTTTGCTACTCCAAAAAATATGGTAGTTATAAATAAACATTTTTTTTCTGCTCGCTAAAGAACACATACAGTTGCATATTTTTGTCAAAAGTAAAAGCTATCGTTAATCGTGAGTTAAACTCAAGTCACTTGTTTCAGGCGTCAACCAGAGGCTCTGGGCCAAATTTGCCGTAAATCGGCCAATAGGGGGCGCTATAAACAGAAAAATATCAAGTGACATGAAAGTTGATCGGATTCGCACAAAATTTGGTGAGCGTGATGTGGAGTCACTCCTGAGGCCAGCCGTAAAGCTTAGTGATGTTTGGTCGAAGTGGGCGTGGCTTGTTACAGCACACACATTCACCCTTTCACACTTCCAGTGCTCTTCCCCTTACAATAAAGCAGCGATGAATGGGCCCTCACAGCCTGTGCGTGTCGGCGTGCAGGCAATGCAGATTTATGATCACACTTCCCTTTGCATAATTGGCCTTGGCCTCCGTCTGCCCAGCCTGACTGTCTTGGGTGTACCTGATGGGGAAAGGGAGGAATGGGAGGGGTGGAGGGGGATTTCACAACTCTCCTGCCAAGGTAACTGCATCAAAGTTTAAAAATGTTATTTATGGCATGTTAACCAGTGGTGGACAAAAGGGAGTTTCATGAAGCTTTTCTCTACATGTGGACATGATACACTACCATCAACAATTTGACTGAACAGTGTTCAAAACATGTCATGACTCCTCTCCACTGATTATACATTGTCTTCCAGTTTGCCAAGTGTAGATCACAGCATGAATCGTCACTTAATCAAGTAAAGTGTCTCATGAGATTATTTTTAAATTTTACCTGACAGCTGCATTCATCCAACATATATAATATTAAGTTTGTGTCATAGGATTTCATGCAAATGTTTTTTGATAGTTAAACTCATCCTCCAGAATGATGACTGTCTTTCAGGATTGTAATCCTAACAACTGAACTCTGATGTTTAACGTTTGCAGTAAATGACAGATCAGCTTGCTTCAAAATGGCTTCATACACGCTCCATACTCCCTTACCTGCCCTGTGTCTCAAGCAGCTCAAGTTACACAATGGGTGACAGTGAGTGGCTGAAATATACATCATCATCTCTACATCATTTCTCATAAACCATTTGACCAAATCAAATGCTGTTTGGTATACCTTATCACTCCAACACAGGGAACATTTTTATATGGTTTTGGTAGAATTTGAATCAAGACTTTTGGAACTTTATTTTGAACTCGTCCTATGGTTTAAACTGCATGAACCTTTGCACATGGAATCTCCAGACTTGCCTGATGAAAAGTTAACAAAAGAATTTTACTACTCAAAAATATGCAGTAGTTATAAATAAACGTTTTTTCTGCTACCTAAAAAACACATACCGTTGCATATTTTTGTCAAAGTAAAAGCTATCAACGTCAAACTCAAGTCACTTGTTTCAGGCGTCAACCAGAGGCTCTGGGCCAAATTTGCCACAAATTAACTGGTAGGAGGTGCTATAAACAGAGAAACATCAAGTGACATGAGAGTTGATAAGATTCGCACGAAATTTGGTGAGCGTGATGCGGACTCGCTCCTGAGGCCAGCCATAAAGCTTAGTGATGTTTGGTCGGGCTGACTTCCAAGGGCTCCACAACACCCGGGGGCCGAGTCGCGCAGGGAGGCTTGGCCCCCGTTCATAACTGCTTGCAGTTCTAGTTATTATTATTATTATTATTATTATTTACCCGACTTTGTGCCCCAATTTCGCCCCTTTCCCAAATTTCAAAATGCTTCTAACTTTCCACATTTGTCCGGCCGCATCCGAAATTCGAAATTTTTGGGTGGTTGCACATGGTCACCACTAGGTGGCACTATAATCAAGGAAAGTGCGTTTTGGGTCATAACTCCCATATACTTTGTGGCACATTCAAAAACCTTATATCCACGAGTTCAGTGAATTGTGCTGAATCTCGTGGTATAGGCCACGCCCATTTTTGCCTCCATTTTTTTCTGCAAATTCGCAAAATGTCGCACACCTATTTTTTCCAACTCCTCCCAGGCAATTTCACCAATTTGCATGAAACTTTGCACAGAGCATCTGTGGACTCTGCTGACAAAAAGTTATTAAAAGAATTTTGATATTCCAAAGAATACTCAAGTTATTAAATAGCAGCTCCCTGCAGATTTGGTACAAAACAGTAATTGTTGCATATCTCCACATTGGTGTGTCAGAATGACATGAAACTCAGTTTACTACTTCCCCATGAGCCCCTCAGGCTCTGTGCAAAATGTCAGGCGAAGACCACCAGGTGGCACTCTTTAAATTGAAGTATTTTATATCTCAACATCAGCTGGGCGGATAAACACGAAACTTGGTATAATTATTGTCAATGCCCTCCTGAGGATATCAGATGAAGGACTTACCGATCGGCCACTAGATGGCGCTCTGGTGGCCATCTAATTTAATATTTGGCACTGTGCCAACACCATAACACTCATGGAAATAAAATTGATAGGGGTGGTATAGACTGGCCCCTGTAACTCACATACCAAAAATGACCAGCAGGTGGTGCTATTTTCAATGCAAAAGCGTTTTTGGCTAATAACTCCCACATGATATGTCGCACATTGTTAAACCTTCTATTTACGTGTTCTCTGAATTCAGCTGAATTGTGTGGTGTAAGCCACGCCTACATTTGCTGTAACTTTCCATTCGCTAAATCGCAACCAATTTGCACCAAACTTTGCATGTAGCATCTGTGGACCCTCCTGACAAAAAGTTATTAAAAGAATTTTGATAGTCCAAAAAACGCCCAAAATATAAAACAACAAATTCCTGCATATTGTTTTCAAAACAGACAGTCTTTCATATCTTGACCAAATACAGTCCGATTACCACAATACTTCTGCTGATTGTGTTCCATGGCCCGATGAGGGTTTGTACAAAATTCGGTGCAAATCGGCCAATAGGTGGCGCTCTGGTGGCAGTGTAATTAGTGTGAATGGAAGTAAATTGGAAAATCTTCAAATCCTCTTCAAAACTCATCGACTGCCCCCCAACGCGCGTGGACTGCGAGGGCCCGTTCATCGCTGCTTGCAGCTTTAATTGTTATTATTATTCTTTACCCGACTTTGTGCCCCAATTTCGCCCCTTTCCCAAATTTCAAAATGCTTCTATTTTTGGGCGGTTGCACATGGTCGACGCAAAATGCCGAAACAGCGCCCCCTCCAAATTTTCAAAAACCCCTCCCCATTGGGGTTAGTTTGTCTAGGCAAACGAAATTTAGTACACTCATGTATCATACCCAGACGCACAAAAAAGTCTCTTAACGTCATGGTAAAATCCCAACAGGAAGTCGGCCATTTTGTTTTGAATTTTTTCGTTACAGCGATTTCCACAAGTTAAATTTGAACAAACTCCTCCCAGGGATTTCGTCCGATCGACTTCAAATTTGGTACAGATCATCCTGAGAACATGCTGATCAAAAGTTATTAAAAGCTTTTCTCTATGTCAAGGGACATGAGAAATTTTGGCGACTTTTCGATTTCTTGCCATCGAATTTTGAATGGCTCTCCCGCCCACGTACTTGATCTCAGCAGCTTCAAACTTGCTGAACATGATGATGGCTCCGCCCCGAACGACCAGATATGTTAATATACCACCTTACTCATATTGCCCCCCGGTGGTGACAGGAAGTGACCAGTTTTTACTTTAACATGTACTAATGACACAAACTTGACCGCATCAACTTCATTTCACTTCCAATGCATGCAGAACAAGTTGGTGAAGCTACCTTATGAATGCTGTGAAGCTACGTCTAATGGTGTCCATGTGGCGGCGTGGCGACTATCGATCCCTCGCCACTAAATACGTTTGGCAATTTGATGGCTTCAGCGATCTCATCGCCTCATGAAAATTGATACACAGGTCAAGAATGGCGAGCTCCTGCATCCGATAGGGGTGTGGCCCATGGGGTGGACAAAATGCCTCTATAGCGCCCCCTTGAAATTTTCAAAAAAACCTCCCCATAGGGTTTTTTTTTTAGTTGGAACATGAAAATTGGTACACATATGCATGTTGTCCAGATGCACATAAAAGTCTCTGGCACCAATGGTCTACTCCAAACAGGAAGTCAGCCATTTTGATTTTGACTTCTCATTTTGGCGTGATTTCCACATGTTGTATTTTAATGAACTCCTCCTACAGATTTTGTCCAGTGAACTTCAGATTTGTTACAGATCATCCTGACACAATGCTGATCTAAAGTTATTAAAAGCTTTCCTCTTTGTCAAGAGGCGTGGCCGCGATGGCGCCTCCCTCGCCACCAAATACGTTTGGCTTTTTGATGACTTCAGTGACCTCATATCCTCATGAAAATTGATGCACAGGTCAAGAATGGCAAGCTCTTGCATCTGATAGGGGCGTCACCCATGGGTGGGACAAAATGCCTCTATAGCGCCCCCTTGAAATTTTCAAAAAACCCTCCCCATAGGGTTTTTTTTTTGGAGTAGGAAGATGAAAATTGGTACACATGTGTATGTTGTCCAGACGCACATAAAAGTCTCTGGCACCAATGGTCTACTCCAAACAGGAAGTCGGCCATTTTGATTTTGACTTATCATTTTGGCGTAATTTCCACATTGTATTTTAACAAACTTGTCCTAGGGATTTCATCCAATCGATTTCAAATTTTTTACAGATCATCCAGAGACCATGCTGATCAAAAGTTGTGTTCTGCATGTCTGTAGGTCAAAGGGCGTGGCTGCTATGGCGCTGTGTAGTGTAATGTTTTATGACTAATCAGGTAAAGGCCCCTACTCTGCATAAATTGATTAAGTTTGAATATAATCATATGCTGATCAGATAAATGTGTTATCCTGCATAAGTTGATTAAGTGTAATGATGAAGTTGTGTGATATCTTGTATCCTATGTAACCAAGAAAGTGAATCATTGTTGTAAACACACACACACACACACACACACATACACCTGGAAACACATCAGATCATCATATCATATCTTGTATGGTTTAAAGCACACACACATATGACATTATGCATCACCTGAAAATGTAACAATAGACACACACACACTCAAAGGTCTGTAAGTGATTATATGTGAGCTCAGGGGATCATATAAAAGCAAAAGATCCCCTGAGCTCACATATCTTTTAAAAAATAGAGTGTACAGCAGATCGAAACTATTGGTAGAAAAAAGTTGGTATCTTCTATCTTAGGGAGTAGAGGGCGCACCTGGCCGAAACTACCCGAAGAAGAGCTGGGTACTTTCCAGGGCCTTGAGGTCGGCCTTGAACAGGGGCCAGATTGGTCACTACGGTTATGTCACACCAAGGGCAGATTTGGAAAAAAGAAATGTTTTCTACCAATAGAAATCGACTGCGATGGGAAGGATTAAGGAAAAGAGGTGGAGATTCTGTCGAATCTCCACAAGTTTAAAAGAGAATGTTCAATAGCAAATCTTCAGTCTAGCCCCGGGGTTTTGGCTCATGAATTGATGTGTTGGTTGCCTGTATAACACATTAAATTCAAGTTGCACCTGATTCTCCGTGTCTCCAGTGTATCCTTGAGCATCCTTGAGTTCCAGTCAACTCAACCTAAAACCTTATCAAGTGTACAAGTGTAAGAGAGGAAGAGGGACAAAGAAGTTGAGAGCTGTCTGGCCCTCCAGGCTCTCCATCCTTTTTTGACACCTCAGCTGCCATTTTTGATCCATCGCCATGCATATTCAAGCAGCTCTCTCTCCCACATCATTCATCCAAACTGCTTCAAAATGTCTGTACATGATAAGAGTCCCGCCCTCAACGCCTCCATATGCTCGTAGGCAATGTCGCTCATGGCGCCCCCTTGTGGAAACAGGAAATGCCATCTTTTACACTGACAAACACCAACCTTAAGCTCCTGACCTGATCAACTACATTTTGTGGCCACATGACGATCAAGTGGATGAATCTCCACAGTGACACGTGTGTAGCGAGGGCCCGATCACAGCTGCTTGCAGCTTTAATTAGGGACCTCGGCAACTGGCGAGGGCCCTCTTGTTCTTGTAGCGTTTATTATTATTAGGGACCTCGGCCAAACGGGCGAGGACCCTATTGTTCCTGTAATGTTTATCATTATTATTAGGGACCGAGCAGAGGACTGCTCAGGGAGCAGTCCTCGCCTGCTCAACGTTCATTAGGAAACATGCCCAGAGCCAAAAACACTACTCACAGAGGAGTCCTCGCCAAAGGCGAGGAATGCACTATTGTTTTTGCAAGGTTTATTATTATTTCTTTCTTTCTTTCTTTCTTTCTTTCTTTCTTCCGCCGCCTCTTTGAAGTGGAATTTGACCCCCTAAACATGCTCAACAACTCACCAAAATTGGCACGCACATCAGAACTGGTGAAAAATTTTAGGCAATCATGAAACCCCTAACCCCTAAAGTGCCAAAATGAGCTCTCTAGCGCCACCTAGGCACATAAAAATGGCCGCTACGGCCTGTAGGAACGTCGTAGAAACATCAAACGAAAACTGCCGTGTTCGTCTCATCAAGACCTAAAAATCACGCGCAGTGACCCCTGACCTAAATCCAACAGGAAGTGACGTAATTTCCCTTTCAAAGTAAGATTTTGCCTTAAAACTGCATAAAACTGCCTTTCCTAAAAAAAACATCTTCTCATACACCGTTTATCCCACCGGCTTCAAACTTGCAGGGATTCCAGATCAACTCCTTCTAATCAAAAGTTATTCGTAACTTTTCCATTCCTCGTTTCGTTTGGATTTTGTGGGCTCCTGAAGGTGAGATGTCAGAAAAACGTCCTGACGGTCGTCAAAAGCTGTCCCATAGGAAATGAATGGCGGCAGGGGGGAGAAAAAGACCAATCTTTGGGCTTTTTCTAGCCTTTACAGTGTCTCCATACTTTGACCTACAGACTCCATTCCAACTCTCAAATGTTGCCACAGGTCTTGTGTATTCACTCATGTTTTCATCTTTTCCCTATCTTTTATCGTTTTTGTCTCGGTGCCTCTCAGAGTACCGTGAGCAAAAGTGGAGAAATTCTCCGTTTATAATGGGTGTCTATTGCACGGAATGTTTCGCGCTAGAGTGGAGAGAGCTCTAAAAACTTGTCTAAAACTTTTGTCTTTAACTCGCTGCCATGGCCACAATTTTCACTGTACAGACACAATTTGGTCACAGACATGTTGACATGGAGTCTGTCACACGTACACATTTTTGCCCAATGGCTCCAAAGCGAAGGGAGTGCCGATTTTTTTCTCATTCACTCCCATGTAAACTCAGAGGAGAAATTTCTGGAAACAGCTGCAGTGCAACACATTTTAAACTCGCTCCCCTGACCACAAATTTGACTCCAGAAATATAAAAATCACCACGTACGTTCATGACAAGTGGCTGTCTCTCACCATCACTTTATTTCCTTTTTTGGACCAACGGTTTGGCTGTGAGAACAATTTGTTCGAGGAGTCAAAACCCATGTTAAACAGCCTGTGCTGATCTTCCCTCTCTGTCTGTGGCTGTGTGCCGCAACTGCAGGCAAGTCATGAATCGCCATGACAACGGCTGCTCACACAGACACAGACACAGGGCAGCAGCTCTCTGTCTCTGTCTCTGTCTGTGTGTCTGTCTGTGTGTCTGTGTCTGTCTCTGTCTGTGTGTCTGTCTCTGTCTCTGTCTGTGTGTCTGTCTCTGTCTCTGTCTGTGTGTCTGTCTCTCTCTCTGTCTCTGTCTGTGTGTCTGTCTCTGTCTCTGTGTCTCTGTGTCTGTGTCTGTGTCTGTCTCTCTCTCTCTCTCTGTCTCTGTCTCTGTCTGTGTGTCTGTGTCTGTCTCTGTCTCTGTCTCTGTCTCTGTCTGTGTGTCTGTCTCTGTGTCTGTCTCTCTCTCTGTCTCTGTCTCTGTCTCTGGCCACTGTGGCCTGGCCACTGTGGCCTGTAGGCATGTCGTAGACAGATCAAACCACTCTCTCACTCTGACCCTAGCTGCACCTACTTAGTGATCATGGCAACCACTGTCACAAACTCACAGAAACATGATTTGTGTGTGATTCCAAAATTTACCTGATGACATGACAACGGCAGAATCTCCATTTTAACCCTTTAGTTGCCAGAGTTATTTGAGGAAAATATTCATTTCAACATTTCCAAAGGCTGTGGCTTAAAAGTGGTGAGAGATAAAGGCATACTGTAAATGAGAAAACTTTTCATTATTAGGGGCCAGACAGACAGAGGACTCCTCTTCGAGTAGTCCTCGCCAAAGGCGAGGACCTTATTTACCCCCTAAACATGCTCAAAAACTCACGAAAAATGGCATGCATATCAGAACCAGTGAACAATTTTAGCAAATCATGAAATTAACCCCTAAAGTGCCAAAATGTGCTCTCTAGCGCCACCTAGGCACACTAAAATGGCCACTGCAGCCTGTAGTTGTGTTGTTTTTGTCGTCTCATCCTCAAAATGAAGAAACAGGAATCTGATGGGAGAAAATTCACTCATCTAATTTGCATATTGTCATATCACTACATAGCTACAGCTACAGAAACCATTGAAACATCAAAACGTTCAGCTCTGTGAGAATTTTCTGACGTTTGTGGCAATGTGCCAAAATGGGCGCGAGGCGAGGTCCCGCCAAACGCTGCTTGCAGCTTTAATTATTATTATTATTATTATTATTATTATTATTATTTGTTTCTTTCTTTCATCTGCCGCGACTTTAAACTGGAAATTTACCCCCTAAACATGCTCCAAAACTCACCAAAATTGGCACGCATGTCAGGACTGGCGAAAAATTTTATGCAATGAAAAAAATAATTCAAAAAGTGCCGAAATGGGCTCTCTAGCGCCACCTAGGCGTTTGTCACACTAAAATGGCCGCTGTAGCCAGTAGGAACGTCGTAGGAAGATCAAACCAAAACAGCCGTGTTCGTTTCATCAAGACCTACAAATCACGCACTCGCACCCATGACCTAAATCCAACAGGAAGTGAGGTGTTTCCCTTCAAAGTAAGAGTTTTCCTCAAAAACAAGAAATTCCTTAAAAAATCAACTAGTCCTACATCGTTTATCGTATCGGCTTCAAACTCGCACACATTAACCATCAACCTGTCCTTATCAATTATTGTGCGTCACTCATTATTCATTTGAATTGTTTGGATTTCCTGGCCTCATACAGGTGATGTGCTCCAGAACCTCCTGACGATTTGTTGTGCCACCTAGGCACATAAAAAATGCCCGGTGTGATGGGTAGGAACCACTTAGAAAGACCAAACCAAAACTGTGTCGTTCGTCTCATAAAGACCTACAAATGTCACACAGCAACCCCTGACCTAACTCCAACAGGAAGCGCACCGTTGTTGTTTGACTGTAAGATGACGTTTTTGACAAATTCTGTCGCTCAAAAATTATTTGCTCCTACACCGTTTATCACAACTGCTTCAAACTTGCAAAATTACAGATCTACCCCTGGTGAACATTACTTGCAAAGGATTTTGTCATAACTTGAACGGTTTGGATTTCAGGAGCGTTAGAAGGTACAGAGCACAACTCCTCATGATGATCTCTGTAAGACAAGATAAGTGACAACATGTTGTAAACTTGTGAGTAGGGCACCTTCTATTAATCCGGAGGCATACAAAATGTATATCACTGCGTTCAGAACAAAATTATCTATCTGGTGATGCTTTCAGATTGAAACTGTGACTCGCGGTTTGGGATGTAAAAGGACTAGTTCAGGAGATTTTCAACCCATTCTGCTCTCTGCCTGTCAGCCACATGCAGTCCTTAATTAGCATAACAAAAGGTTCACTCTCACAGTCTGTGTCAGAGTGAAGTGTGTGTTAATGTGTGTGGTCACACACACAAGAAAGTATAATATTTACTAAACTGTCCAGCTCATGGCGCTCATTCCAAAAGCTTTGAAAGAAATGCCTGATATCAAAAACCTGTAAATACAAGATGTCCTGATGAAACTGTTTTACCTCCTGAAGAATTGGAATACATGTAGTCCTTCTCAGTTTCTCCACTGACATTAACTAGTACATATTTGTGTTTGTTTGCTGCACTTAGATTCTCAAAGCAGCCAGGACACATTGTCAAGCTTTCACGAGGTCACATGATTTCAAATGAAAATGGATGTGTTGTTTGATCATCACACAAGTCAAAGTTTCATTAGGTGACATGGCTTATGTCTACAACTGTCAAAATATAAGCTCAAACCACCTTCATAAGAACCCTTTACAGTTTTTAACATTGAGTTTGACTTATGATTTTGGCTATTGTGGTACAACATGTGGGAAGTATATATTAATATCTGATAGTGTACATATGTGACAATAATCATATGTGTATAATAACAGTGGAAGTATAGAACACATAGACAGACACAGACACACAGGCAGAGAGACACACAGACACACACACACACACACACACACACCCCACTCCCTGTCCCCCCTCTCTTCTCTCCCTCTCTCCCCCCTCTCTCCTCTTTCTCCCTTCTCTCCCTCTCTGCATGTCGCTAACTCAGCCGTCTATGTCTGTCTGTCTGTGTGTGTCATATTCCTACTGTAATTATACACATATGATTAGTGTCACATATGTATACAATCAGATATTAATTCAACATTTGTCGGTCTTAGTATATATTTGTGTCTCTTTGCTGCACTTAGATCCTCACAACATCCAGTACACATCACTAATGTCTACCTACAAATGTCGTGCAGCAACCCCTGACCTAACTCCAACAGGAAGCGCACCGTTGTTGTTTGAATGTAAGATGACGTTTTTGACAAATTCTGTCGCTTCTATCACAACTGCTTCAAACTTGCAAAAATTACAGATCTACCCCTGGTGAACATTACTTGCAAAGGATTTTGTCATAACTTGAACGGTTTGGATTTCTGGAGCGTTAGAAGGTGCAGAGCACAACTCCTCATGTTTTAATCTCTGATAGTATTCATATGTGACAATAATCATATGCATATAATAACAGTGGAAGAATGGCAAACACAGAAGGACACGGACACACACAGACACACACACACACACACACACACACACACACACACACAGACACACACACTCCACTCCCTGTCCCCCCTCTCTCTCTCTCTATCTCTCTCTCCTCTCTCTCTCTCCCCCCTCTCTCCTCTTTCTCCTTTCTCTCCCTCTCTGCATGTCGCTAACTCGGCCGTCTATGTCTGTCTGTCTGTGTGTGTCATACTTCTGCTGTTATTATACTCATATGATTAGTGTCACATATGTATAAATCAGATATTAATTCAACATTTGTAGGTCTTAGTACACATCACTCAAGCTTTCACTAGGTGACGTGATTTCAAATGAATATGGATGTGTTGTTTGATCATCACACATTTCAAAGTTCCATTAGGTCACATGGCTTATGCCTACAACTTGAGCTGGGGGACGACGGCGAGCGGCCGAGGTCCCGACCAACGCTGCTTCGCAGCTTTAATTATTATTATTATTATTATTTCTTTCTTCCGCCGCCAGTTTAAACTGGAATTTGACCCCCTAAACATGCTTCAAAACTCACCAAAATTGGCACGCATGTCAGGACTGGCGAAAAATTTTATGCAATGAAAAAATTAATTCAAAAAGTGCCAAAATGGGATCTCTAGCGCCACCTAGGCATTTGTCACACTAACTGCTGTGGTGTCAAATGCCACCTGCTGATTATGTTATCATTACTTATTAGTCAACTCATCTTGAAGTGCCTGGGCTGTCACCTAACTACATGGTCATTAATAAGCATAAAAATGGCTTCACTCTGACAGATACATGTGTGTGTGTGTGTGTGTGTGTGTGTGTGTGTGTGTGTGTGTGTGTGTGTGTGTGTGTGTGTGTGTGTGTGTGTGTCATTCCTAATGACTCTAAATAAATGCCTGATAGCAAAAACTTGTAAATACAAGATTCCCTGGTGTTGCTTTTTGCGTCATTAAGAATAGGAATCAAATCTGTAGCTACATCTGTGCTGAAGATCATACTGTCACTGTTCTCTATAATTCATGATTTTTCCATGGTAATGTTCTGTTGATGGTTAAAATTTTGTTTGTAGTTATACATTGATATATTTGCAGTATAATGATTACATAGCAGACCAGGAGTACTGTCTTCACAGATTCTAGTTTTGTACAGTACATGCGGAACAGTTAAATTGTAACAGTATGACAGACACCATTTTGCTGAGAACATACTTTATTTATCATGTCACTGTATTGTGAAAAATGACCACCTGAGCTGGGGGAGGACGGCGAGGGGCCGAGGTCCCGCCCAACGCTGCTTCACAGCTTTAATTAGGGACCTCGGCAACTGGCGAGGGCCCTCTTGTTCCTGTAGTGTTTATTATTATTAGGGACCTCGGCAACTGGCGAGGGCCCTCTTGTTCTTGTAGCGTTTATTATTATTATTATTATTATTATTTCTTTCTTCCGCCGCCAGTTTAAACTGGAATTTGACCCCCTAAACATGCTTCAAAACTCACCAAAATTGGCACGCATGTCAGGACTGGCGAAAAATTTTATGAAATGAAAAAATTAATTCAAAAAGTGCCAAAATGGGCTCTCTAGCGCCACCTAGGCGTTTGTCACACTAAAATGGCCGCTGTAGCCAGTAGGAACGTCGTAGGAAGATCAAACCAAAACAGCCGTGTTCCTTTCATCAAGACCTACAAATCACGCACTCGCACCCATGACCTAAATCCAACAGGAAGTGAGGTATTTCACTTCGAAGTAAGAGTTTTCCTCAAAAACAAGAAGTTCCTTAAAAAATCAACTAGTCCTAAACCGTTTATCGTATCGGCTTCAAACTCGCACACATTACCCATCAACCTGTCCTTATCAATTATTGTGCATCACTCAGCAACCATTTGAATGGTTTGAATTTGCTGGCCTCAGACAGGTGATGTGCTCCAGAACCTCCTGACGATTTATTGTGCCACCTAGGCACACAAAAATGCCCGGTGTGACGGGTAGGAACCACTTAGAAAGACCAAACCAAAACTGTGTCGTTCGTCTCATAAAGACCTACAAATGTCGCGCAGCAACCCCTGACCTAACTCCAACAGGAAGCGCAGTGTTGTTGTTTGAATGTAAGATGGCGTTTTTCACAAATTCTGTCGCTCAGAAATTATTTGCTCCTACACCGTTTATCAGAACTGTTTCAAACTTGCAAAAATTACAGATCTACCCCTGGTGAACATTACTTGCAAAGGATTTTGTCCTAACTTGACCAGTTTGGATTTCAGGAGCGTTAGAAGGTGCAGAGCACAACTCCTCATGATGATCTCTGTAAGACAAGATAAGTGACAACATGTCGTAAACTTGTGACTAAGGCACCTTTTGTTAATCCGAGGACATACAAGGTAGATATCACTGCGTTCAGAACAAAATTATCTATCTGGTGATGCTTTCAGATTGAAACTGTTACTCACGGTTTGGCATGTAAAAGGACTAGTTCAGGAGATTTTCAATCCATTCTGCTGTCTGCCTGTCAGCCACATGCAGTTCTTAATTAGCATAACAAAAGCTGTGTGTGTGTGTGTATGTGTGTGGTCTCACACACATGAAAGTATAACATTTACTAAATTGTCCAGCACATGGTGCTGATTCCAAAAACTTTGAAAGAAATGCCTGATACCAAAAACCTGTAAATACAAGATGTCCTGATGAAACTGTTTTACCTCATGAAGAACTGGAATACATGTAGTCCTGCTCAATTTCTCCACTGACATTAACTAGTACATATTTCAAATGAATATGGATGTGTTGTTTGATCATCACACTTTGTTATGTTTCCTTATGAAATCAACATTATGTGTGAAAATACAGTTCCATTACTGACAATGCTATATCTCAACACACAGGTTTCACAGCTAATTCATATTAAGCCTTGATCACAAATGTTTACAACTTTGTTGTGTATACTTGAATATCTCAAAATTAATTAATCAATTTCCTAAAATGTAAATCCACTTTAAACTATTGCTGCTGTGGTGTCAAATGCCACCTGCTGATTTTGTTATCATTAGTCATTAGTCAACTCATCTTGAAGTGCCTGGGCTGTCACCTAAGTACATGGTCATTAATTAGCATAACAATGGCTTCACTCTGACAGATGTGTGTGTGTGTGTGTGTGTGTGTGTGTGTGTGTGTGTGTGTGTGTGTGTGTGTGTGTGTGTGTGTTTTGACTAAACCAATATTATATATTTTGTTTAGTTGAGTACTTTGATTATCAGAAATGTTAACAACAATTTTTCAAACCAGATAAATATGAAATATTAATAACAGTAACGGACCGTGTCAGTAGGTCGCAATGGCGGCGTAACTCCAGTTACCATTGACATTAAATGAGGAGAAGAAGAAGAAGCAGACCGGCTGAGACATCAGAGAATGAACGTTACTGTTGCTAGGCTAAGCTAACTCGTCATGGATCATGAGTATGCATTGACGGTTGCTGCACCTTCTGACACCGAAGCTGTCCTGGTAAACAAGCCGGTAAAACGGAAACGTACGGGTCAACCAAGCGATCCCAGAAGAATCTGGGATAAGAAGAGGAGAGCTAAATCCAGGATAAATATTGGTGTGGCCTTTCCGAGATGGAGAGAGCTTCGTGAACATCTAGGACTACAATTCGATACCGACCTCGCGTGTGTACTATACAGGTAAGCAAACATCTGGCTGATGTGATCAAAATATTAATAATTTCCACCAGTGTATTGAAGCACTGCTGCCTGCCGAGCAACAAGCGCTGCGGAGCGCTGTGGAGCGGAGGCTGGCTAACCACAACATCTAACGTTAACGATAGGTTTCTATAATGCTGAGCTGATGCCGGTAAATGAACTGCATTTATAAAAGAGGCAGAGGAATAGCTAAACATAAGACACACTGAGCAAGAGAGAGCAGCAGAGAGGGAGAAGCCATCGCTAACTGTAAAACTAAGTAACTAGCAGTTTGCTCACATAACTAGCAGATTGCTAACCGCTCAGCTAAAGTAAGTAGCATTTCTGAATAGAGTGTAAATAACTGAGGTTAGCGAGACAGTCGCTAAAAAAGAGAGCCATGACTTTAACACACGGAAAACCGGACATTATAATCAGTTTATGAAAACACCCGGGCGGGACGTGAAAAGTGGACATGTCCGGGGAACAGAGGACGTTTGGTCAGCCTAAGTGACGTTACTACTGATAGTTGGATCAGAGTTTGATGATCCGGTGTAACGTTAGGTACCAGATCGGCTCGGGCTGCTACACCGGCCGACGGACCCCGTTTGCATAAAGTGAAACATAAAGTGAATATAACTCCAGTAATATATCTCGTCCATGAGCATTTCTCTGCTGCTGAAGCTCGCTCTGCCATAAAAAACTGCCACGGTCAGTTTCGGTTACACAGAGTGAGGAACGTCTGTATCCGTTATATAACTAAAACTCCCATGATCCCACGCTACTTCGTGACGTCATCCAACTCCGTCTTCTGTTATTGTTTTGGTTTGAGACCCCTAGCGGCAGAAAATTACATATTGTACGTTTAATATTCTCTCTCTCTCTCTCTCTCTCTCTCGTTCTGTTACTGCATGTCAGAAACTCTTCTCCAGAGTCTTTGTGCTTCACTACCTCACAGGTTAACTTCCACACAGCACTGCTTGGATAGTGTGACGTGTGAGGTTGTGCTGCTGCTGTGGTGTCAAATGCCACCTGCTGATTATGTTATCATTACTTATTAGTAGGATTGGGCATCGAGCATCGAGTATCGATTGGAACCGGGAGTATCTTTCCGATTCTCCCGGAATCGTCCAAATGTTTTAATTTCGATTCCTAGTTTCGATTCCTTGTCCGCCGACCGGAAGGAGAAACCGCCGAACACCAACGAAGAAGAATCCGCCGGAAGTATTTAGGTTAGCGCAACCATGGACAGTGTACGGCGGCGATCGAAAGTGTGGCTTCACTTCACTAAAACCAACGACAAGTCGGCTCAGTGTAACACTTGTAAATGTGTTATATCATGCACAGGGGGGTGTACGACAAACATGATCAAACACCTCTGGGTTCATGGTGTACAATTAACAGAGTGCCCCGTCTTTGACGCACTGCGCCGGCCCTCCTCCGCGTCCTCCTCCCCCGGCTCCGACCCTCAGCCGAGCACCGCACTCCAGTCCAAATCCGGTAAGTAAAATAATAAAATACGTCTAATGTCAACGCCGAGGCAGGTAATAAGTTATAATTGACCCGGTCAACTCAATGCAAATAACCCAGCTAACGTTAGCCCATGTATTTTTTCTTAGACAAACGAGCTGAGAATGCTAACGTTAGCCAGGGAGCTAACGAGACTCCACGTTGTGCTACTCCCACCCCGTTCACCATAGCAACCAAGGGAAAAATGACGGTGCAACAAATAGAAGAGTGCCACAGGAAGGTTACGGCGTACATTGTGAAGAAACTGCATCCCTTCTCAGATGTGGAATCACCAACATTTAGGTTAGTTTTGCAATAACGTGGAGCTAAGCTAAGTGATACTGAACTTAAGTTACACTAACAGAGGCATTATATATTTGTGCCTGTTTGCAGGGACATGGTGAAAACCCTGAACCCCAAAACACACCACCTTCCCGAGACTGCTTGTCAAATAAATTAATTCCATCTTGGTACAAAGTCGAGAAGGCCAACGTAATTACAGAGCTCAGTGAGGTCGGCTCTGTTGCACTCACATGTGATGGCTGGAGCAGCATAACACAGGACCATTATCTCACCATCACAGCACACTATATAGTGGAGGGCAAAATGCAGCAAAAAGTACTAAAAACAAAAGCTGTTTACAAAGCACAGACTGGCTGTGTTGTGGCAGAGGAAATCATTGATGTTCTGTCAAGAGTTTGGCATTTCTGATAAAATTGTAGCAGTCACTGTAGATAACGCTGCCAATATGGATGTAGCTATTAAGCACCTGCAATTTGTGAAATTATGCTGTTTTGCCCACACACTTAATCTAGCAGCACAAAGTCTGTACTCCCTAAATTCAGTCAGTCAGTGGGTGGCCAAAGTCCGAACCATTGTCGTGTGGATGAAGAGGTGCCTGATGGCGAAGGTGGTTCTCCGAGAGAAGCAAGAACTTCTACGTAAGACACATGAAGTTCACTTTGTTTAACCGTTGCACATTGATATTAACATAATGACTTTATATTTCTCATGTTATTATGTTATACTATTATTATATTTCTATTTTTTATGAAATGAGAAGTGCTGTAGTATTTAGGTCCAATTTAAATACAAGTATTGTTTGTCTCCTGGGATGAAAAGCATCTGCCAAATGACTTAAAATTAATGTTTTTGTTTTTATCAGAGCTGCCCCGACACTCACTCATCCTTGATGTGAGAACGCGCTGGAACTCTCTGTACCTAATGCTGGAGAGATTCACAGAGCAGTACCCTGCAATTCAAGCAGCCAGCTTAGATCAGCGACTGAGAAAAAATATGGAAAGGGACAGGTAGAGATAGATGAGCTTAGACCCAAAAAAATACCAATACACACTAAATATGAATTCAAAGAACAGTACAAGGGTGAATACACTGCATCATTGAATTGAATCTTGACTTACTACTCATAGCTATGACTATTAGACTACGGCGTACTGTAGGGAGTGCATAGCATATGTTAGGTGTTTTGTTTAAGAAAAAAAAGCAATCTTTAACACTAATCTATGTGTTCTTAATTCTTTTCCATACAGGCTTGCTCGTCTGACTGAGGAGGATTTTCGGAGGGCTGAAGACTTCATCAATCTCATGAAAGTTCTCTACACGTCAACACTCTGCGTGTCTTCAGAAAAAAGCACCACATGTGGACAGATACTACCCATTCTCGACAAGCTCCAGGCACATCTGACTGTGAAAGAAGAAGACACAGTGTTTGCATCCAACCTTAAAAAACAGGTTTGGGCAAACCTATCGAAGCGCTACCAGGTAAGTGACTGAGGCAGGCAGCTGTAAAGAAGTTTATGAAGATTAGTAATATCTTTATTCCTGTGGCTTGTTAAAACATTCAGAGAATATGTTTTGCAGAATGATGAGACCAGGCACTTTCTCCAAGTGGCCACTGTGTTGGATCCGCGCTTTAAACATAAGGTGAATGATGACACCGCCTGGGACCAGATCCAGAGGAAGCTGATTGAACAGGTGAAATGTCATTCATGCATAACTGTCTTTTTCAGCTATGAAAAACTAAGATCTAAATATTAGTTGGGTTCTTTGTAGTCAACAGAGGAAGACTGTGGAGCTGATGGGGACATCATGCAGTTGGAGAAAAGGCCTGAGAATGAGGCAGAGGAGGAAGAGAAGGAGAGTGTAAGTGTATGATTGCTGATATTTTCTAAGTTCTCGATCTTAATAATGGTCATTGCTTAAATGTAAATTTTTCTTTTTTAGTGACAATACTGATGAACCTTATGTTTTTTTAGCAACCACCTCCCTGCAAGTTGTCAAGGAAGACTCCACTGGAGGAACTGTTTGCTGAGGACGAGGCACAGAGCTTAGTGTCACAGCAGAGCGCCATGACCATAAAGAAACGTGTGGAGAGAGAGCTGCAGATGTACAAGGACATTCCACCGGCCACTATGTCTGAGGACCCTGCTGCATGGTGGTGGAACCAACGAAAGACTTATCCTTTGCTGTCAGATCTGGCTTTCTCACATTTATGTGTTCAAGCTTCTTCTACACCCAGCGAACGTGTGTTCTCCACTGCAGGAGACACCATCTGTCCAGAACGCTCCCGCATTCTACCTGAGAAGGCAGATATGATCATATTCCTCAACAAGAACTGTTTTTAGACTGTACCTGCTGCTAATGTGGGCTGGGTTGTACAAGTTGTTTCGTATTGTTCCTTTTTGATATTCTGCACCAGGTAAGCCCATCAGCGGGAGCACAGTAATATGTTTACATACCTGCAGCATCAGAAACTCAAGATAAGTGAAAATGTTGTTTCATGATGAGGTTTTCAAAAATAAAGCTCTCTTGTGAAAAGTGAACCCCTGTGAAAAGAAAATTTATAATATTTTTTTTCAGTTCAGATATGTATATAAAAACAGCCCTGTGAGAAATTCATAGTATAGTTCATAGAAAGTGGTAAGTTCATAGCATTAAAATTCATGGAGAAATACTGACTATTTTATCCAGAAAGACCTCTGGTTAGCTAGCTCATTTAAAACATCAAAACTTTTTCGACCCTGCCTCTTAAAAGAATCGGAATCAAGAATCGTTAGGAACCGGAATTGAAACTCGGAATCGGAATCGTTCAAATTCAAACGATGCCCAACCCTACTTATTAGTCAACTCATCTTGAAGTGCCTGGGCTGTCACCTAACTACATGGTCATTAATTAGCATAAAAATGGCTTCACTCTGACAGATACATGTGTGTGTGTGTGTGTGTGTGTGTGTGTGTGTGTGTGTGTGTGTGTGTGTGTGTGTGTGTGTGTGTCATTCCTAATGACTCTAAATAAATGCCTGATAGCAAAAACTTGTAAATACAAGATTCCCTGGTGTTACTTTTTGCGTAATTAAGAATAGGAATCAAATCTGTAGCTACATCTGTGCTGCAGATCATACTGTCACTGTTCTCTATAATTCATGATTTTTCCATGGTAATGTTCTGTTGATGGTTAAAATTTTGTTTGTAGTTATACATTGATATATTTGCAGTATAATGATTACATAGCAGACCAGGAGTACTGTCTTCACAGATTCTAGTTTTGTACAGTACATGCGGAACAGTTAAATTGTAACAGTATGACAGACACCATTTTGCTGAGAACATACTTTATTTATCATGTCACTGTATTGTGAAAAATGACCACCTGAGCTGGGGGACGACGGCGAGGGGCCGAGGTCCTGCCCAACGCTGCTTCGCAGCTTTAATTATTATTATTATTATTATTTCTTTATCCCGCCGCCACTTTAAACTGGAATTTGACCCCCTAAACATGCTCCAAAACTCACCAAAATTGGCACGCATGTCAGGACTGGCGAAAAATTTTATGAAATGAAAAAATTAATTCAAAAAGTGCCAAAATGGCCTCTCTAGCGCCACCTAGGCGTTTGTCACACTAAAATGGCCGCTGTAGCCAGTAGGAACGTCGTAGGAAGATCAAACCAAAACAGCCGTGTTCCTTTCATCAAGACCTACAAATCACGCACTCGCACCCATGACCTAAATCCAACAGGAAGTGAGGTATTTCCCTTCAAAGTAAGAGTTTTCCTCAAAAACAAGAAATTCCTTAAAAATTATACTACTTTCACACCGTTTATCGTATTGGCTTCAAAATCGCACAGATTATTCTTCAACGTGTCCTTATCAGATTGTCTTGGTAACTTCTACAGTTTTTGAATGGTTTGGATTTCCTGGCCTCAGACAGGTGATGTGCTCGAGAACCTCCTGACGATTTATTGTGCCACCTTGGCACACAAAAATGCCCGATGTGATGGGTAGGAACCACTTAGAAAGACCAAACCAAAACTGTGTCGTTCGTCTCATAAAGACCTACAAATGTCGCGCAGCAACCCCTGACCTAACTCCAACAGGAAGCGCACCGTTGTTGTTTGAATGTAAGATGACGTTTTTGACAAATTCTGTCGCTCAAAAATTATTTGCTCCTACACCGTTTATCACAACTGCTTCAAACTTGCAAAAATTACAGATCTACCCCTGGTTAACATTACTTTCAAAGGATTTTGTCATAACTTGAACGGTTTGGATTTCAGGAGCGTTAGAAGGTGCAGAGCACAACTCCTCATGATGATCTCTGTAAGACAAGATAAGTGACAACATGTCGTAAACTTGTGACTAAGGCACCTTTTATTAATTCGGAGGCATACAAAATGTATATCACTGCGTTCAGAACAAAATTATCTATCTGGTGATGCTTTCAGATTGAAACTGTGACTCACGGTTTGGGATGTAAAAGGACTAGTTCAGGAGATTTTCAACCCATTCTGCTCTCTGCCTGTCAGCCACATGCAGTCCTTAATTAGCATAACAAAAGGTTCACTCTCACAGTCTGTGTCAGAGTGAAGTGTGTGTTAATGTGTGTGGTCACACACACAAGAAAGTATAATATTTACTAAACTGTCCAGCTCATGGCGCTCATTCCAAAAGCTTTGAAAGAAATGCCTGATATCAAAAACCTGTAAATACAAGATGTCCTGATGAAACTGTTTTACCTCATGAAGAATTGGAATACATGTAGTCCTGCTCAGTTTCTCCACTGACATTAACTAGTACATATTTGTGTTTGTTTGCTGCACTTAGATTCTCAAAGCAGCCAGGACACATCGCTCAAGCTTTCACTAGGTCACATGATTTCAAATGAATATGGATGTGTTGTTTGATCATCACACAAGTCAAAGTTTCATGAGGTGACATGGCTTATGTCTATAACTTTCAAAATATAAGCTCAAACCACCTTCATAAGAACCCTTTACAGTTTTTAACATTGAGTTTGACTCTGGCTATTGTGGTACAACATGTGGGAAGTATGTTTTAATCTCTGATAGTATTCATATGTGACAATAATCATATGCATATAATAACAGTGGAAGAATGGCACACACAGAAGGACACGGACACACACAGACACACACACACACACACACACACACACACACACAGACACACACACTCCACTCCCTGTCCCCCCTCTCTATCTCTCTCTCCTCTCTCTCTCCCCCCTCTCTCCTCTTTCTCCCTTCTCTCCCTCTCTGCATGTCGCTAACTCGGCCGACTATGTCTGTCTGTCTGTGTGTGTCATACTTCTGCTGTTATTATACACATATGATTAGTGTCACATATGTATACAATCAGGCACATGCACAGTGTTACGCAAGAAATATCATGAAAAAAAGAGTGGCATAAATGCAATGTGCATTTTTGCAATGACGGGATATGTGTATGATTTGAATAAATAAATAGCACAACAACACTGTATTACAGTGGTAGTAAATAAACGGCAATGACAGTTGAAAAAAATTACTGTGAATAAAAAAAACAAAACAAAAGGGGAGCGTGATGCATGTTCATGGATAAATAGAGCAGGATAAAAAATAAACTATGACAGTTAAAATAAGAAACACTGAATAATCTGTGTGACAATGTTAGAAGTTATCTGGAGTCATCTGGAGAGTCATGCCGCTCTTCTTCCTCCACAACACTCAGAGAATGCATGCTGCAGATAGAGTAGATTGTAAGATTCTGCCCCACACCTTCTTCCAGCATTTGGACACCCTCTATCAGTTCTCCCCTGAGTCAAAACAGAAAATAGGACATGTTGAAAAATACTAAACGTTGCCCAAAACAAACAAATGCAGGCCCTGGGAAACACAAAGTACCTAACACGGTCCGACTCTTCTGTAAAGCTGGAAACTATAGGCTGTAGCGGTTGGAGGTGTTGCTTGTGGGGAGTAGAAGTTATTTGCTTCTTTTGATAGCTGTAGAGAAATAACATGTAAGAAATGTATATGGATCAAGAGTAATGCAAGAGAAACACAAAAGTATACACACTGGAAATAAAGGCACTATATAAACATCACACAATGTAATAAAATGCGTCATCTATGTTATACTAGAGAATTATAAGATACGAATAACAATAATTAGCAATACAACATCAAATATAAAAAGACAATAACATGAAAAAAATAAATATGGAACACTGTACACCTTACACAACACAATGTCCAATAGACACACATAACAATAACAAAAATATCTTGTTATCAGACTGACTTGAAGATGTCAAGTTTACTGGCTAACTGAGATTGTAACCTTCAAAGTTAGGTGCTTGGTGCTATGAAGTGAGCTACACACAGACCCTTCAGGACTGACTAAATAAACGTTACATGTAGAATTTTAAACATGCAACAATCCCTGTAATTTTAGCTACACTCAGCGCAAGGTGCTATTGATAAGCAGGACTATGAAAAGTCATAACTCAATGCACATTGCACACTGGTTTTGTTTTACTGATTATTTAGAGCAAGCAACACGGTTTGACTTCTTTTGCAATCACTGCAGTCAACTCAACAAAAACACGACAAGAATCCCGTTTTTCTCTGAAACTATTACATAACAATTATCAGAAACTACTGTCACGTACATACAAACTGACATGATAACAGCACAATGATTCAGTATGACTGATCTTTCCACAGTAGGAACCTACATATTTTACTCAAACTTTATATTTTGCAGTCATCGCATTGTTTTTTCTTTATACAGTACTTTTGAGTTTGTTGCGTGGCTGGTCGTGTCAGTGTGGAGCTGCAAACTATCAAGCTGGTGGCTATTTATTGCTACCACGCATATTTCCGATAGCTAACATCAGCATTATCATTTTGATTTGAGCATCGAAAGCTACTTACTAGTCCAGCAGGAACAGAGCCAAGGCAGCATCGGTCGGAAATCCCTCCTCGTCTTTGAGCTCACGCCAGCGAGTGAAAGCCAGGCCAATGCTGATCCTTGACTGTCCTTTTATCCGGTTAGCCTCCCTTTTTCTTTTTTTTTGTCTCCTCAGACAAAACTTTTCATTTCTTTGGTTGTTTTGCAGCTTCTGCCATGATAGCAGTAATTGCGCATAGGCTTCGCATCGACTTCCGTCTTTGTAACGAATGGGGAAAGGGGGAAGTGACGTATGCCATAAAGCAGTCAACACATTTGTAGTTTTTTGTGTGGCAGGGTTACTGCCACCCTCCTCGAAGTTGCTTCGTGCCAGTTAAAACAATACAGACCCCCTCAGGCCATGAGAGAGGTGTCATTCAACTAGTTGTAAGTCGATGTATCATCACAAAAGTTCACATTCACACCTATGGACAATTTAGAGTAATCAATTAACCTAGTCCCCAAATTGCATGTCTTTGGACTGTGCACTGAAAAAAATTTGGAGTGACATTTACTTAAAAAAAGCTAGGCAAGTTTTTCCACACGGAAATCCCTTGTAATTTTTACTCAGGATAATTCTACGTAGCATTTACTTCCTAAAAACACCTTTTCTTTACAAAAAATACTCAAGTAAATCTCACAAGCAGTACTCACCTATTGTAAGTAAATTTTACTCAATTACCATTGCAATTTAATTGCAAAATCCAGTTAAATATTTCTGGTGGTTCTTACTCTTATTTAACTAAGCTTTTCTTTGTTTAATTCTATGAAATGATTAAGTAATATTTACTTGAATTAAATTTAATTTATGACTTCACATTACCACAATAAATTTGTTGCCATTTCTGTGAAGTGAATAAATAAACATTTTCAATTTTTCAAATGGACATTTTATTTTCCCATTTGCACTGACATATATGTATGTACATAACATCATAACCTTCCTTTGGTGTACATGAACAAGTATTTTCATCAAGTGTTGACTGCAGTCCTCCTTCACTGCCTCTTGGCTGACATCCTGTGAAAACATATACAACTAGAATTAGAAATCAGTGGCTGAGTCTAAATTTCAAACAGTTTATGAAAGGGAGGTTGAATAACATGGAACAGTTAAAAATGCCTAGACTGTTGAGGAGGGTGTGTCTGCAGACCCTGAGACTGCAGATACAGACCTGCAGGTCTGTGTCTGCAGTCTCAGGGTCTGCAGACACATACCATTGGGGAGTGTTTGAGGTTAGTGTAAATAAATGCATGGAAATATAAATACACCACAGTGAACCACAATTCAGTGTAGAGGACGGTGAGATAATCCTTGTGGCTTTGATCATCCAAAAATCATAAAATTTACCTCGTATTCTTTGATCAGCTCCTCTACAGACTCTCCAAGGAACTTAACCAAGCAACGGATGACGATGTCTCTTCGGCCTTCGATATGTTGCTGTTAAAAATTATAAGAATATTTAATTTCAGAGAACAATACAGCACACACAAATGCAAACAGTTACCTATAGGGAATGTAAGCTTGCAACAGCATTCCATGTGGGTAAGTGTATTAGAAGTGTGCAACATAAAATATATTTCTTAATGGTATCTGTTGAGACAATGTGCTCCATCAAGGGCTCAATTGTAGCTATAGGAATAGGAATCAAACCCAGAGACCACTCAGAGACTCACAGTGAAGATTATGTAAATGCCTCTGCTTTTTTGAGCACATAATATGAGAGAGGACAAGATTGTCTACATTTCTGTGAGAAATCACACACAGTGATGAGATAAAGAGAAAAGTTTGAGGTGAACAGACACTATCAAAATAAGACATCAGCAATACATTCATTAACATTAGATGATGCAATTATATTAATTAAAACATTTACTTCACTTAGTGAGTCCAACATCGGTCTTATCTTTGTTCCTGCAATCCCGCCTTTCTTCCTAAATACCTCCACAAGTTTGGTGATGTGCCTGTCCAGTTTGGACAAAAACATTCGCTCCAGATGAACTGTGGTTATTCGTTTGAGCTCTTCTTTGATCTGAAACGAAAGATATAAACACAAAATCATATCCAGATGACTCAACAGATCCCAGGTACACTTAATTATTGAATGAACAGGTCCCCATCAGACAAACCTCGTAGTGTAAGAGAGAACACCTGAAAAATACAAATTCAATACATAAAAACTAAACCTGTGTTCTCTGTTTCTAATCATTATGAATTATATTATTTGATTATTTATTTGATCTTACCTTATCTTAGCTGTGGACTGGAAGTTGCAAAGTGATGAGCAAATGACCTTCTAGGTTCTGTAAAAGGGAAAAAAGTGATATCTATGAACTTTTTAAATACATTTCTATTAACACAGCCACAGTCGACCCAGACAGACAGACATACATACAGACACAGACACACACGTTTGTACTTCTATCTCCATGGGGACTCTCATTGACATAATGCAGCTAGCTCCTTACCCTAAACCTAACCAAAACCCAATTCAAACATAAACTCTAAAACCAAGTCTTGATCCTCACAAAGAGACAGTTAACTTAGTCCCCATCAGTATAGTAAAAGTCAGAATTTTGTCCCCATGTGGATGGAAAAGCACACACTCACACGCGCGCGCACACACACACTCACACGCACGCACGCACGCACGCGCGCGCGCGATATTCCTCTCAAATGCGGGTATCCGGTTTTGCACTTGTTTTCATCCAAACTTTGCAAACATGGTCGGGAGTTGCAGAAGACTATGGGGCGACACATACACAGACACACAAAACCTACAAACAAGGTTGCGGCAGAGGACTAGCTGAGCGGTGGGATCGAACGGGAGGACTGCGGCTCGCGCTCGAGTTTCGTAGGCGCATCCAGTTTGAACCCAACTTTGAATTTGACCAGCGAAGGTGGGGGTTGGGTGGGTCTGGGTCATACCCATAGGTCATACCAGACAGCACAATTACATTCGCTCAGCGTTAACGTTGTATCTGTTAAACGTTTATCATATTACCATGCAAGCCAGCCATTCCACCCAGCAACATATCCAACTTTGATAAAACCACAGCCTCCAGGCAAAAACGACAAGTGCGCTAGCTAGCTAGCTAAAATTAGCAGAAGACGACGACGACAAAAAATGAGCCGCACCGACTTACACAAAAAAATAACACATAAAACGGGCCTTACAACGTTTGTGTGCTTTTGTCAAGACTTACCTCCACGGTCCCATGTTGACTAAAATCCCACTGCTGATCCACGGTCTCGGGCTTCCACATGAGTGAGGGCACTCAACAGCACAGCGTGCAACGAACGGCCTCTGACGTCACACACCGAGTGCAAAGGAGGTTGCCAGGTTGACTGATATCACCCAAGTACATTTTACTTGCATATTTCAACTAATAAAGTTAATGGAGTAGTTTAGTGAATATTACTTGGAATAAAGAGTAAAATTTATATGCAAAATTGAGGATACATTCTTACAAACAAACACCAAGTAACATACCACATGAAAACCGACATTTTAAAGTAAAATCACTCAAATGTTATTTGTTTGTAGAATTATATATATAATTGAAGTAATAATTACAGGGACAAAAAGTCATTTTTTTCAGTGTGGGAGGAAGCTGGAGTACCCAGAGAGAACCCACGCTGACACAGGGAGAACATGCAAACTCCACACAGAAGGGCTCCCACACCCGGGATCGAGCCGGCAACCCTCTTGCTGTGAGGCGACGGTGCTAACCACCACACCACCGTGCCGCCCAGGCAGACATTATCAACAAACAAAACACAGGCAGACAATATCAAGACTAACATTATTGTAACAAAACATTTTTAGCCCACAGTTAAAGAGTTAAAAAGATCAATGAACCAAAAGCCCCCGGGAACAGGCATCAGATTAGGAGCAGTATTTATGTATGGGTACATGTCTGATTTGTTTTTAACCAATGTTTGAGGTTTTTTTTAAAGAGTAAGTAGTTGTGATGGTAGCTTGTTCCAGGTATGTGTACCTCTTACAGATACCACCATTTGACTGAATTTAGTCCCACGCCTAGGTACATTACAGTCTCCTCTGGTTAGAGCTCTAGTTCTTTGTCCATAATTGTTTTTTTTCTGGATGAAGTCACTCCGTGGTGGGGGGGCAAGACCGTTTAAGACTTTAAAAATGAGACAAACATCCATAAAAATTTGGTAGCTATCCAGGTCAAGAATGTTAAACTTTTTCAAAATATTACAATAATGAAAATGAAAAGGTTTCCTATACAAGATTTTAATTGCCTTCTTGAAGAGAGACTTGATTGGTTTTAAAAGTACATTCTGTTGCATGTGTCCAAGTTCAGAAACAATAATTTATGTGTGAAAATATCATGGCATGCATATAGATGTCTTGGAGGTAAGGAAAGGTCTTATATGATGGAAATTTGACAGGTTGAATTTAATAATATTTGTGACTTTTTTAACATGTGATTTAAATGATAAATTTGTGTCAAAGACCACTCCAAGATATTAAAACTCTTCTATTACATCAAGGCTCTCTCCATTGACCACTACACATGGTCGGTCGCCCTCTGTTGAGTGACGGGAGAAAAACATGCATACAGTCTTTTTAGTGTTGAGGTGCAAACAAGATTCATTAAGCCAGTGAACTACAGGTACCAACGCTGCTGATAATATTGCAGCAGCTTCTTGTTTTGATTTTGCATGGACATATAAAACTGTATCATCGGCATATAATTGCAAATTAACATTTGGACAAACTTTAGGTAAGTCATTTACATAAAGACTTAACAGAATCGGACCCAAAATGGAACCTTGGGGTACCCCAGCTAAACAGCTGAGGGGAGGTGACTGAGTTTCCAATCTGAACAGTTTGTTTTCTATCTGATAGATACGTTTTCATCCAGTAGAGTGTGCCATCAGAGAAATTGAAGAGGGACAGTTTTGAAAGAAGTATGTTATGGTTTAGTGAGTCAAAAGCTCTTTTTAGGTCCAAAAAAACAGCTCCTACAAAGGCACCGTGATCCAATAAACCCTTTAAGTTCTCATGAAAATAACAAATTGCTGTGTTGGTTGAGTGGTATTTACGAAAACCAAACTGCATTGGATGGAGTGGGTTGTGCCCATTGTTAAGATGGTCTGTTAACTGCAATGCAACCCATTTCTCAGCCACTTTTGATATAACTGGCAAGATAGTTATCGGCCGATAGTTCTCCAGTTTGGTCTTATCACCAGCCTTTAGAACTGGTAACCTTGGCAATCTTCCAGGTGGATGGCACTCTACCCTGTTTTATGGACAGAATTATTAAGTGTGCAATTGGGTGTGCAAGAGCCTCTCTATGATGTTCTATAAAGTTACTGTCCAGTCCAAAGGCATCTCTAGCTTTAGAACTTTTCAGAGATGAAATTATTTTTAAAACCTCAGGAACAGTTATTTCCCTTAAACTAAAAATTGGCTTTCTGTCATCTAGAGGGTTACGTGGAGTGTCTGGACATTTGAAATTCATTGTCAACTCCTCAATTGAATGTATGAAAAAATTGTTGAAACTAGTCGCAATAATATCTAAGTCATTTAATAAAGTGCCATTCACCTGAAGCTGCATGTCATTGGATGTTATGTTTTTATTTCTTCCTGTTAGCTTATTTAATTGTTCCCATATCAGTTTTCAATTGCCTTTTGCTCCATCTATCATTTCAATAAAAAAATCTGCTTTAGCTTTGCGAATCTGTTTTACCACTTTGTTTCTAAGTGATGTAAAAATTTGTCGGTCACAAATGAGCCCTGTTTTTAGAGATTTTTTCAGTGCATTATCGCTTTCTTTCATCAATTTGTGAACATCATCCATCAGCCAAGGTAGTGTCTTTTTATGCTTTTTGAATTCCACTTTTTTTGTGAAGCGATCCAGAACTTGCATAACACACTCAGAGAAAGTGTTACAGCTGTCCTCAACTTGGTTATTTGTGAGTAGATTAGACCAATCATACTCTTGCAAAGCATTCTTCAAATTTTGTTGTTCACTCTTAGATATTATATGATGGCTGCTAACTCTAATAGGGCTAGTAGGACGTTTCCAGTTGATTTTTCTTGAGCATAGAATGAAATTATGGTCAGAGAGCCCAGACAAAAGATTAAAACTTTTGCTAATCCTATCAGGTTTATTTGTTAATATTAAATCAGTTGTTGTTTTAGATATACTGGTTATTCTTGTTGGACCTTGAATAAGTTGAGAAAGGTTGTGGTTATCTGTTAGTTGCGTCAGTTTTTTTCTGTCAGATTTACTGTCCCAATTAATATTAAAATCACCTAAAAGAATAGTTTCCTTTTTGAAGTCACAGCATTTTAGAATAGTTTTAAACTGATCATAAAATGTATTTTTAGAGGAAGGAGGTCGGTACAGACATATCAGAGTAAAAGACATTTCAGGGGAAATAGTTATGTTGAGACCAGTACATTCAATGTCTATTTCTGCTGGCCATTCAATTAATTTACACTTTAGACAGTCCTTTACATAGACCAATAATCCACCCCCTCGTCCTATTCCCCTGTCACTTCTAAACACATTGTATCCTGAAATATTGATGGCAGCTGTTGGTGATGAATTAATGAGTGAATGATGAGTGAACCACACTGTAACAAAATTGCTGTAATATCTACAGTAAAATTTTACAGTATCTTCTTGTTTTGTCATTGTACAATGTTTAACTGTATACCGCAATGCATTATGGGTAAAAAAAAATTACAGTAACCTGCTGCATAACTTCCCGGTTAAATATTGTACAATTTACAGCAACTGTGTTCTGGCATGTAGATTATGTGTATTACAGGTAAATACTATTCGGATTTTGGCGGTTAGAACTTCCGAGAGGGGAGGAAGCGATGGCGGAGCCTGTATAGTCACCGGAGCAAGGCTAAGAATTCAGAGGATTGGTGAGTAATATTTGTTTCAGTGACTGTAATTTTCCATAACTTTAGCTAAGACAGATATAGCATTTAGCAAGAGGGCAGTCTGCATCGTCTTCACATCGCATTTCTCCGATAAACAGGCAACATTACAGCTAAGGTAACATGCTGGTAACATTTATGCACTCGGCTGCAGAACGGGGATTGGGGTAATGTTGATGTTGGCAGAGAAAGTTGTATTCGGTTAAGCAGAGGGAAAGAGCCGAACAGCTGGCCAGAGAACAAGCAACCACTGCACGTCCATGAATGGGGGCTAACTGGTGGTGTTGTTGTGGACACTGCACGGCAATGGCAACAGTTTCGCAGCAGATAATGTCTAATTTAGGGGCTTCGATTTCTGGCCCCGTTCGTTACTATGGCATGAAAAAAACATGCCGTCGGATGGATCTAAACTGCTCGAAAACGGCTCCGAGCTCCACCAAAATTGTCTGGGTGAGTCTATGAGCGTATTTAATCCTAAAAATAAGGTCCAGGTGTCAAAAAAACGAACTTCTGCTTTAGTTCCTCTTTAAAACAATTTTCCGTCTTTCCGAACCTGGGTTAAACACCCCCACCTCGCGCTCCTCTCCTCTCCTCTCGTCTCCTCCGGCATGTGTCGCATATTAACAGGATTATTTATTTATTAATTTATTTCAGTTCAAATTTGGCTTTGCTGGAGTGCTTCATGAACTGTGGTTCTGTGTTTTGAGAGCTGTGCCTCCTTCTGACAGTCACCCAGCCGAACTGCTGCTGCAGCTGCAGGACAGGTCCTCTGCTAACATAGACACAGTCCCGTTAGTTAAAAATAATAAAGTAATAATCTACCATGTCTTGTGTTTTGCAACTTGTGCATCATATTTTTACAGAGCTGGAGGGATCCACACACAGTGAGCACCACCACTGAAGCCCACGGTGTCCAAACACAATTGAAGGGGATTTTGAGGTAAAAACATTTTGTACAATTTACAGTTTAAACTGTGACAACGCAATATGAAAACACCCAATGCATAAGGTTTCTTTTCTTTGGATGCAAGTTACAATGTGTTACTGCCACATAACGTTCGTCCCCCTGGGTTTGTTACAGCCAGTAATGTTAATCTCATTTAGAAAAATAAATAAAAACACTAAATTGACCTTTGTCTAACTTCATGTGAAAAGTGGTGACACTAGACATTCTCTGTCTGTTGTTCAACACCCTAACTCAGGGACAGAAGGGCAGGTTGGCCCATATTTCACATTTGGTCAGAAACTAAATTAGTCACCCTAATCTTGGGTGCCCACCTTGAAGCTGTGCTAATAGTATAGATGTTTCTGTACTGCTGAGTGGAAGATGTGTGTGAAATATCCACGTTTTAGCAGCATCCATATCTGAAACATTGCCTGCTGTCATGGAGACCACTTAGTGTTGTATCAGTCAGCTTTACTGGCCAATCATATCAACACATAAAAGGTTAATGTAAATGTTGTAAAGTATTGCAAAGACAAAGACCATATCTAGGACACATTAAGGAAACAGTTTATTGTGGATAGGCTTATGTGGAAAGCAACAAGATAAAAAAACATTAACATATAAACCATATGTTTGTTTATGTTTAGGTGAAGTGCTCACATCAAAGGAGTGGATGCTGAGCATCGAGGGGCAGGTGGTTGTGCCTCCACACCCCAACTTTTCGGCAGGACTGGCAGCGCAGTTTTTGTGCTACTACAACTTCAATCTGGTGTACCAGGAGCAAGCTGCATGCACCCTGGAATTCATCCAAAGGTAAGTAGATGCCTGTAGCACTTGTTAAGAGGCCGTCGCTATGTTTCACTAGTCTGTAAGACCAACCGCTTTCTGAAGTCTTTTATCCCCTCTGCCATTCGTCTTTTAAATTCTTTATAATGCTTTTTCTTTTATTCTTTTACTAGGTTTATATTACATAAGGAGTATTTGATTCGATTTTTATTGATTACCAACCCTCCCATTGCTGATTCCCCTGTACTCCTTGGCATTCTTCTGAACTGATTTTTCTTTGTATTTGTCCCTTTTACCTTCCTTGTGTATTTTGTGTGGTTGCAAGCTGTTCATAAAAATTGCCCCTGGTGGGATTAATAAAGTTGTCTGTATCTGTGTCTGTAAGTTTGCTATCATGACAACTGGACAAGACATTAACAAGACATTATTTTGACTTGTTGACTTGACAGTTTTTAAGTTATTAACATACAGTCTTGTGGCAAGAAATACAAACTACCCTTTTAACTGTTATGACCCTACATAATGTGTGTGCGTCAGTGTTTCATTGCATTGCAGAGATATTTTCTATTTCAGCTTGCCTATGTGCCTGGATTGGCCTGCAAAAATGAAATGAAGAAATAGCATAATTTTTGTTGCAGATTTGCCCATGGAAGGTCAAAGGAGTGGCTTGTATTGTATGAACTGATTGATTCTGCTGGCTTGTCAATCAGCTGTGAGCACAGTTTTTCATGAAGTTTTGTTATTTTCTTATTTTAGATGTTTCGTTGGAATCAACCCCAGCAGTGGCACGAAAACAGCAAAGCTGAAGAACACCATCAATCCTCATGTCTTGTCCCTGCTGAGGCGGCTGATGGACTATGAATGGCTTTCTGCTTAGGATCCAAAAGATAAGGACTGTTCTACATTGTTTGATGATGTTCTTTTATTGTTTAAAAGCAATGTGTTGTTTTAAGAGCTGCAGAACAAACTGTCTTTGTTCAACCTGAACATTTGCACTCACATAAAAACACAAATACAACCAGGGAGTTACATTCAGCATGCACAAGAATGCACACACACTACAGTCACACTCTCACAAGCAGCCTGGGATCCAGGTAAACCTAGTGTTCAGTGTTCAGCCAGTGTCATGGCGAGATGCAGACAGCTGGCAGACGTGTTTCCCAAATATGCATATGCCTTGTTTTTGTATTTCTGCACCACAGTTAATAATTTTGGACTCAGGTTTGCATCTATATGTTTGGATATTTTGGGATGAGATAGCTTGGTCTCTCAGCCTAAGTGTACATAGCTACTCCTGTAAAGATGCTCCAGGTAAGGAACAGGGTTGGTCACTGAGTATTCATTCAGCAGAATAACAGTCAAGCCTCACATGGTTTATCTGATGAGGACTGTTCTCCATTTTGTGATTATGTTCTGTTATTGTTTAAGGGATAGTTCAAATAAACAATTTGACAAAATGTTGAACTATCCCTTTCATTTTTCTTCATGTTACTGTACACGCATCTTTTGCACATCTGTTCAAAAAAAAAAGAATGCTCGAAGTTTTAATAAAAGTATTTTGTAGCAGCTCTGACACTGTGTTATTATTTGTTTCATTCACAATCTGCATAATTTGCAAAGCAGCTAATGTAAAAACCATTATTAACTGTAAAAACATTTTACAACAACATATTGTATTATTTATTTACAGGTATTTACTGGCAACTTTAGTTGCCAGGTAAGTAGTGTAATTTATTAGAATACAAGAAACAGTTGTAAACTAGATTACATTGAATTGCTGTTTTCTAAAAAAGAATACAGTACGCAACTGTAATTTATATACAGTAAAAACTTGTAAAAAAAAAATTACAGTAATATGTTGTAATATATTTTTACAGTAATTAACTGCGATTTTACAATACTTAGCTGGCAACTTTTTTGCCAGTTATTTACTGTGAATTCTATAGTCAATTCTTTACAGTGCAGCTTTCAGATATGCCTAATAAATCAATGTTGGAATCTGTTAGTAGGTGTTCAATTTGTTCGGTTTTGCCTACTATACTACGAATGTTAACATGGCCAAGGAGAAGTCCTTTTGGCTTAGACCGTGAGTCCCAGGTGAGTTTAGCATTATTAAGAGTCTGAAAAAAGTGCATTTTGCGTTGTTTCCTTATCGCCGGATTCAAAGATTTCAGTCTGACTGTTGAAGTGGAGCGTTTGTTCCCAGTTAATGTTGTAATAGGTGAAGATATGATTGAGTTACACTAACGGGTGGTGGACACAGATCCTCTCTGTAGCGATGCCGAGGTGGATTGCAGCTCGCGTAGTGGCCCAGTGTCACAGACACGCGTGGTTCCCCGAAAGGGTGGACCCCGTTGAGGACAACTCCAGTCAAAATTAGGAGTTACGTGAACCACCAATGTCTCAGGAAGCCGTGCCGCTCCCGGAGGTAGCCATGCATGCTATCCTTGCACATGCAGCTGCATCTGACCCCACGCGCCCCAGAGAGGCAGCACGGAGAGGCTCCACGCCGGCAGCGCCCGGACCATCCAAGCGCACAGCGCAGCGCCAGGGAACAATCCAGTTGGAGCCGTGAAAGCATGCAGCAAGCCAGGCGGGTCCACAGACGGACAGGTCGGGAGTGCAGCCGGTACCAGCGCCAGCAATGATGGAGCAACCACGGAGGCCGTCCCGACCAGGCCAGAGGACACGACACCACGGGGCACCACCAGCACCAGAGGCGCGGCACGGAGCAGGCCCATCACGCCGAGCGGAGATGCCAAAACACTACCCAGCAGGTCAGGTCCTGGATTTAGTTCTATGTCTCCAGCCAAAAGTAGGACTGTTAACAGCCACAGAATGTCTTTTGACTGAGTGCTTGATGTTGTACTCCGGTGTGGTTTGGCGTGGCCATTGTCGAGTAGTGTGTTAAAGATACAATGTTGGCTCACCGTTTGGGCAAGGTGTATTTTGCCGTCATGCCAGGTAGTATAGCAGCAGCGGACAGAGAGCAGGAAAATACATCCACGGAGAAACAAACAGAGAATGCAGTTGTTTGCTTACAGTGATCCCGTTGCATCAGATTCTTATTGTTCTTTTTGCTGCCCTGATCAGGTAGGGGATTGACAAGATTGACGGGATGTTTTTTGCGTAAAAGTTTTGCAGGACCTGCCAGCCTGCAGGTACACACCGCCATCTTGTCATGTCCTTTCATAACAGTGCCCAAGCAATAAACAGGACAGACAATAGGATTTTATTTATTTTTACACTACATTTTTACTGAATGCTGACCGAATACAGTTTATATAGCTATAACAAGTCGCTGGGTTTGGTCAAAAATGTACATTTTTGACCAAACCCGGCCCGAACCATCCGGCACCATCGGGCTTGGATCGCCACACTCCAGTGTGTGTATGTGTCCCCTATAGAGGCCTATCTGAATTTCTGTCTTTGAGAGATATTATTTTGTTATATAACTGAATTTTAAATATATTAAAATTTGAGTAAACTGCAAGTATCATTTAAGTAGGGTCGTGGCCGGCCAAGTGCCCTTTTTTTTGGAAATCAAACTATGGTCACCCTAGGTAACGGCCCACAAACCTCATCGCACTTTAGGGACTGTTCTTTACTTTTGAAGGGACTGTTCTTTACTTGTCAGGGGAGGAGGGTGGCTGGTTGATTTTTATTCTATTTTTTAATTTTATTTTGATCCCCCCCTATGTTAATCACTTATAGATGCTGTTTCTGAAGTATGAAAAAGTCAATAAGTAATTTATTCCACTGAAATATCAGAGCGCCGAGGGATGGTTCGCCCAGGGCGTAAAACTAGCCAAGACCGCCTCTGATAATTATGAATGTAGCCTAGTTTTAAAATTAATTTGTGGCATGTTGTCTTGTAAGGTGTGTGGCATCATGGTGGCTGCAGATGGGACAGAGGATGAGATGATTCACTGTTTCAAGGCAGAACTACTAGTACACTGTGGGGCAGTAAATAGTAAATACTGGTGATTTACAAAAACACCAAAAACTATTTTTACTGTTAAAGTTTGTTACTGTAAATAATACAGTCCTTTATTTGTAATACTATATAAAAAATATACATTTTTACTGTAAAGACAAGTTTACATAAATGTTTCTGCTGTTTAAATTTTTTTTAAAAATACAGTATTTGTATTTTCAAATTTGGCTGAGATTTTTTTTTTCTTTTATTAAGAGCCTCCTTCAAATAGTAGCCTGCCCCTATTTGTACCCTGGTCCCAAACTAATTTTTTGTTAATAGTAGCCCCGGCTACTATTTGAGGAAATATGATATGTATGTAACATACAGTCACTGGCCACTTTGTGTACACCTGTGTAATCTAATGCAATCCAGTAGAACGACTATACCATGATTTTTACCCTGAAGCTTATAAATTTTCGGTTATTGTTGACATCGTCTAGAAAGTGGTGATTCTACTTTGTTTATCATTGAGGTCATAGTGAATAGTGGTGGTGTACTGGGGTGGCCTCCTAATTTTCTCTAATTGAGGGGGACAAAATATTAGGAACACTTTTAAATATATTGCACTCCAGTACACCAACACCACCCACTACGACCTCAATAATAAAGTAGAATAATCACCTTTCTGACAAAAGCTGAAAATGTAAAAGCTTTGTAAACGTAGAATGTGTGGCAGAGCTGGGGGGTATTACAGAAAGCGGGTTATGTGAAAACTCAGAGTAAGTTAACCCTGAAATAAGGGAAACTCTGGGTTTTCAGTTCCAGAAAGAGAGGTAAATCAAACTCTGAGTCAATCACCATGGCAACTGACTCTGTGAACCTAACCTGCTCACTACCAGGTTTTCTTTAAGAAACCCTGAGTTCACCCTGTCTCCTCCCTACTGAAGCAAGCTGGCAGACAGACATGTGTTGTCCGTAAGTAGGAAATCCGATTGATATCGAGGCAATATTAATTCATAATGCCTTACGCCAGGAGAGGATCTTCAGACCCTGTTTAGATGTGCTGTCTTTCCCAAATGAATATCTGTTTGAACAGTACTGTTTCTCATTAAATTCAATCATTTACCTGAACAACATTCTCCAGCCACACATATCAAATGTGACACACCGTAGACGTGCCCTCATTGAAGCAAATGTGTGTTGTGTTTTTTTGCGAACGGTAGCTTTTTATACAACATTAGTGATGCAGAACACATCGGAAAGGCCACGGTGGGTAGAGCTGTCAGAAAGGTGACACTCGCTCTGAAACGCCTGCTGCCCATCGTGGTGGTGTTCCCTGGGCACAAACCTCTGAGGAACATAAAAGAGGAGTTCCACAGGATTGCAGGTAACTAATGTAGAAATCAGTTGAAGTCAATGACAATATTCTAAAATTCTATTCTGTATTTTATATTATATTTAATATTATGTTAGAGACTTTGTGCTGCAACCTCAGACTGAGATCAGTAATTAGCTATTATTTTGCAGAGCTTCCCAATGTCTTAGGGTGCATATATGGCACCCAAATACCCATCACTGCTCCAGCATAAAATGAGGGGGACTATGTTAACAGGAAGTCCTTCCACAGCATTAATGTTCAGGTACAGCAGTGACAGACTATACATCACAATATACTGCAACTAACATGTCATCCTCTGCACTGTCAAGATCATATGTGATGCAACACACATAATCACTAATGTGCAGGCCAAGTGGCCAGGCTCCGTCCACGATTCCCGGATCTTCCGCAAGTGTAGCCTGAGCATTCAAATAAACACAAGAAGTTTGTGCTGTAGAAAAGGATCAACACTCAGTGAATACCCTCCTAAGCCCTATGATAAGCTATTATGGCAAGGCTTAACTATACAGACCAATGAGCAGTGATAACTAACATGTCTTTGGGGTCATCGGGTGGGAACCTCCTTTCACCGGTGTTTCATCTAGTTGGTCCCACGACACCTCCAGGAGGCTAGACAGTGATCTCTGGCGTCCCAGAGACACTCCAGGTCTCATGGAATGCCAGGTCTCACTGCTCTCCACACCACAATAATCTCCTTAACCTTACACAGCTTTCTCAGCCCAAACAGCACTGCCACCTTCAACAAACCCAGGCTCCATACATTCAAGCTCCAGGCAGAAGTAGAGCTGATACTACCTTTCCTAGCACAATCACCATGCTCTAATTCACATGCTACATAGCATAACTACAATATAAGCTAAAGTTAAAAGAGATAAATGAACTCACAAGATCAGCAAACACACTCACCTTGCAGCATGGTCTCAAACAAAAGGGATTCAAATAGGCCACTCCCACCCTTAAATACCCTTCCTCTTCCTGGATTTCCTCCTGAGAGGAAGTGGATCTCTCCACCTGATCCCAAGGAGTTATGTGCCCTGCTTAGTAGTTCCCCCTGCTGGCCCCCAACTGACATTATTTCTTCTGTAGTAGATGAGCTGGCTGATTCTTATGGCTTCATCTGACATTTCCTTCACTGTCTTCTTCAAACTCTGTCCCCGCACTCCGAGTTCCCCCAGGAGCGAGACAGCTGATCTTGCTATGAATCCCCTACACCCCACTTCCACTGGGCAAATCCTAGTCTTCCATCCTCGCTGCTCAGCTTCTGCTCCTAAATCTGCATATCTAAGCTTTTTCCTTTCATAGGCTTCTTCCACTGAGTCTTCCCAAGGAACTGTTAGCTCAATGAAATAAACTATCCGTTGACTCAGTGACCACAACATTATGTCCGGCCTTTGCTTGGTGCAAACTATTTCCTGGGGAACAACAAGCTTTCCCCCTAAATCTCCTTGCATTTCCCAATCACAAGCACCTACTAGGCGGCCACACCCCTGCCTCCTTACTAACTTATCCCTTCTGTATTTCTCTCCCTCATGGACAAACTGAATTGCTAAACTCCGATCCTTAACACCTTCTGAATTCACCTGTCTTTGTTTCCCTTCGATGCCTGCAGCTAAACATTTCAACACCTGGTTATGTCGCCATGTATATCGGCCTTGTGACAAGCTAACCTTACAGCCTGACAAAATATGCTTTAAGGTTGCGGTACCTGAACACAATGGGCATGATGGGTCCTCATTTACCCACAGTTTTAGGTTCTGGGGGGTTGGTAACACATCGTATGTAGCCCCTACCAGGAATCTAATACGATTCTCCTCCATACTCCACAGGTCCCTCCAACTAAGCTTCCTCTTCTCTACACTTTCCCAATTCAACCACTGTCCCTGTTTAGGCTGGGCCACAACCTTAGCACCCCTTACTATCGCCTCCTGTCTATGTATCTGTTCTACAACCAGCTTTCGTTTATCTTTGAGACCTGCTGTATTCCATACCGGTTTGCCTGAGCCAAGCCCCAGGCCTCCCCGGCCAAACTGAACATTACCTACAATCTCCGCATGCCTAAGAGCTGCCTCTGCCTCCTGAACTGCTGATCTTGGGTTCCACTTCCTCCCCTTGGTTGGATTTGGAACCACACTCCTGACTACCACGTCCTTACTCCCAGATAACAAGAGCTCTGTCCTGACCTTGGTACATTTAAATTCCTCTGTTAAACTAGATACTGGCAGCTGAATTATCCCTTTTCCATACAATGCAACACTACTTAGGCACCTAGGAACGCCCAACCACTTCCTAATATAGGAGCTAACCGACCTTTCAATTCTCTCCACAACGGATATTGGAATTTCATAAATTGACAATGGCCACATTAACCTACGATATAGCCCAAATTGTAAACACCACAATTTCAATTTTCCTGGAAGTTCTGATTTATCTATTCTATCCAATCCTTCAGCCACATTTTTTTCTAAATTTCACCACCTGTTCCTTATCATTCAACTCTACATTGTACCACCTACCTAAGCTCTTTACTGACTTTTCCCTAATTGTTGGGATGTCCTCATCATCTATGACAAACTTCTTATCACTTAACTTCCCTCTACATATCGAGATGCTTCTAGACTTACTAGGCTTAAGGGCCGTCCACACCAAGAACTATAACTATAAATATAACTATAAATATACAGTTTTAAAAATCGTTCTAAACTCAAGTGTTTGGCAGCGTCCACACTACAACTATAACGACAACGATAGTGGTGGACAATATCGTTTGGATCACTTTCAGAGCGATTTGATGAACGATAGAAACACTGACAGCCAATCAAAATCCATCCGAAATGACAGGTCGAGACGTTCATCACATCATGTATACCCACTAAGAAAGCTCCAGGATTTCCATACACCCACTTAAACATGTGCAAAGATCCGTAACAATATAGTTTTGTGACAGAACCTTAACTTAAGTGATTTTGTTTAGCAAATGCCGGGTAAATAACTGCTAACGCTCACATTCACACCTACAGACAATTTAGAGTTATCAATTAACCTAGTGCCCAATCTGCATGTATTTGGACTGTGGGAGGAAGCCGGAGTGCCCGAAGAGAACCCACGCTGACACGGGGAGGACATGCAAACTCCGCACAGAAGGGCTCCCACACCTGGGATCGAACCGGCAACCCTCTTGCCACCCGGACCACGCCATATCATCCCCAAAATGATGGACTCAGAGCGCTTTAACCAGACCCTGAAGCAGATGCTTCAGAAGTTTCTCAATGACAGTGGTACAGACTGGGATCAGTGGCTGCCATACCTCCTCTTTGCATACAGGGAAGTACCCCAAGCCTCTACTGGCTTCTCTCCATTTGAACTTTTCTACGGGCATGAAGTACGAGGGCCTCTCTCGCTGCTGAGGGAGATTTGGGAGGGAGACAGGAGGAAGGTGGAATCTGTTAACATTGTATCCTATGTTGTCCAGACTGGAGAAAATGAGTGAGCTTGCCCAATCACACATGGCAGAGGCCCAGTGACAGCAGAAGTTCTGGTATGATCAGGCAGCCCGGCAGAGATCCTTCAACTCTGGACAAAAAGTGCTAGTGCTCCTCCCCAGTAATAACAACAAGCTGTTGGCGAGGTGGCAAGGACCGTTTGAGGTCTTAAAGAAACTCGGGCCCAGCACATACCAGGTAGCAACCCCAGGGCAGCCACGCCCTAGTAAGGTACTGCATATAAATCTCTTGAAGGAGTGGGTGCAGTGGCCTGAAAGAAAGGCAGAAGTGATGCTCATCAGAAGTGTGTTGGAGGACGAGGAAGTGGACGAGCAATACTTACCACCTGCTGGTGCTGGATTGTGACCTCAGTCACCTCCCAGAAGATAAACAGCTTCAGGTGAGATCAATCTGTAATTCAAAAGTGTTTCAAGAGAATCCTGGGAGGACAAATATTGTTGAACATGACAATGTTGTGAGAGAAGGTGCCTCTGTGAGACGAATGAGTTACAGGATCCCTGAACGCCTGCTGTCCTCACTGTAAAAGGAGATTGACCTGATGCTGTCTCTGGGAATCACTGAGGCTTCAAAAAGTGAGTGGTGTAACCCAGTGGTCCTGGTGCCAAAAAAGGATGGCAGCATCAGGTTCTGCATTGACTTCAGGTACCTGAATTCAGTTTCTCAGTTTGATTCTTATCCAACATCAAGAATTGATGACCTGCTTGAACGGCTGGGAAAAGCCAAATACTTGACTACAATAGATTTGTGCAAGGGTTATTGGCAGGTTCCACTCACTGAGCAGTCCAAGGAGCTGACAGCCTTCAGAACACCATGGGGTCTCTTCAAGTTTACGGTCCTGCCATTTGGGTTGCACGGTGCTCCAGCAACCTTCCAGAGAATCATGGACCAGGTACCAAGTGATTTCTCTGGTTTTGCTGCAGCATATCTGGATGACATTGTCATTTACAGTACCACCTGGGAGGAGCACCAGGTACATCTGCGTGCTGTCTTGGAGCATCTCCACTCCGCCGGGCTGACCATCAATCCATCCTAGTGTGTCTTTGCCGCTGCCGAGACAGAGTACTTGGATTACATCATCAGAAATGGGGTGATACGGTCACGGGTAAACAAAATCCAGGCCATTGAGTCATATCCTTTGCCACAACCAAGGAAGCAGCTCCGGTCCTTTATGGGCATGGCAGGCTTCTATCCAATCCAATCCAATCCAATTTATTTATATAGCACATTTTAAAAGTTTATCAAAGTGCTGCACAGTGATTTATAATACAAGACAAAATGGTTAAGAAAAGCATAATGAGGATTAAAATAAAGATACAGATAATAATGATAAAAATAATTTAAAAATAATGAAAAGAAGAAATAGATCGATTTAAAAAGAAAAATAAGAAAAAGTCATAAAACATATTAAAAATACAATAAAATTAGAATAAAAAAGACAAACAGAACAGAGATCAGACATCACACAACTCTCACGCTGAGTTAAAAGGCAAAGAGTAAAAGTAAGTTTTAAGACGTGATTTAAAAGTAAGAAGGGTGGGGGACAACTTTATTTCTAGTGGTAGCTCGTTCCATAGTTTAGGCCACCACAGAAAAAGCTCGATCACCTCGTGTTTTTAATCTACTCTTTGGGACAATGAGCAAGAGCTGTTTAGCTGACCTCAAAGATCGTGAGGGAGTATAAGCAATTAAGAGGTCTGAAATATATTGTGGAGCTGATCCGTTTAGTGCTTTAAAAACAAACAATAAAATTTTAAAATTTATTCTAAGATGGACTGGAAGCCAATGAAGAGAAGCGAGGATGGGGGTGATGTGTTCATGTTTTCTGCTGCCTGTTAAAAGGCGAGCAGCAGCATTTTGGACCAGCTGCAAGCGTGCCAGGGAAGCCTGGTTTACGCCGAGATAAAGTGCATTGCGGTTGTCCAAACATGTGGAAATAAAAGCATGAATCACTCGCTTGAAATCACGAAAAGATAGAACAGATTTAATCTTGGATAAAAGCCTTAGATGATAAAAACTGTTTTTTACAACAGAGTTAATCTGTTGGTCCAATTTAAAATCACTGTCAAGCTTTACTCCAAGATTAAAAACTATCACTGCTTTATACCACAGTTCTCTGCCAGGGCAGCTCTACTCACAGACCGGGCTGGATCCCGGTGTCCAGATCAGGTCCAGCGGACAGAGGAGGCAGTGGCAGCTTTCCACAACATCCAGCAATCATTAAGTAAGGGACCCATTGTGTACAGTCCAAACTTTGATGAACATTTCATTCTGCAAACCGATGCTTCCGACAGGAGTCTGGGGGCTGTGCTTCTTCAGGGACTGCCAGGGGGCCGCCATCCAGTTGCCTACATCAGCTGAAAACTGTTCCTGAGGGAGGTTCGGTATTCAACAGTGGAAAAAGAGCCACTGGCCATTAAGTGGGCTCTCGACTCTTTGTGGTACTCCTGGGTAGAGAGTTCACCCTGGAGACGGACCACAAGGCGCTTCAGTAGATGGAAATGATGAAGGATACCAACGGAAGGATCACCCGATGGTATCAGGTGTGTCATTCTGCCTTTTCTCTAGGTACCACAGAATGAACACTTAAAGCAGTTGTAGCGGCTTACACTGTTTATTAACACAACTCATTAACTCAGTCAGAAGTCAAGTACAATTCCTTTGCCAGCTTCCTGTTGTGTGCCTCATTCTAACATGTCCATGTGGAAACATAAACCAGATAACAATACTATTGTTACATCCTTTTTCTTTTGTTTTTTAAGTGTACTCCCTTTTCTCAACTTAACCATATTAACAAAATATTATAAACAAAAAAATGTGTTAATTCTCACTGCTTAAATTAACAAAATATTATTGTAGCAGCATAGAGGTGCTTATCCTTTGTGATTTGCCACTGTTAATAATGAGTGCTGCTGGTGGCTGCTGGTGGCCGCTGATGAGGTGGGCCAGTATAAAAGCGGCAGTCCACCCACCAGTTCATTTTTTGCGCCTCTGTCACCTCTGCATCACTTCCGGGTCAGCTGTCATTTGATCCGACAGGGCGACTGCCTGTGTGCTGCCCCCCCCGTATGAGCTGCGGCGTGTCTCTGCTGCGGCTTTGCTTTTATGGAACGGTGCCACGCAGCGGTCTTATAAACCGCTTTGTAGCTCTGCTTCAAAAAAATAGACCCTTGCTGACTCTGTTTCAGCGTCCGGTGCGGGCAGTTGCTCGGCCGCACGCCGGGGGCATGGTTCTCTATTTATATGGAGTGCATGTGTGAAAGTGTGGGTTTACACCATTATTTTTGATTATTTGTATAGGTTTATTTGTATGTTTTGTTTGGGTTGAACTTGATTCGGTCTGTTTGTGTAATTCATTTGCTAATTAATTGAATTAATTTGAAAGGTTCTTTATGTAATTAGAAAATTGTTTTGTTTTTCTGTTCTTTAGCCTTATTTTCCTTTTTGTTTGGGCTATATTTGTTTGAATCCGAATTGGGTAGTTATTGGTTAATATATTTTGTTAAGTTTAAGTTTGTGCCCTGTCCCTTTAACTATAATTTTGTTAGATTTTGCTTTGTGTTTTTGCTGCAACCCCACTAATTTGTTTTATCTTCCCCTCTTTTCAGTGGCTGGAGGCTGGTGGTGGCGGTGTTGGTGATCTGGTGTTGGCACCCTTCTGTCTTGTCTGCTGTGTTCCTGGGAGTGGGTTACTTCACTGTGTGTGTCTGCCACGTGTGTCCGGTGATATAAGTTGATTTCTTTTTTTTTGGTGAATCCTTCCCCTGCACTAGCTCCCGTCCATCAACTAGGCCTCAGCCCTGGTCAGTTTCCTTTTTCCCTCCCTGTGTGACATTTTTAATTACGGTTTTTACCCAATTTGGTTTAATAAAGTGTATTTTTCTTTTCAATTGGAACCACATCTCATGCTTCTTGAGTAAACGTACCTGTGTGCCTTGTATTGCAAAAATAATTCTCTGGGTGAAATTCCCAGGGTGGCGTTGTTGACAACCTTAGCTTGAGCATTCGTTTTTTTCCTCTCTCTTATTTTCCCCTCTTTTTCAAGGCAAGTTCACTGTATAGTCCTTCAAATGCGCTGGCCTCACAACAACTCGCCCTGACCTTGTGGTTACAGGCTGGTGTGTCACCCCAACAACACCATCAGGGGTCACAGCAGTCCCTTGAGTTTTGTGAGTTTCCCCTGTCTTTGTTCAGTGTGTTACATCAGGTACTGTGCCCCGGTCCAGTCTTAAGGCCTGAACATACTCGGGCGGAACGTATGCGGAACGGACTCCGCGGAGGTCCGCGCGGCCTCAAAGCGGACGTCCGCAAGCCCTGTGCGCGCAAAGCTCAGATTTTACGGCCGCGCGGACTCCGCTCGGCGCACAAGTGACTGCTCGGCATGTATTTTTCACATCGCGGGGATTTTTCATGGACATTTTTACAGGAAACTACAACGCGGAAGTGCGCTCAACTATGAAAGCCCGAATGACTGCGGAGCATTCCTCGCGGAGTCCGCTCCACTTATAGTACGCCCGAGTATGTTCGGGCCTTAAGGTGACGTCGATTCCTGCGAAAAACACCACCAGTATCCAGATGAACTGCATAGGACCTGTGGCCCACAGGATTTACAACATGGCCTTTTTCCAGATCTTGTGTGGTTCAAGAGGTTGAATCCTAACACGGTCACCCTGTTTGAGTGTGTCCATGTCTTTGGCTGTCCTGTTGAAATATTTGGCTTGTCTCATCTGTCTGTTGATCCATGCTTGTGTGTTATGGTGCAATGCAGGCTACAGGAGACTGTCCTTTGTTGGTATTAGAGTTCTGGTTCTCCTACACAGCAGCCTCTGAGCTGGACTTGTTGTCAGTCCTTGAGTGGGTGTGTTACGGTGATCCAACATTGAAAAATATGGATCCTCACCTGCTGCCTTGGCTTTCATCATTAGTCTTTTTGCTGTTTTCACAGCAGACTCTGCCATCCCATTTCTTTTTGGGTATCCAGGAGATGAGGTTTTGTGTTGGAACTCCCACAGCTGACCGAACCGTCGAAACTCTTGGGAAGTGTACTGCGGCCCATTATCTGAAAAGACAATGTCTGGGATACCCTGATGGGCAAAGTGAGCCTTTAGCTTTTTTATTACAGTGCTCGATTTTGTGTCTGGTTAGTAATCAACCTCCCAGAAGTTAGAATAGTAATCAGCTGTAATGAGGTAGTCTTTGTTGTCATAAGTAAACAAGTCTGTACCAACTTTGGCCCAAGGTCTGCCTGGTACCTCGTGTGGATGCAGTGTCTCTTTTTGTTGGTTTGTGTTGACTGATCTACAAACATCACATTTCCTGGCCAGTACACACATTCTCTCGCATGCCGGAGGCATCCCTCCACCCCCAGGTGACTAGAGTGAATACGGCGGGTGATCTCACACTGGAGTTTGTGTGGAATAACAGCTCTCTCACCTCTGAAGATGACTTCATCCTGGACACTCAGTTCCTCCTGGAATGAGTAGTAGTGTCTGATGTCTACCGGTGTGTCATTCTGCCTCAGAACCACAGGTACCACAGAATGAACTTTTGAAGCACTTGTAGCGGCTTACACTGTTTATTAAAGCAGCTGTGCGGAACTTTTCGTTTTTGTTGATAATAGTGCCCCTTTGGTTGAAGCGGTATGACAGCCACAGCCTGGTGTCGTAAAATTCCGACTGCAGCCAGCATTTGTTTTGGAGAGCGAGAGGATTAACTAACGTCAGGTCAGTCCAAGTAATTCATGGAAACAGCAAAATTACTCAGTAAATTCTCCTCTCGTGTTTCTGTTCTGATCTAATCTAATCTGTTGTGTATTTTGAGCTACTAAGGCTACCGTAGTAGTGTGAGCCTCAAGTTATTCTAGGTAATGTAGTAACCATTGTTGTGCTACTGGAAACAATGAGAAGCAGCCGTGTACGTTCGGTGTAAGGAGGAATAAACAGTAAACAAGTCATCTGCTGAGTCCGCATTATTATGTGAAAAGAATACTCCGATGATTTGGGAGTTATGCCCTTTCTCTATCATTTTCATATTGAGACAGCGGTTAGCATGGCACTTGTAGGAGGTCAGTACATCTTGCGCGGAGGGATACACCGGTGAGCAGCAGCTGCAGCTGACTCTGGGACAGGTACGCTAGGTCACGCGGTAAAAGCAAACAAAGAGACGACACGGATGATATTACTCACCTGACTGAAAGCTGTCCATCAGCTCCTGTAGGCCTGGGGCGTTTTTTTCCAGTTCATCTTAGGAACATGAAAAAAAGTTTCAATCACACCAGGATTAGTGATTGCTGCAAAGTTTTCATTCCTTGTGATGCACTCTCTGCGGCGGTTTTCTCCCCAACGATGGCAGCACCGAATCCCATTCTGTGCAACAAAATGGGAGCGGAGGATTCAGCCTCTCTGCTCGCCTGCTCAGCATCAAACACAGGGAGTTCCTCATCTGTATGCTCCGGCTCAAACAGGTATGGCTCTGGATCTGTGTCCGCTACAAGAAACTCTTCAAAATCGCGTTCAAAGTCGCCCATTGCAGCTACTAAAATCCAGAGATATCGCTAGGCTAAATAAACAGCTGAGTTTTGTTTACAAGCTATGTCTGTGCCTGCTCACCGGTGTATCCCTCCGCGGATCACAGCACAGGACGTACTGACCATCTATAAGCGCAATGCTAAATGCTGAGACCCAGCCAAGTTGTTAAGACACAAAAAAGACATTGATCATGTTGTCTCAATATGAAAATGATAGAGAAAGGGCATAACTCCCAAATCGTCGGAGTATTCTTTGATGTGAAGATACACAGTGAAGACATAACATAATCCTAACACAGCAAAGCTGTTACCTGCAGCCTTCGCTTGCAAAGCTAGCGCTACTAACGTTAGGTCAGTCCAAGTAATTAGTGGAAACATGCTAACATGCTAATGTTACCCTCAAGTTAGTAGTAAAGTAAGACCTGTTCATAAATGTTCTGGTGTAGCTCTGAATTTCTTATAAACTGAGGACAACTGCCTGCTGTATATTTGTGTTCATGGTCACAGTCACAGATCATTTTACATGATGCTCCTTCGTTATCCGCCATGACATCAAAAGTACAACCAAGTCCTCATAGATACATCTCTGGTAAAACTGTTAGGTGTTATGTGTTCAGCAATGCCCGTTGCGTACTGCACACTGTAAACACGGCTCCTTCTTCTTTTGTGGTTTAATCGCCGCGGGCCACTGCGGGCGAGCAGAAACACTTTCGCCTCGGGTGCCGTATTCTGGTTTGCTGACTTCCGCTGTGTGTCCGTCCCGAGCTAGGCTATGCTAAATAGCCATATAGAGAAAGGCTTTTTTGTCGCTGTTGGGTTCAAATAAATATGCGGATCTTCGGGGGGGGTGATACGAACTAGGGACAGTTTTATTAATGGTAAAAAGTTCCGCAAAGCTGCTTTAACACAACTCATTAACTCAGTCAGAAGTCACGTACAATGCCTTTGCCAGCTTCCTGTTGTGTACCTCATTCTAACATGTCCGTGGAAACATAAACCAGATAAGGGGCTGATCATTATTTAAATAGGACCGGGGTATAGTTGGGACGTGATTATGATTTTATTTTTTCCTTAAACCCCCCCCCCAAGCGTCCAAAAAAAAGTTTTGGCCCCCCCTGAGGGATTGGAGAAACATGTATGACCCCCCCCCCCCAACCATAAACATTTTTGTATATAATCACACCAGCAGTAAAGAGGGCAATAATAATGACGATTTCCATCAATAAATAGCACCGTATTTGACTTCGCCATTTAAACCTTACTCTGCCAGGTGGGGTCAGTATTGAGTTCACAAAGCTACTGTGGAACTAAATCTGGAAACGTCTTTCATTTGATTCTGACACTGTAAAATAAAGACAGATTGGGAGAGACACTGTTAGACATTGTTAGACATGTCAGACACTTTTAGAAATGTAAAATTTAGCCTAATAACATCATGCTACAAGAATTGTGAGCGCGCTTGGCGCGCATCTACATTGAAACTAATGGATTTGTGCACGTAAAAGACGCTACATGTGAACGGCCCCATATGCAGTTACCTTACATTACAGTTCCCTCAAACAATATCACGAAGCACAATACAAACCATATAAACAAGCTATCTATTAAGGGTACACTACTGATAAAATCTGAAGGTGCTTAGGTGACATTTACCCACCTGAAAGAATAAATGAAAACATTTTGCTGGTCTTCAGTAGCTTTACTCTAAGTGTAACTGCCAACTCTATACCTATACCCAACTCTGCCTATATGTCACACATACATTTGCAGTTCTACATCATGACACTGAGATCACTAGGATAATAGGGGACCTAACACTGACCGCTGTGGAAATATCATAGTATAAATGTCGTTTATCAGTAGGCCTACTGCTAATTCTCAAACCGTTTCAGTTGGACGCTGTATCTCTACTGCTCGCATGTGCCACCTTCTGGTTGTTGTTGCGCACTGCAGCTACTCCTGGATCAATTGTTTCACCCCCTTCACTGTGGCTGCGGCAGTGAAATGAGTAACATCTGTTTGTGAAATGGTTAACAAAGGACGACACAGGCTATTTCCACATATGTAATTAATTAGGCTATTATTTGTGTAATTACGAGATCTTTTCTCGTAATTATGAGATAAGGTGTCTAATTTTCTTTTTATCCAGTTAATGCAATGCGCTTCCGGGTCACGCAAGTTGGATCAAATGAAAAATCAAAATCAAATTTTAATCGTGGCCCATTTTTCGATTTGCTATTTTTGATGTGAGCATAAAATCAAAAATAAGAAAAACAAACCGTTTTTTGTATTTTTGAATATGATTATTTAACGAATAATGAAAAAACAAATCGTTTTTTCGTTTTTTGATTTTAAATTGAAAATGGAATGAACGAATGATACACGGATTTTTTTAATTCCATTCTCTCATATTCTATTTTTAATTTCAAAACAAAATCAAAACAGCGAAAAATAGGCCGTTATTTGTTTTCCGATTTTTGATTTGAAAACGAGAAATGAAATAACAAGTCGTTATCCGTTTTCCGATTTTGGATTCTAAAACGGATATGGAATGAACGAATGATACACTGATACGCATACTCGTAGTCCAGCCATCCACAAGGTTTGCTCTCACCAGTGGCTGAGAGCAGCAGCTCACTCAGCAGCCGACTCAGAGCTAGAAGTTTGTCGCGCAAGTTCTTATTCTTTGTCGACTCTGTAATAAAATGAAATTTGTCCAGTGTCTCATCCGCTTTTAAGGTCTGCAAAGACACTCTCAAATTAGCATGAAGGAAACTTTCCTTTCGATACATTGATTTCCTCATAGCAGCCATTATGCTTGAATTGTTTGTGTTCCGCGGTCGTCTTCTTCTGCTACTCTATTGGGTTTTCCGGTCAGTGACGTGTGCGCAAGTGGGAAATACCATTGTGGACCATGCAGGGTAACTTTATATAGCGGAGTATATATAAAGCATCTAGCACATCCCAGGAAAGGACAATGTCACAGCTGACTATCTATCTTGTTGTTCCATCGAGAGTCCTGAAGGGGGGAGTGTGTGATGGCCACACCCACACATGGTAATATGATTCCAAAGCATATTCACTCACCTCATTAGTTTGTGGCCTACATAAGTTGGTTTCTGTTCATTTTCTCATTTCAGTTTGCTATACAGGTTAATTTCATTCGCAATCAACATATTCAAATAATTAACATTACACAGTTAGTTTTTTGTAATCTTTTTTAAGGTAATTGTCTGTTGTATTAATCCTTTGTTTCTTTGGGCCCTATTTAGATGGTCCAAAGCGGACAGCGAAGGGCGCATAGTCCATGTCGCAAGTGTTTTTGCTATTTAGATGCAGGCGCAGTTGTCATTTTCACGCCCTGCGCCCTCGTCATCTAACTAGCAAATGAACTTGCGCTCCTGTGGGTGTGTTGGTCTTAAAATGAGGAGTGGTCAGGCGCAGTCATGGCGCGCTGCTAGTTAGATGACGTAAAAAGCAAATGCGCCAGTGACCACCAAAAACCTGATCTAAAGTCAACCTCGCAGTATTTCGCGGGGGGGGTTCAGGATGCTGGAGAGGGAGCTGGGCTCTCTAACCTCCTGGGTTAAAATAAAATAAATTGAATAATTTAATTAATTTGTTGACAGCGTTTCTCTCGTGCACGCGCACTCTCTCTTTCTCTCTCGCAGTCTCACTCTGTTTCTTTTTTTTTTTAACTTTTCTAAGATGACAGATGCTGAATATATACTCCCTATCTGATGCTGTGGCTGTTTGTGGCTGACTGAGAGGGATGTGAACTCAGCTGTGTTAATCAAATCAGGTTGGGTTTCCATTACGCGTGCCAAATGGTGCCAATCCCCTTTGATCTGACATCAGATATGACGGGACAGTGGATATAGACATACATTTATCGTCTCCTCAGCTGTAAAACGCTCACTCTTTCCAGTTGGTAGGTCCGCCATCTAACTAGCTCTTCGCCGTGCACTCTAATCACGACCTCATTTAAAGGGAATGAGAGGTGACACTCTGATTGGCTTATTGAATAATATGCCCAAAACACACCCATGACCAATTCACAGAGTAAGTCCAACCCTTTTAGACTCTTCGCCATGGCGCACAGTCTGACAACGTGCTAGCAAGTGACTGGGACACGCCCATGCGCTGCACGCCTGGCGCTTTGCATTTTAGATCATCTAAATAGGGCCCTTAGTCTCTGAGTTACCATGGTTGGTGGAGGTCACTACCTGGGTTGGCAAAAGGCGTGGCTGAAGGCTGAGGACACTTAAATGCTGGAGCCAGCTGATTAGACCAAACCATGTGCTGCTATGTCAGGGGGGGATTTGGGTTTAGTTAGTTTTTGCTTTGTATTTCGTTGTAATTAGCGTCCATCTTGTCTACCCCTTGTGTGTTATTTGGTTTTGTCAAGCCTCTAGATATATATATATATTCCCCTCATGTGTCATTGTCTCAGGTCTGTTTGTTCAGTTAACACTTTGTTAATTTGCAATCTTGAGTATAGTTATATTTTGTTGACATCTTTTATAGGCTTAGTTATTAAGTTCTTGGTTTATATTGTTTCGTTGTTGGGTGGGTAAATAAACAAACCCAGTTTTTTTCAACCAAAAACCTCTTGCCTTACTGCTTGGTCCCTGACAGTGATGTAAGTGACTGCTGTCTTTTCATTTTTACGGAGACATTGCTTAATGACAACATCCTAGACTCCACAATCCAGCTAGCTGGGCAAACATGCTACCAAGCCAACCGGGTCTTCGTGGAGGGAGGTGAGACTTACGACGGGGGAGTCTGTGTGTACATCAGCGACACCTGGTGCCGGAATGTTGCTGTTGTTTACAAACACTGATCTCTGCTGGCGAAGTTCATTATTATTAAATGCCGGCCTCTCTATCTACCAAGGGAGTTTACAGCAATCCTACTGGTAGCTGTTTACATCCCTCCCACTGCTAACACCAGCGATAGGAACGGGGCACTTAATGAACTTTACCAGGCCATCAGTGAACAACAGACAGCGATTCCTCATCACTGCTGGGGACTTCAACCACAAGGATTTAAAGGTTTTACTGCCCAAACCTGTGGGCTTTCCAACAAGAGGGGACAACACTTTGGACTTTGTTTACACAACATGCAAGGGATCATACACAAGGTCTCCCCCACCTGGATCTCTCTGATCACATCAGGGGCGGACTGGGACACAAATTCAGCCCGGGACATTCAGGTGTACCGGCCCACACACTGGCCCACACGTGTCACAAGGGGGAAGTCTGTTTTAGGGTTTTTATATTGCATGTTTTTTACTTTTTTACTTGAGTTTTATTGAAGTTATGCTTTTATTCTACCCTGTTTGCTGTGTTTTTATAGGTTTTTATTGCATGCTTTTATTGCGAAATAACTTTTAATGCTTTTATTGTGAAGGATTTTTACTTTGACTTCCGGCCTAAGTGACAGACTTTTTACCCAGATTAAGCGCACCAGTGCAGTTTTTAATTGATAGTTTTAGCATCAAATCAGCTGCAGCAGGTGGCAGATGAGCAATGGGCGACCAAGGAGAGGGCAGCACAGTAGAAGGAGGATTGCTTTTATTGAGAGATTGGCATCTGACAACGGGGGACAAACACGGGCAGACGAACAAAGGGAGAAGGGCAGACTGATGGACGGGGGGAGACGGGCACCACACACAGGACTGGACCAGGAAGGTGTGCTGAGAGGACGATTGGACATCAGCCGAGTACAGGAGACCCAAGTGTTACGTGGACTACACGTGGTGGCAGAGTGAGAAACTCTGCCTGCGGTGTGAGTATCTCATTTGAAAAGTAACACTCTAGGTGAAGCGAAGCTAAATGCTGAATAGAACTGTGTTTATATGCTTTGGATAATGGCTCCATTCTCTATGTTTTAGGTGCTGGCCAGAGCCTGTGGGTAACCTCCAACGACGGCTGAACCTATACCAAGCGGCTGGAGGTCCTGCATCCGGAAAAGAAGCCCAGCATTTTTATTATTCTTAGCCCCTTGACTGCATAAGAAAATCAGCAGAAAGAAATTCCAGACTATAAAATAAATGCAATAATGAATTGTCCACAAATTACTATTATTTAACTTAAAATAAGAGCATATCCCTCTATCCTAATGCATCTCATTTTATGCACAATATAATTGTCTGCCCTGCCCTGCCCTGCCCAGCCCTGTGCTTGTATTACATAAGCCCAATTTATATCTCCATGGCTCACAGCCGTGAACTAAGAAGGTATAAATTGGGCAATAGGCCCTATAGTCAACTTTTAGTCAACTTATTACTACAACAAAAAAATCCCACTTAATACTACTAAAAAAGTTTTCCCCTGGCTAAAATGTACTGCATAGTAGGCTATGCCTTCACATTGCACCTGACATATTTCTGGTCTCATCCTCCTCCTCATCACGACTGGGGTTAGTTTGTCCCTCGGCGTCATTGTCCTTGGGACTGGGAGCACCACCTAACATTAATTGCATGCATCCACAGGAAAAAAGCAAGCACATATTTTTTTTTAGTACAGGTTTAAATTATATTGACTTAATGCAATATCTGGTAGGCTAGTTAGCCTCTTGAACCAGAGAACAAGAAGAAAAATGCAATTTGCCAGAGCAAACCTTGCATATTACACACTCACAAACATTGGCTAACGTTAATGCACCTGCTATATTGGCACTGTCGGCTCCATCGTTGGCAACACCAGCAGCCTCAGACCATCGACCAAGGCCATGTCCAAACAGGTCGGTTATCTGTTTTTATTAGCTTTTTTCTGCGCCACCCTTTCTTTTTTACCAGCTTTATCCATGTTTCTTTTTCCTTTCTCAGTAGCTGGCACTGACGGTCAAACTAGCCTGGTCTGCCAGGAGTAATGACTACGGCTGAGCCAATCAGATTTCAAGAAAAACAAGGGCCTGTCTCTACATTCCCTCTGAACATCTCACCGCAAACAAACAACCAGGGAGGGACACTCATTGCAGTACTGACAGCAAGCAACTAGCTTGACATTCACTAGTCTTTTTTTTTCTTTCTTTGACCACTGGACCAGCCCACACTGGCCCACTTGGTGACCAGCCCATCAGGATTCGTCCCGAATGTCCCAATGTCCAATCTGCCATTGGATCACATCACCATCATGCTGAGACCTGCATACAGACCCAGAGAGACAGCCATCAGACCAACACAAAAGGAGGTATGTGTGTGGCCAGAGGTGGCCTCCTATGCTCTGAAGGACTGTTTTAACACTACAGACTGGGAAATTTTCAAACAAGCAGCCTCCCACAATGACCACACAAACATAGAGGAATACACTGACATTGTTACAGCATACATCACAAAATGCACTGACAATGTCACTCACCAAAACTATCACTGTTCATGCTAACCAGAAACCATGGATGACAAGAGGGGTTCACAGGCCCCTGAGGGCTCGGGACGCAGCCTCAAGGGCCAGTGACACCGTAAGCCTTACAACAGCAAGAGCTGACCTTAACCGTGGAATCAGGGAAGATAAACTTCAATACAGCAAGAAAATATCTGGACACTTCAGCAACACTAGAGATGAACAGAGTCTCTGGCGGGGCATCCAAACCCTAACACACTACAAACCCCACCCCGGACTTGCGATAGTGACATCTCTTTCCGAAACTGCCACAATGTATTCTTTGGCCGCTTTGAAACACAGAACAACACACTGGCACAGAAGACAACCCCTCGAGCAGGCTGTTTGTCTGTCCACAGCCAGGCTCAACCCATGCCGGGCAGCTGGACCAGATAACATACCTGGTCGTGCCCTAAAGGACTGTGCAGAGGAGCTCAAGGATGTCCTCATGGACATCTTCAACATCTCCCTGAGCCAAGCGATTGTCCCCACGTGTTTCAAAGCCTCCACCATAATACCAGTTCAAAAGAAGCTCCACCCATCCAGCTACAATGACTATGAGCCATGAGGAAAATGAGGAAATGTCAACTCTCTGCCCAACAAGAATGATGAACTGGAGATACTGGTCAAGACTCAGAAAGTATACTCATAGTATACACATAAGTCTCCTGTGTTTTACGGAGAGGCGGTTGAATCAGAACATCTCAGACTCCAACATGGATCTACCTGGCTTCACTCTTATGCGATTGGACAGAGACTCTAAACTAGTGGCAAGAAAAAACGTGGGGGCCTGGCTTTATTTGTGAACCAGAGGTGGTGCAGTCCTGCACATATTACTGTCAAGGAGAAGATGTGTTGTCCAGATATTGAACTTTTGGCAGTTGGTATGAGGCCATATTATGTACCAAGAGAATTCAGTCATATCATAACAATACTTGTGTAAATCCCACCCAAGGCAAATGCTGAAGTTCCATGTGAAGTTCTCCATGAACTCGTTGCTAAGATACAGACTAAACATCCTGTGGCACTATTGATAATATCAGGAGACTTCAACCATGTTTCCCTCTCCTCTCACCTGACTGGATTTACACAGTCTGTTAACTGTCCAACCAGAGAAAATAAAACTCTTGATCTGCTGTATGCCAATGTAAGGCCACTGCCTTACCACCACTGGGCAGGTCAGATCACAACTTGGTTCCTCTGCAGACATGTTACAAACCCCGTGTGTGGAGGCAGCCTGCAACTAAACTAATAGTCAGGAAGTGGACACCAGAGGCTACTGAGGCTCTGAAAGACTGCTTAGAATGCACAAACTGGGATGTGCTGCTGGAAACAGAGGAGAACATCATGGACATTGATAGACAGGTTGACTGTTTTACTGATTACATCAACTTCTGTAGACACAGTTGTTGGGAATCAACATATATATTTACCTCACACGGTGGCACCAAATATGTGACATCAACATATATTTACATCACACGGTGGCACCAAATATGTTGGGGTCAACATATATTTACCTTACTCGGCGGCACCATAAATGTTGGGGTCAACACACTAGGCTTCACATGGAGGTACCAAATATGTAGGGGTTTACTTGGCTATCGGAAATAATTAATAATTATTATTAATTATTATTAATAATTAATAATGTGACTTCATTAACATTAAATCACCTCGTGGGGCACCATTCCCGTAAAGGGAAAAATGATAGCCAATTAAAGATATCAGTCTCATAAAATACACTAAACTATTAATTTAGAGTTTGATTAATAATTAAATTAATGACAACAACCAAAATTAACAGTAGCGCCTGAAGGATTTCGGAGTTCTTGACGCAGCAGAGGTTGACTATTCATTCACTCTTGTGTAACATTAAACAGACAGCAGGTATGATTCCAAAGAATTATATTTATTCACAAATTAGCAAAGCAAACCAAAACACACAAATTCTAACTAACTACAAGCTTGGTGTGTATATGTGTGTTGTGTGTGTGTGTGTGTGCGAGAGAGAAAAGAGAAAGACAGTAGCCGTTTGGCCTACAAACAAAATGGCTGACAACAGAGAACTACCAAAATGGCAGAATCAAGGCTGGCTTCCGGTCGGGGGAGGTGTCTATCTGACTGTGTGGTCAGGACAAAGACAAAGGAAAAGAAGTGGGAACTTTGAAATGCCTGTTTGGATGTAGCTCTGTTGAAAGCCTATTTGTTAATGAGTCTATGTCAATGTGACGTGTGTTGCAAACGGTCTGAATTAGTGCAGAGATTGTTTAGTTGCATGCAAGAATCTGTTTGTGAACAGTATTAGCAAACTAAACACTTAGCTGTGACGAAGCCAACTAATCAGTGACCTAACTGCTAACAATCACAACAATAACTCAGTAAACAGCATTAAATCACATACAACAAGTTAAACAGTCTTGCTTAGCCTGTAAAGCTGTGATAAGCTATGCCCAATTGTTACATTACTGATCCTTGAATGGATGGAAGAAAGAGTCACTTGGTGGTGCTGCTTTGTTAGCCGGCAGAAGAAGGCTGGGAAGGTGTGGTTTCAGCTGCAGTCTTTGTTGGGTCCTTTGTTCCAAAGGTTCTGATCCGAGGAAGCCAGTCCCTCGGGGTCCTTGCAGAGTTAGACGTTGGGTGCTAACTCACTTAGTTCCTTGTTGCTGGAAAGCTAGTTGCGAACCTTGTGCTTGCAACTCTACCTTTCTGTTTCAGGTGAGAGAGTCTGTGATCAGTTGCCCTCCCTTTAGTGGTTTGGGCTATGGAGCCAGGGTCTAGGCCTCTGGACTGTTCCAGACCCAACCGGAAAGAGGTGTGAGCTGCTGAAGCAGCTGGAGCAAGAAGAGGAAGGAATCTATTGGAAGGGAGCAGAAATCTACAGATGCCTGTGACATCAGAGTCACATGTCACTGTAAAAGGTCTTGTCCAATCAAGTTTTCGGACTTGAGTCTTACTGAGGTGTGAGGTGAGACCTCCTGTGGAGATGGGTGCCACTTAGCTCTCTTTGTTTGAAGACAAAGAGCATGCAGAGGAAAAAGCCTTTAAATTGTCCAGTGAGGATTTTACCAAATGATAAATCATCTGTGGTCCTGTGAATCCCAACACCCCCCCTTTGGTCAGAGAATTGCACTTGATGTGTGATCCTGAGGGCAAACACATCTTCAGTCCACAGTTGAAAAAGTTCATTTGTCAGTCCATACACATTGTAACATCTGGGCAGTTTGTTAAACAACTGGGCATTTGTTGGTACTATCTATTTTGGCTAAGCAAGAATAGTCTCTAAGTACAAAACAAAACCTTCAGGTTACAGAACTCCAGATAAACAACACTGACACTGGCATGGTGTAAAATAACTAACTTGTGTTTCTCAGTAGGTGTTAGTGAGAAAAGGAATCTTAGTTACGTATGTAAGGCCCCGTGTCCACATAGTTCCTTTTCTGAGCGGCAGAAGAAGGCCAGCATCTTTTTTCAGTTGTTCCCAATGAGGAGAGAGATGCTTTTCAGAGAGGCGCTGGTGTCGTCACCGGAGCTTTTTCCAGGCAATCATATCGCAGAACTATATATATATATGTAGGCCTAATAGTCTTAATCTTAAGGTGTGTTCACACCGGACATTGCAAATAACTCTGTTTAGATAAAACCTACAAGCTTCTCTTCCTATGACTTTTCCTAAAAATGTGTCTTGTATGTTTTCTGAAGCCTTTAAGTTACAAAAATGAAACACACTACACTTCTGAGCATTTATACCACCGACCGCGGCAGACGGCTGCTGAAAGTTATACATTTTGATACATAGGCCCTACAGGTGGCTATACATATTGCAAAACTCTGTAAAAGTACACAAAAGCATACATTTCATTTTCAAATATTTATTTGAAATCAAAACCATTCATTCGGTCTATAAAAAAAACATTTTGTTAATAATAAAAAACGAATCTCAACAGTGACCGCACCAGCTGGCGGGACTGCGGCTGAACCGCTTCCAATGTTCATTCATAGAGCGGTAGAGTGCACAGTAGAGGGCTGCATTGGAACTGGGTCCCGCCGGGTCCCGCGGGACCCAACACAAATATTGCGGGAGCGGGCGGTTTGGACTTTGTTGCGGACTGGAACCGGTGACTAAATAAAACACTGCGGGATCTTGGTGCACATGCATAAGCGTTTCCATATTTATTCATAAATGGATAAATATGCCCTAAACCAGCTTTCATACCAGTTTTCCGCTTGCTCCACCTGTCTGTCTTTCTGTCTGTCTGTCAGCTCCATCTGTCATGAGACAAACATGAAAGAAGATGTGCAGTTTATTGTGTTTCACTGGCGAAGAGCTGTCATTAAGCGCGACAATTACGCACGGCTGCGTGCTCTTTATAACTCACTGTGAACCTATGTTGCATAATAAAGATTGGCCCCCCTCAGTAACTTCATCCTGGTGCCAGGCTTGCCTTAACCTCAATCACTGCGTGATTAATATATAAAGGTAGAAAAATAAATAAAATACAGAGGAGGAGAATAGAATATGAAACAGCCTTTATTTCATTAAAAACTAAATGAAAACAACAAAATAGGAGCGCTATTCCTGACCAGTGCGTCAAAAGACATGCAGGCCAGGGGAACGAAACAAACAACCCCATGAATCTCTTTATTAATAGCCTATTCTGTGTATTCTCCTGCGGGATAGGAGAAGACACAAAATCATCGATCTCTATTATTGTGCGGCCATAAATTCTCAGAGTTTTGCGGGAGTGGTTGGGAGTGTAACACACACGTTGCGGTTGCGGGAGGTCATGGTCAGAAATTCAGCGGGAGCGGGCAGGAGCGGGTTGAAGAAAACAGTCCCGTGCAGGGCTCTAGCGCACAGGGAGAATTTTATGAATGGAGGGGAAAAGAGGAGACGCATTCCCCTGCAAAATGTATTTTATTGCAGTTATTTACCCGGTAATTGCGAAACAAAATTAAGTTAAAGTTCTGTCACAAAACTATATTGTTACGGATCTGTGGGTATACGGCGTATACCTGCATATCACATAGACTACACCACTGCTATAAACCTGCAAAAACTGCGCGGCAGGAACTGCGTGAGCAGTTTTTTTTTTGGGGGGGGGGGGGCACAGACGCTTCATCCCAGCGCTCCGCAGCACCCTTCCAGCGCTTTTCTGTTAGAAAAAGGCACTATGTGGACACAGGGCCTAACACCAAGGCCACCGAGTTTGCTAAGATAGAGTCACTGTTTAAAATTTTCCACAGTTTCAACACATTGACCATTGAGTCAAACCCAGTGGGTCCGTTTTTGTAAAAAAACAACTAAGGCCATGTCATCAGCATATTTAAACAATATAAAATGATGATACAGTGCTAGCAAGGCAGCAGCATATTCCCTAGAGCACTGGGGGCAATGTGCTGTCTGAAAACCTTTTTTTTTTTAAATTTTATTTCATTTTATTTGATAGGGATGATTCTAGATAGTTCCAATACAGAGTATGGGACTGATGTGTTGCACAGAGAGTTTTAAAGCTATTACTAATTTTTATCTCTTGTCCCTAGTTTGGCTTTCATGTAGACCTAAATTGTTATTAAAAATATACAGTTTAAACATCATGCAACCACAATACACGATAAAAATAGAAGGCACAATAAAATATATCACAATCCACACACACACTACAATGCACATATACCGTTATACACTATATAACTCCAAGTCGACACTCTTTGGCTTTATGGTCAATGACTTTTGAAGTTGTTTAGTGATACTGCCTTCTGTTGTTGTTTTTTCTGTTATTTTTTGCTGCTGTGATTGTATTGTTTATATTCAGTAGACTCATGAGTATTTTTCTCGCCGTAAAACGGTTTGTTTTCTGTTTATATCCAGCTGCCATAAAGTTGAAATCAAGTGTTGTAAAGTTGTTTCGGCGTTCCCCCTGAGGGATGATTTTTCTTTCACTTCTTATTAAAACTGTTATAGCGCTGAAACAAGTTTTCTGATGAGTCTTGTTATCCGGCCATCATAGTTATTTATAAGCAGGAGCCTACTTTATTTCATAAGGCTCTAGCATTTTGTTTCTTTAATTTTGAGTTCTCTAAGCTACATTTATAAAACTTTTCAGTGAAGCAGATCAGCAGTTCTGATTGATTGTGGTTTTGGCTTATTATTCAAAACCTATGGGCCCATGTGGTCCTGGGTCAATTGTTTGGCCATTTTTTTCTTTTTTGTTTCTGATTGTGTGTGTGCTTGTTTTGTGTCTTACCAACTTGTCCTGTCTGTGTCTAGCTACTGTATGTGCTTTTGTGTGTGTGCTGTCATGTTTGTGTGGTCTCTTCATCTGTTATTTGCTGCTATCCCACTCCCCATCACCTTTTCCCCTCAACTTTTTTCTTTTTGTTTTTCTTGACCTGTTGTTTTCATTGTTTCCACTGGCATAATTGAATCAAAGGTTTAAAAGTTATTCATCTCAATATTAGAAGCCTCACTTCTAAAATTGATTCCCTCAGAGCTTGGGTTACTCTTTACAAACCTAATATCATCACAATCTCTGAAACATGGTTACATAGCAACATTGGTAATGATGAAATTAAAATTGATAATTTTGTTTTGTATAGAGCTGATAGGGCTTCTAGAGGAAGTGGGGTGGCCACATATGTTGCTGCAAATCTTGTTGCTGACCGTGTTACTCCTACTGTAGAACCACTTAATTTTGAATGTATTTTTATCAACATTAGTCTTCATGAAAAGAAACATTTAACTATTGGTAACATTTATAGGCATCCATCTGCTCCAAGTGACTCTACAATGTGCATTTTGTCCACTATTAATTCTCCCAAGAAACACAATGAAATGATAATCCTAGGTGACTTCAACATTAATTGGCTTGATCGTTCCTCTTCCAATCATCGAAACTTATTAAGCAGTGTAAAGCTAACTCAGTTAATTAACAAACCAACCAAAGTTGATATTCGTTCTTCCTCTCTGTTAGACTGGATACTTGTTACCAAGCCGGAAAGAATAATCAAATCTGGTGTTATGGCTGACTGTTTAAGTGACCACTCTGTTATATCTCCACCTAAATACATTAGATTTAGACCATGCAAGAATATTAATGTTGACAGTCTTATCCAAGAGATAACAGCTATTAATTGGGACAGATTTCAGTTAATTCCTTTTGTTGAAGATGCTTGGAATTTCTTTCATTCTGAAATATTAAATGTCATGGATAAACACATCTCCATGAGGCACTTACCTTGGATCAGTTCTGAACTTGTCAGCCTATTCAAACAAAGGGATAAAGCTTGGCCCAAAGATCCTGTTGACTGGGAAACCTACAGATATCTGAAGAACTTGTGTAAAACTAAAACAAGGAATGCTAAATCCAACAACTACAGAGACAGTCTTTCTCATAATTTTCATAATCCTAGACAGTTTTGGAATCAATTGAATCTTATTCTCAATAAAACTAACAAAAGTCCCATAAACCAGATACGTCTAAACAATCATATTATTTCTGATTCGCGACTCATTTCTCAGGCTTTTAATCAACATTTCTCATCCATCTGTGGTTCCCAATTCAACAACTCATTTAACACAGCTTGTTCCCTTAACCCTATGGGCCCTAGGCCTTTTTGGGATATTTTTACTGCCTTTACTTTTAAGCTCATATCACAGTCATTATAAAGGCTACATACACATGCTATATCTCGTTTTTTTTGTTTGTTTGTTTTTTCAGGACAATCTGGGCTAACCAGATTTGCCATCATTTCATGTCCTTATTTGTGCCTCTATTTTATATTAATTTTTATATCAATGAAAAAAACTAATCCGTGTGCCTAAATTCTTACATTTTTACATGTATTTCACCATAGCAAGTTGGAAGTTGACATATTCTGCCATATATGAAGAGGGGAGACTCTCTGGAATCTGGCAATATAAGAACCATGATGGTGGGACATTCTGTCACTTCACAGTTGTCCAAAACATGTGGTTTGTGCCAGGCGGACATAATTGCCAGTATTTTTTCATTATAGCAAGAAATTCCATTGACTCATTCACAAGTCAAAAATGTGTTTTATCTGAAAGAAACATGCAATATTTACATCTAAGGTAATAGAAAAATACTCAACCAAGTGCAATGATGTCCTCTAAGATAATATTTGTTTTTCAGTTTCAGTTATACATCGAGGGGACATTTTGGGCATTGGTGGGGGGGCACGTGTCCCCCTCAATGTATATGGTGACTACTGCCCTGTCAGCATGCTTAGGCTGCAGTTGTCTGGGTGCACAAAGGTGAAGTGCGCTTGTCTTGTCATACAAAGTTTGATAAAGTGTCAACTGGACAATATGGAGATATCTGCATCTTGAAAGCCGGACTACAAATGTGGATAGACAGGGAGAAACACACGCAAGCCTAAGATGTGGTAAGATACGATATTCCTCACTATATGAAGTGACTAATAACAAGATCTGTATAATGGATTGTAAAGAAATTCGTCAGGTTTTTATTTTGCAGACAATTGATCTGGATTTATAGCATGACGGGATGACAGCACAATGATGTGTGTGGTATCATTGGAAAGCTCTGGTCCTGCACTTTCAAGTGATATGTGTGGCATTTCTGTGCGAGCCTGCGTTCGCGAGTAATCCATCCAACAGTAATGTGTGTGCAAAGCTATATGAAAGCTCTGTTATACATCATTTTATTGTAAATGTATCTCTTTTTTTTGCTGTAAAAACATTGTATTACCGACAAGTGCTTGGCCTTGTCGGAAAGCTACAGTTCCTCTGTTTCACGTGATATGTGTGGCTTCTCACTATGAAGCACAGTCGCGGAGAAAATCCACAGAGAAGAACGGGTGTGAATTTGGACGCACTATGCGTTGTTCAGGCACATAGGGTTAACCCAATTTTTTCCAATAGCTCTTTTTCCTTTAGAAAAAATCTGCCCATTGTTCATGCCATTCGTGAGCTAAACAGCTGCAGTGCTGTCCCTGATGGTTTAGATACCAAATTCTTAAAATTGCTGCTGATGTATTTATGTATCCCCTTGCAGACCTATTTAATCTTTCTTTGTCTACCTGCTTCCTTCCATATGGAAATGTGCCAGTTACTCCCCTTTTCAAAGCTGGAGATCCAACTGACGTAAATAACTATCGCCCAATTTCTATTATTTGTTCCACTGCCAACATTTTTGAGAAACTTATCTTTATTCAATTATCGCAGTACATAAACATGTTCAGTATTCTCTCTCCATTCCAATTAGGTTTTAGATCTAAGCATTCCACCACTAAAGCTCTTTTAAAATTCACCAATGATGTGTTCTCCTCCTTTGACAAAGGCCAACTCACCAGTGCAATCTTTATTGATCTTTCCAAAGCATTTAATGTGGGCAACCACTACCTACCCCTTGAAAAGCTATATTCTGTTGGTTTCTCATAACCTGCCCTCTTTTGGTTTAATTCCTGTCTTCATAACAGACGTCAATGTGTTGCTATTCAGAGTTCTCAGTCTGATTATTTGATTGTTGAAAAGGGTGTTCCGCACGGTTCTACCTTAGGACCACTTCTTTTTTCCATTTTTATCACTGATTTACCACGTATATGTTCTCATTGTTCATGTTCATCTTTACTCTACAGTCAGCTTGGTCCAAATATGGTTTCTCAACAACAAACTTGTACTAAACATAAAGAAGTCTTGTAGCATGTTATTTCACACACGTTACAATTACTCATATCTTCGCAATTTGCAAATTAATTTTGATGATGGCTCACCTCTCGAGACTGTTAACTGTTAACTCTGTTAAAGAAGCAACAGACAGCATTTTCTCCTAAATATATCATTATGAAAATAATGTGGGTTGCACAGGGTAGTATACACAGTAAAATCAGATTATCAGCATTTACATAGGTTACTTAATGGCTTTGCAATAAGCTTCTGCCACCTGGATGAATTTTTGTGAAAAGAAAATCTGCTTTATGGCAGGAAATGCATCATGTATTGCGAAACTGGTCGGTCAGCCAATCAGGGACTGGAGCTGGTCCTTATGAGGAGCTGGGCATGAGATAGTTGAGTCACGAGCACAATGGCAGACAGACAAAGTGTGGAGATAAGTGAGAAACGGCCTCCCAAAAGAAAAGGAGCTCCTGTGTCTGAGGAGGCAAAGAAGAGCAAAAAGGAGAGTGATAAAAGAAGAGGAAAAACAAGACAAACCTCAGTCAGGCCATCAGACATGGAGGGAGCTCAGTGACCAAAGAGGCTTCAAAACAGATGTTAGCAAGCTAGCTTTCATTCTAATGGATCAGTAAGTAACACGGCTAAATGTTAGCTAGATGAGAGAGGACTGTACTGTACTGGCTGCTAGTTCATTCCCAGCTGGCCAGCATCGCAAATCGCCGCAACCAGGGACCAGGTAGCGAGTGTTCGTTGGCATTCTACGGCAGCCCTTGGACAGTAACTGTGTCCACACACCTTCTCATTCTGCATATACATAGAGTTATACTGGTGGCTTTACAACCTACATTTTATTGATTATCTCTGATCCCCATGGTCAATTTGGTCTTTGCGACAGTGCGAGCAACACTGCTGACGGTAGGTGGCACCAAGCTAAAAAAACACAAATCCTATCTGTTGCCTCTTTAACCATATTGTTCTGTCACGTGTTTTACTTTTCATGTTAGAAAAAGAATTATCTCTCAACTCATTCTGCCTATTATTGACTACGCTGACATTGTTTACCAGAACACATTTGACAGTTACCTCAAGCCCCTTAATATTGTTTATAATTCCCTATGTAGATTTATTTTGAAATGTCCATACAGAACTCATCACTGCTTCATGTACGAATCATTTAATTCGTTGCAGCTTAAATCTAGAAGACCATTTCACTGGGTTTTGTTCATCTTTAATTGTATTCACTCAAATTGCCCCTCCTATTTAAGACAGCTTCTTGTTCCATATAGTTCTTCTTATCCAGACATATGCAACACCCCTTCTTTTTTGTATCCTGAGTTCTCAAAGAGATTGGTCGCAGGTCTTTCCAATATAAAGCTCCATCTGACTGGAAAAAATCTTTCTCCTTATTTGAGATCCATTACCTCCTTTCACTGCGTTAGGTCATCTTTATTTTATTTTATTAAAACAACCTGCTCATGTTTCTAATTTGCGTATAATTTATGTACAATATTCAGTTCATTGTATTCAATTTCTTTTGTATATCATTTGAGGACTGGGGTGTGGTTGGGAGAGGGTGAGCAAGCATCTGTTTTTATCTAATTGTATTTTTTTCCTGTTGTTTGTTTACTGTTTGTTTTGTAATATTGTTTTGATGTATGTATGTATGTACGTGTTACTTGTGTACTTAGGACCCCCTTGAAAATGAGATGCTACATCTCAAGAGGCTATCCTTCAGTAAATTCAAATTCAAATTCAATATAACAATACAAACATAACAACATATCCCACAATACATCTACTACATTAGACATGCCACTATACACATACCACAGTACATATACTAATGTACACGTACCACAACACACCAGAACACTCACACTAACAGCCCTTAAAGGTTTGAGTGCATTCAGCTAAAAGTGCTTACAGCTCTGGTTTGCTTTTATCCAGCCTTCATCAGCTCTAAAAATGAGCCTTTCTGCTGGGCAGGTGGCTGAATCTCCTGCACCTCCTCCTTCTTCTCCTTGCTGAGAAATGATCGTGGAAAGGGTTAACACCCACTCCTACCACCCCCACCACCTCTTTCTCAATGTCACTCTCCTCCTTCTACTCTCTTCTTCCACTTTGGCTGCCCCTGACTTTGCTCCCACCCCACACCCCACCCCATCCACCCGACCCATCCTCCATCTCCCTGCATCCATTTGCAAATGATCTGGCTTGTCTGCATATTGTCAGTTGCAGCCGACCTAGCCATTCATCACCTGTCAGGGACTCTCAGCGCCCTCTACACTTAATTGTTCCCTCCCTGAGCTGGAGAATAAAGAATGACGGTCCCTCTCCATAAGAAGAGAGATGAAGAAAGAAAGAAAGAAAGATGCTATTGGGTTTAAATCAGATTTAGATAGGACAACAATGCTGGCCACTCTCTTTATTTCTATTTCTCTTTTCCATCTTGTTTTCTCTATCCATCTTTTCTGTGTTTGTAGGTCGGATAAAAAGAGGAGTGAAGAAGAAAGGAAAGGACAAGGAGAGAAGGCAAGGAGAAGGATGGAGGATCATCCCAATTGCCAGAATAAATGCTGGTATTTTGCATTTATGTATGCAAACCACAGATGTTACATTTGTATGTTATTATGTAACAAATACATTAAAAGGTTATACTTCAACGATTCTGTGGTTAATATGTGATTAGGTTTAGGCACAAAAACCCTTTTGGCTATAATTAGGACGAGATCATGTTTTGCCTTAGAATACCTGCTTTTGGTGGCACAATCCCTGGTGGAAACACAGTGACTTTTAGATTTAAAAAACACACACACACAAACACACACATTTCGTGGCACTTCCATGGCTAGAAACTCAGTGATGTCTCAGTAAAAAACAACTGCTTTAGTGGCGCAAACCTGTCAGGAAAAGCAGCAATGTCTCTGTAAAAATATAAGTAAATAAATAAATTAAAAAAAAATATCTTTGTTTGGTGGCTAAAACACCCCTGGAAATGCAGTGATGACTCATTGGAAAAAAAAAAAATCATCCAGTTTTGCTGGTTTAATATATAATAATAATATGCATGCATGCATGCACACACACATACACACACAGGATTTATGTTCCCTTATCATAATGCCATTTGCATCTGTGCTCAGCTGGGTTGTGCACATGTCCCTTTTATCTTCCCTCTCTTTCTGCTTGTACCATTCACAATTCCTGAACCTGTCTGCTTTATTCTGTCTTTCTATTCCTCCTTCAGTTACTATCATGTCTTTATTTCTGCTTTTTCTCTCTTTTACCCCCATTCATTTTCTACACATTTGTCTTTAAGTAATTATACATGAAATCCCAATGCCACAGAACCAGCAGTATTTTGGTTGTTATTTATATATAGGCGTGTAGAGATATTGTGCCATGCCTTGTCTCTCTTGTCCTTATTTTTATAACTTTCTAGGGTAACACTTTCTATGAAGGTCAGGTCTATAATGCATTATGAGCACATTCATAAGTCATTATAACTTATTTATAAGGCTTTATAAACGTTGTTATAAATGTTTATAATCATGTATGACAACTTATAACAAGGTTTATAAAGTATTATAAGTGGTTACATAATGCATTATAAATTCAGCATTCATAATGCTTTATACCTCCCTGCCAAAGTGATGACAGTATTTGTAAGAAGAATCTGAAGTACTGGGTTACATAGGACATTATAACTATCATAACTTTAGCCAGTTCTAAAGACTCAAAGAACTGCTCTGACATATAATAAATGCTTAATTTCTGAAACGGAATAATGCCTTATAAACATGAATAATATGCTATAGGATGACTTTTAAGAGCTTTAAGTAAAGTGACAACACTGTATAAGGTTATTAGCAAGATACCACTTTCTAATGCCTTATGAACATGAATAATATGCTATAAGATGACTTTAAGAGCTTTAAGTAAAGTGACAACACTGTATAAGGTTATTAGCAAGATACCACTTTCTAATGCCTTATGAACATGAATAATATGCTATAAGATGACTTTAAGAGCTTTAAGTAAAGTGACAACACTGTATAAGGTTATTAGCAAGATACCACTTTCTAATGCCTTATGAACATGAATAATATGCTATAAGATGACTTTAAGAGCTTTAAGTAAAGTGACACCATATACGTTTACTGGCAATAAAACTTTATTACCATCATCACGTTAACATCTTCAACAACAGCTTACAGACAGCTTGAAAAGAATTTGTTTTACTACAAAAAATGTGCATTTTAAATGTTGGGCTACAGGCAATAAAACATCTTTAGACATTGTAAATCTTTTCAAAATAACTACATAAAAGGTGCATTTTAAATGCAAAACTAAGTGAATCTTGTTTTGCTAAATAAAAGTGAAATCCTTAAAGAATACGACGATTTGGGAGTTATGCTCTTTCACTATCGTTTTCCTAGTGAGACAGCATGATCAATATCTTTTCTGTGTCCAGTGGCTGGCTTCAAGCTGTTAGCATCACAGCTTGACTTAGCCCAAATCATTGCAGTGGGTAGGAGTCAGTAGCATACTCTGTAAAAGTGAATAAAATAAACCTTACAGAAACCCTGAAGCTGGCATTTTAGCACGTGCATTCAAATTAAAGATTAAAACATTAATTCTAAAAACAAGAGTTCTTTTTAGTGGTTTTAGAGGAACTTTGATACACGGAACTATAGTGTGTCACAGCGCAATCTCAGTTGTAATGACAGCATGACACCTGTTTACAAATGCGGTGAGCTTTTCAGATTTCTCATTTCACTGGCCTACAGCTATGAAAGCTTCAGGGGCTGCAAGGCTAAGCTCCACGATGACTGCTGTTCTGGCGATCGTGTTGCGGTCAACACCAACTTCCTCAAAGGCAGCTTTCATGGACCCTCCCTCGTTGTACTTCTTCAGCACTGCCTTGTACCTTTTAATGATGTCTGTGCAGGTTTTCACTGAAAGAAAAATAGGGATTTTTATTTCATGTCAAACCCTGGTGCAGAATACCAGTCTGCTTCCCTTATAAAATTGCAATCACTACTATAGCAACATGGATTCATTTAAAATGGCTGTAACACCAGTTGTATTATTGCTGAGGATACATTGTGGTGATAGAGGGCCACCTTGTGGTCAGTTTGAGTAGCATAGCTTTAGTAAACTTATCTGGGTTGAGCGTCGCATTTATGACTAATGTTTTCTGTAGTTGATAATGACAATAATAACAACAGCCTGTTTCCTAGAAGTTAGACTAATGTAATATATAATTCTAAAGACTAGTTAAGTGACATTAGGTGTAGAGGCCATTTCACATTGGGGATGCAAAGTGCAGGCCTCCACCGACAAACCCATTCATTGTGTATGTGTTGTATGGCACATGAGTGGACACAGTCTTCACCGAGCCGCACATTTTTAAACTTGAACACAGCGCTCTGTTCTTCCACCGACTAGGACTGACAAGGCAGTTTACAGGCAGTGGTGTCCTAATGGTTAGAGAAGCGAGCTTTCGTTAGGAAAGTCGTCAGTTCAATCCCCAGAGCAGTAGGATACATCTAAAGAAATGATTGGGACTAACTCAAGGATGACCTACTTGTCCCTGGAGGAGATGACCTGTTTACTTGACTTTTTTACATTTTGATATTATATTGTGTATGCAGATTTCCCCAGTGTCTTATCTTTATGCATTTATTTTTACGGCGTGGGCCGAGAGGCCCAGAGCCATCTATAAGAGGCTTTGTCTGTTTTTCTGTTACTTGTGCCCTGTCACACCAATCACAGCGCATGTGAGTGTCACGTCATCACTCCAATCATGGAGCATCCTAATGTCACGCGATCGCTCTCTCTGTATCCACAAGTTTCCTGGACGCAGAAGTAAATGGTGATCATATTCCGAAAAAAATAAACTCCTCCCGCCCGTAAACGGCTCCGGATTTATAGCAGAGCTTGGTGTGGCGGCCTGGTGTGTGTTTATTCCTCTAGAAAGCCGCCAGCTTTCTAAAGAAATTACCGTAGCTCACACCATTAGCGAGTGTAGCTACAATGTTAGCACAGCTCTGCTCGGTCTGAGCTCCATTCAGAAAACAAGCATTTTAAAAGCTGTTTGCTTGTCATCATGCTGACAGACTTGACAAAGCATTAATTCATACTTTTTACGAATCGATATCATGATGTAGTTATTTCGGGATTCATTTGATCTGTTGATTGTAAGTAAATCGCTGTAAAATCTATGTTTAATTTGGGTCCATACTGTTTTAAGGTCTGTAGTTGTCATATGGGAAGTGCAGTAAATCAACGGGTTTTTGGGGGAGTTTTGTGTGATGGTTAATGCAGTTTATCGCAACAAAATTAACAGAAGAGTTGATAATATATCTCTCAGTGTTAACAGACAAGTGTTGGCATTACTGTTGTTAGCAGGAGAACTAGCTGTCATGATAGCAGGTAGCCTTGGTACCAAGACGTTCATCACTTCATGAACGTCTTAGAAACAACCCCCTTTTTTTCGGTAGCACCTACGGGTCTTTATAGATTTACGTCTCCATAAACATTCAAATCAAACAAGTAATGTACTCGCCTCATAGCCATAGCTGTTAGGAAACTTTCCGTGGGTTTTTTTTTCCAGATTTTTGTATATTCGTTATTGTTCAATAAACGTGCATTTCATCCTAGATCTCATTTCATTTTATTTTGTCAGAATCAGTAGTAAAACCCGGAGCGGATTTCTGAGTTGTCTTTCTTACTCTGGTTGTGGACTGGATTGAATTGCAGTTTTTGGGGTTGAAAACAAAAATGGAATATTTAGAGAGTGGATTGAACTCTGACTGTAGAACAAATTTCACACATATATACCAATATCCTCCTGATTCCAGTGCTCATATCTGTCCTGCAGATGTAGGAGCAACAACTATGACACATGAATTACATTCACAGCCCACGCCGTAATTAGACTCTTTGTCTTGTTCTATCATAAGTGCTCACAGGTCACCAAATTTACTCATTACTGATTTATAAAACAATCTCACCACAAACACGACTGGTTTCTGATTTGGGGCTTCCAGCCAACTTTGGAGATCTCCTCTTCTTGAACTTCTTCTTCTTCTTGGAGTCATCTTCCAAGGATGAGTCGGACAGTGGCGAGTCGATGGCTAAGGTCGAAGCGACTTCAGAGTCATCATCAGAGACCAAGACTCTTTTGAACTGACTTTAAACCTTGGAAGAATCCCCTGCAATAAATCAGACAGATACAAACACAGTTCATTTTTTAAACAAAATAATGAATGATGATGAAATAATTAAAACATGAATGCTTATGTGTCTATGTCTATAGTAAACATATTAGAACAATCGATGATTGTAGTTGCCAAAAAAATGTATGTGTGAAATTATATGGAATAACTCATAAGCAACACAAGCTGGCATATAATTGATCACCTGAACTTGATGAAGGCTCCATCGATTTGTTCCCATTCTTGAGTAATTTCGCAGGAATTCATCTTTGCTGGTCAGTTCTTTCTGAAGGTAGTTTTTGTCTGATTTCAACATTGCGATGGTTTCTTCTCTGAGTCGCCCTCTTTCTTTTTCTGCCTCCAGCTGAAGTTTTGTCAAGGCCAGCTCATGCTTGACTGTAGGTGTTGCACATAACAACAGATCACAAACAAATAAAACTTAGTTTTGCTTCACGATTTCAAAAGTATAATGTTGCTACGAGAGGAAATTTGCAGTTTTTATAGGGAAAAGAGGTGATGATGGCAATGGTAATATTGTGGACTGACATAAGTGTCAATGTGATATATGACATTCAAAAAGTTGTGCTAAAAGCCATGACAGGGATGCTATTCATGTATGAAACACAATCTTCATTCTGGATATGACTCAACCAGGCATAAGCTCACTTAGACTTTCTAATGTATTTAATGACTTGAATATGAGTAGGTTTTTTTTTTTTTAATCTTAGATGTATCGCAATGCGGATGTGGACGATACATTTCCAATTCAAAAGTAAAACATTGAGTTTTTTAATTTTAATTAATAATGTGATATTGACAGACAGGAAAAAGTGGAACTGAAATGCGAGGACAGTGGAGCGCCCAGACACTGGAGAGCATGCACACAATAATAATAATTCAGGCTGTGTTCAGAATGACATACTTACATACTGTATACTACTACTACTACTACTACTACATACTCAGTGAGTATACACTGCATACAGTCTGCCTACTGAATGAATGAAAGAGTATGCCGACTGTTTACACTGCACAGCCACGTAAAATCAACCAATCAGCGCAGCGAACGACAGCGGGGGGTTTTGAAATTGTTTGGGGTTTTTATAATGCAAATAACTATGTTTAAATAAAAACTAGAAGCCTCTCAGCTTTTCCTAAATATATATATTTGATGTTTTCTGAAGGCTACAAGATCCTAAAATAAAACAAGATTTCCGAGCATTCATACCTCTGATCGCCACCCCAGTTATAATATTATACATTTTGTGGATTATTGGAGTGAGGAGATCTCAGACTCTTGAGTCTAAATCCCCACGCCAAAAAGCAGTTTATTCCGGCTGCCCCACCTGTTGATGTGTCCACTACAGGTAGGTATGGTTAGGCTATTACTTTTTGTTCATTTGTTTTTATTATTTATAGATGAGGTAATGTTATAGCGCAGTCAGAAACGTTTGACAGTGCTTCAAAATGCAAATGTTAGAAGTTCTGTTTACTTAGGTGAAATCAAGCACAGTAATGTAGCTTCATCGTCACTTAATGCATGCACGCTCCTGGAGATGTGACTTGGCACGACACTGGACTACAGCGCTTATTGTAGTTCACGTCATTTTTTATTTTTTTAAACAGTTGGTCATCGGTTAATGGGTGTGGGAATACGGAAAGCAAAATTAACCGAAACTGACATCCCTAGCTTGAACTGTAAATAATATGAGAAAACCCACATTGACTAATACAGTTTGGCCAATTTACAGAAAAAGATACATACCATTTTTTTCTTCATCTCTGGCACGATTGTTATCATCGTCCTCCTTCGGTGGCGCAGGATTCACAGCACCCCTTCTTGTATGCATGGCTATTAAGAGAGCATATCAACCGTTGGTTAACTTTTACGTGATAGCAGGTAGCCTTGGCACCAAGACGTTCATCACTGCATGAACATCTTAGAAACGACCCCCCTTTTTTCGGTAGCACCTATGGGTCTTTATAGATTTACGTCTCCATAAACGTTCAAATCAAACATGTAATGTACTCCCCTCAAAGCCATAGCTGTTAGGAAACTTTCTGGGGGGTTTCCGGGTGGTAGTTTGAAATTGAGCTACCACGTTGACGTCTTTAGCTTTAGCTTTTAGCTTTAGCTTCAACGTGTTTGCTGGGTTAGCTTAGCTACATGGTGAACCAGTTTGCTTCGCCTTGATGGCGAAGTTAAACTTGGCTAGCAAATGTTAGCAACTTTGAGGCCAACTTCAGCCAATATAACGAAAAAAACTCAGTACGTACTGTCCATATTTTCACAACCTGCGTTGAAAAATATTACCTGAGGCTTTGGTTTGACGTGACGATTTGGCGACTTTCTATCTCCCGAGAAACTGCAGTCAAGTGCGTCTCCACCTAGTCCTCCCACAATGCCCTGTGTGACGTTCAAGACACGTTGGATATTCTGACTTTTGAAAAAGGGAAAAATGCCAGCACTCACAAATGTCCTTTTGGTAAATTCAATAAACCAACTTGGGTGGCAGTACCAGAAACACAGACGTTTCGACAGAAAGTCTTCTGTACTGAAGAAGACTTTCTGTCGAAACGTCTGTGTTTCTGACAGACTGTTATTTTAGTTATTTATTTTTATTAAAAAATTTTTATGTATGTACTTTTCAATGCAGATATGTTGTTAATGCTCAGTCAGGAGAACTGTATTTTTCTATTGAAATTACTTGATTGTACAAGCCAGATTTTGATTAATAAATTTGGGAGAAAAAAATCTCTCAGATAGGCTAATGTTGCCAGCGAACACAGCTATAGCTAAAAAAAAATGAGTTAATATAAACTATACAATCACATAATGCATAACTATAAATCAAATACATGTTAAAACGTCATAAAAAATAGTAGCTCTGAATAGACACCCGACATGAGGACCTGTAATTCCAAGCTGGACAACCATTTAATTCAATTTAACTATTCGGATTTATTTTTTCCCAGCGTTCCGACTTGTCATGAACGCAGTAGTCTCAACGGATGCTGGGAGATTTGGATAAGGCGTGGGAGGTTATTGCTGCACAGGGTTGCCTGGTCCGCGGTTTTTCCGCAGAATTCTGCTACTTCTTAAGTGTAGCTGCTAGTGATGCGCGGATGGGCTCTGACGGCACCCGAATCCGCATCTATCCATCAATCATCCATCCGCCACCCATCCGAGCAAATCAATTTTCTATAATTACAGACCCGCATCCACCCGCACCCGCATGTTTATATTATCAGGAAAGATTAGATCCTGGTTGATCCCGTCAGCTGACTGACATTAAAATAATCAATAAAACGGCGCCATTACTCCGTGCGTAAAGGCGCACATTGGCACGATTTAAATAAAAGTTATTATTAGGCTATTATTTTCACCCGCCCATAACCCATCCGCCATTAATCAGATTGTTCATTTTTATCACTCGACCCGCCCGATCCGCAGATTAACCGCGGACCAGGCGGTTATAACTGCCATCCGCACATCTCTAGTAGCCGCGGGTGAAAAACAATTGTCCGCAGGTTGGGCTTGGACAGACCTATTGCATACAGATTATGAATAATGCTCATGAATAAAGATTCATATTTTGAATGACAAATGTTTATACCCAAATCCTGTCAAACTGACTCCGGGACAGATCAGCCTACCCACACGTCACCTGCATGCCCATAGACACACAAGCACAGAACCAATCACAGCACACCTGTGCCCAGCCCTGCCCTTCCCGGCCCTGCCCGGCCCGGCCCTGCCCAGCCCGGGCCCTGCCAGATTGATACTGTGGAGTGCTATCATGGCGAATGTGCTGCATGAAGAAATTTGTCGATTAATACGACAAGAGGACAGCTTACGAACCGGAGAAAAATTGTTGTGTGGATGCAAAGACGAGGAATCCTAACCCGTCGCATGATTTGTGCCACTTGCAAGGGAGCCATGCGCCTACATGCTGTCTCCAAAGCTGATGGATATGTATGGTAAGAAACGCCATTGCAACTAGGGATGTGCGCGATTATTTGACTAGTCAGTTAAACGTTTCTAACATCACTAGTCGGCACCAGAAACAATTGACAGTTAACCTAATTATTAATATTTTATTAATGTACAACGCTGATTGCCTAATTAACTGTTGCGTCTAAGATGCAGCTGCCCGCCACTAGCCGGTGCTGCGACCCCCTCCCCAGCCCCAATCTCCGCACTCGGCCGGATGTAAACGAGGGGTAATGCTGGAGAGATGACATCTCATAAAACTTGCATGGTTTGGCAGTATTTTGATCTAGAAAATGAAATCCAGGTTGTGTGTAGGCTCCATTGATGGTATGCTCGTATAGGCTCGGAAATTACTCTCTGATTGGCGTGCGATGCTTATTCCCATGTTGATTGGACACCTGCTTAAGCCCTGTGAGTATTAACGTTAGTCCAGTAAGGCGGGAGTTGACGTCCCGCAACTCCACAACAGCCAGCCAGTCTGAACCCACAGACAGTGACACTGTCACAGGCCACAGTATCTACAGAGAGCTCACTCAGTGTTTGCACCAGGAAAGACAGCAGGCATACCGTTTTTTTTCAGACAGTAAGTAGGCTAACTATACCTAATTAGCTGTTGTCCAAACTAATGCGTTCATTTTTTTCCAATTAATGTGAAAACATTTAACGCATTAAAAATGAACGTAATAAACCGTGTAACAGACTCAGTTTTAAAGCTAGAGTGAAGATACTGCTATCATATAAACTAGATGACCTGAATCATCCACTGATACCAACTATGATAGCTCGTCGGATAAGGGGCTAAATAACGCTCCAAAGTTACGCTAAATTGTGGCGGAATATGAGAATAAACAACTTGATAACGAGTTTTTAACTTAGTCCTACATGATGTCAGCAGTAAATAAAACGAGTAATAAAAACAGAATATTCAAATCAAAATGACCATCATGGTCAGTCATTGTTTTTCTGGTAAAATAATTTTATCTGGTCACAATGCAGGCAGCACACAGCACAGAGAGACAGAGAGGCATGCTACTGTAAGCAGTGACCAGACAGTCATTCATTAATAAAGAGAAAAAAAAACATATGTTCTGAAAAGTTATGTAGATGGTTGATAATTTGAGCTTTGTAAAAAAGAAAAAACTGAAATTGAAATGAAACTGTCAATAGAAAAGTTCGAAAGCATCTTCTTCCCTTAAAACACTCTTTGGTCTGAGTATTTAAACCTGATGGCTGCATTAGATCAGTGGTTCTCAAACTTTTTTTACATCAAGGACCCCTAAACTGAGACAAATTAGACCACATTTGATAACATTTTGAAACATAAACATTAGAAATACACAAATATTTATTAATTGAGACTGAATAACATTACTGTCTTTGTCAATGTATGTTCAAATTAATGTCAATGGGATGAAGTTTTGAAAAAAATCTAGAGAAATTTGTAGAAAAACTGGCAATATTTACAGAAAAAAAGTCGTAATAGTCATAAAAATAGATATGTATTGAGGACACGCATGTATAATAACCAAAATCTCACTCCAGCCAGGTACCCAAAGTTGGCAACCCAGATATCACATAGTTTACAGCTCCAATCTGGAGACCCAAAAAGATAATGAAACTCATCACGGCAGCGACTGCACAAAATATGCTTCCATTCAATATGATGTGGTTACTGAGAACTGTGATTAACAGTTTCAAATGGCTCCCACATACATGCAGTATTTGTTCAGACTGTGTTGATTAAATTGTTCTCAAGTTTGACTGTTTTCTGGGTGTTTTCTTACTTTTGGACTAGTCGATTAGTCAAAATTTTAATGTTCGTTTAATCGACTAGCAAATTAGTCGCCGGGAACATCCCTAATTGCAACGTTAATTAATACATATTGATGTAATATTTTTTATGTCATTAACATTATAGTGTTAATTTAATCTACTGCTGGTAAATAATTATCATTATTACTTTTAAAATTCACCGTTTAGGTCTTGTGGCAGCAAAGGCCACCGTCAGCAGAGGAAATCTGTCAGAAGTGGATCAATCTTCTTCAGTTCCCGGAGACCTCTCCAGAGCCATTTGGAGTTCATCTATCGGTTGGTGATTTATTAGTTAACATTAACCATTTTGGAAATGACCAAAATATGATTAATATGGTTATTTGGGTGCAGCAGTAAGGGATCTCTGAATGAATATGTATGTATGATTCTATTTTATTTTTAAGCTAACATTAGCCCTATCCTAGGGAGAAAAGAAACTCACCTAAAATAACATAGACTTACCCAAAATGAATCTGGAAATGCAATAAAGGGAGTAACTGTTTTTATCCTTGCCTAGTATAATGTAAATTTAAAAGGCAACATCACCATTATAGCTAAGATCCCACAGACAATAGACCTATCCAATTATATAGATGATAGTTGCTGTTAATAGGTTTTCTGATGCAGTGAAATAGAGTGAGTCCCCAATCAAATGTTTTTTGACAAAATGTAGTGTTCAACATGTTTTTGACATTGTATGGTTATATTAATTTACGGTATGTTGAAAATGTACCTGGAAATTAAACAGTAATTAACTTTATTTACAAAACATTATGCAAATGTCACATCATTGTGACATATAAAAGGAGTACTAGTGTAGTAACATTGCCAGAGTTAAGGGGGATATATCCACAATGCATGTTTTCATGAGGTGAAATAACTCTCATTATGTCTTTCTATACATCATAGCATTTGCAGGAGAACCATTGCTGCTTCTATGGACCAATCTTCTCTGATCAACACATACTGTACACATGCATTACACATCCAGGCCAGTACATGTGTGCAGAAAAAAACATTCCCAGTTCTGCATCTTGCAGATATATAAAGAAATTCATAGATGTGTAAACAAACATATGCAAACTTTGCCTTTACATAGTCCTGCACACTAATCTACAGCCAATCGACAAAACAAAGGAAAGAAGGACAAAAAGTAAGAAAAAAGGAAAGAAATAAAAAAGAATGAAGCAAGGATAACAAGGCTCTCCACGACCACAATCCCAACACAGGGCTGAAGGACACCACTTAAACTACATAGAACTAAAAACTGCACAGCAACAACATAACTACAAAAGGCTGCATATGTTGGCCTTATTGCTTATTTGAAACTAACACTAACTAACAATTTATCTTAAACAAATGTTCTCCCTTCTGTGTTAATTAATATTATTATCCAAATGATTCATGGACTAATTATTGCCAGTGCACGTTTTCATGTTTTAATTTTTAGTTTTACTAAGATCAACCATTTCTGTCAAAGGTATTCTCAAGGATTGAGGCTGAGACAGACTGATATGATGGAGGATGGCATTGCCAGCAGCAGTTCCACTTTGACCAAGATGGCCTCCAATTTGAGAAAGGTGTTGTATCAATGATATGAAATGGATTTTAAACTATACTGTGTAACTTTTGGAGGTTATAACTTTTGCCTTCATATGTCTGAATATGTGTGCTGCATTCATGTGGTGTTGGAAAAATGAGTTACCGACCGTTTACTTCGCTGTTTGTTGTCATGCAAAAACTAAAAACAGCTATTAATGTGTTTAAAAGCACTGAGCAATAGAATACAACACATCTGTGTAGCCTCTATGTTGGCTCCATATTACAAATTAAAAGCTCATGAACACACCAAAGTTGGAAGAAAGGGACAATCCAACAAGCATGTGAATGCAGCTTTTTTTTCCATAAACTCCAATGTAGCCTACTGTGGCGCTAATGTAAAACTGTACTGTAAAACAGTGGATAAATTGTGTTGAGCATCAAACAACCCCTGCAAAATGACTCATTTCACGACAACATTTTGATCCATTTGAACTGATAACATTTGGAAAGCCTGGATGAGCTGCATGACTGAATTAATTTATCCCCAGTTAGCAGAGGAAGTTAGCCAGGAAGTCTGGTCTACATTAAAAGGGCTAGTGCAGGAATCTCGCCAGACAGCAAGTGATAAAAATGTCTGGTATACAGCAATACAGCAGTGTATTGCTGTATACCAGATATATGCAGATATTTAAATGACTTTGTAAGAGGTAGAATATATACTTGTGGAATATTTTGATCAACTTGCCTGTCTAAATTGTGAGCAAGCTCTAATATCAAACTTCCATCTCTCAAGGTCTGCATTACAGCCATCAATAAAATCAGACACCAGGGTAACATGAAGATCGGTGGACAACATTGCTTTGTGATGTTAGATGAAAGCAAATTCTCCCACAACAGGAAAGTAAGTAGTATGTGCTAGTTATTTCTTTTGTAAATGTGTGTTCATTATGCATAATTGAAGTACAGTATTTCACGATCATTACTGTGCTCCTGGCTAATAGTTTATAAAATTCCGGGTTCCCACGTGTCCTGGAAAACCTGGAAAATGACCAATTTTCCAAAACATATGGAAAATGAGAAAAAAGTCAAATGTCCTGGAAAAGCCTGAGTTGTCCTGGAAAATTATTTATCATCCCTCTCTCTGCTTTATGACTGAAAGCAAAAAGGCTAAACGTTGGGGACCTCGGACCAACAGCGTTGGGCGGGACCTCGGCCCCTCGCCGTCGTCCCCCAGCTCAAGTTGTAGGCATAAGCCATGTGACCTAATGAAACTTTGACATGTGTGATGATCAAACAACACATCCATATTCATTTGAAATCATGTGAACTAGTGAGAGCTTGAGTGATGTGTACTGGCTGTTGTGAGGATCTAAGTGCAGCAAACAGACACAAATATATACTAAGACCTACAAATGTTGAATTAATATCTGATTGTATACATATGTGACACTAATCATATATGTATAATAACAGTAGAAGTATGACACACACAGACAGACAGACATAGACGGCCGAGTTAGCGACATGCAGAGAGAGAGAGAAGGGAGAGAAAGAGGACAGAGGGGGGAGAGAGAGAAAGATAGAGAGAGGGGGGGGGGACAAGGAGTGGAGTGTGTGCGTGTGTGTGTGTGTATTGTGTGTGTGTGTGTGTCTGTCTGTCTGTGTGTGTCCATGTCTGTCTGTGTGTGCCATACTTCTACTGTTATTATACACATATGATTATTGTTACATATGTATACTATCAGATATTAATATATACTTCCCACATGTTGTACCACAATAGCCAGAATCATAAGTCAACTCAATTTTAAAAACTGTAAAGGGTTCTTATGAAGGTGGTGTGACCTTGTATTTTGAAAGTTGTAGACATAAGCCATGTGACCTAATGAAACTCTGACATGTGTGATGATCCAACAACACATCCATATTCATTTGAAATCATGTGACCTAGTGAAAGTGATGTGTACTGGCTGTTGTGAGGATCTAAATGCAGCAATCACACATAAATATATATTAGTTAATATCAGTGGAGAAACTGAGCAGGACTACATGTATTCCAATTCTTCATGAGGTAAAACAGTTTCATCAGGACATCTTGTATTCACAGGTTTTTGGTATCAGGCATGTCTTTCAAAGCTTTTGGAAGGAGCACCATGAGCTGGACAGTTTAGTAAATGTTATACTTTCATGTGTGTGAGACCACACACATACATACACACAAACTTCACTCTGACACAGACTGTCAGAGTGAAGCTTTTGTTATGCTAATTAAGGACTGCATGTGGCTGACAGGCAGAGAGCAAAATGGGCTGACAGTTTCTCAAAGAAATCCTTACAGATCCCAACCGATGGTCTGATCTTCAATCTGAAAGCATCACCAGATAGATAAATTTGTTCTGAACGCACTGATATCTAGCTTGTATGTCTCCGGATTAAAAAAAGGTGCCTTAGTCACAAGTTTACGATGTGTTGTCACTTATCTTGTCTTACAGAGATCATCATGAGGAGTTGTGCTCTGCACCTTCTAACGCTTCAGAAATCCAAACCGTTCAAGTTATGACAAAATCCTTTGCAAGTAATGTTCACCAGGGATAGATCTGTAATTTTTACAAGTTTGAAGCAGTTGTGATAAACGGTGTAGGAGCAAATAATTTTTGAGCGACAGAATTTGTCAAAAACGTCATCTGACATTCAAACAACAACCGTGCGCTTCCTGTTGGAGTTAGGTCAGGGGTTGCAGCGCGACATTTGTAGGTCTTTATGAGACGAACGAGACAGTTTTGGATTGGTCTTTCTACGTGGTTCCTACCCATCACACCGGGCATTTTTGTGTGCCTAGGTGGCACAATAAATCGTCAGGAGGTTCTGGAGCACATCACCTGTCTGAGGCCAGGAAATCCAAACCATTCGAAAACTGTAGAAGTTACCAAGACAATCTGATAAGGACACGTTTAAAGAATAATCTGTGCGATTTTGAAGCCGATACGATAAACGGTGTGAAAGTAGTATAATTATTAAGGAATTTCTTGTTTTTGAGGAAAACTCTTACTTTGAAGGGAAATACCTCACTTCCTGTTGGATTTGGGTCATGGGTGCGAGTGCGTGATTTGTAGGTCTTGATGAAAGGAACACGGCTGTTTTGGTTTGATCTTCCTACAACATTCCTACTGGCTCCAGCGGCCATTTTAGTGTGACAAAAGCCTAGGTGGCGCTAGAGAGGCCATTTTGGCACTTTTTGAATTAATTTTTTCATTTCCTAAAATTTTTCACCAGTCCTGACATGCGTGCCAATTTTGGTGAGTTTTGGAGCATGTTTAGGGGGTCAAATTCCTTCTGTGTGTGCCATTCTACCACTGTTATTATATGCATATGATTATTGTCACATATGAATACTATCAGAGATTAATACATACTTTCCACATGTTGTACCACAATAGCCAGAATCAGAAGTCAAACTCAATGTTAAAAACTGTAAAGGGTTCTTATGAAGGTGGTTTGAGCTTATATTTTGACATTTGTAGACATAAGCCATTTGACCTAATGAACCTTTGACTTGTGTGATGATCAAACAACACATCCATATTCTTTTGAAATCATGTGACCTAGTGAAAGCTTGAATGATGTGTACTGGCTGTTATGAGGATCTAAGTGCAGCAAACAGACACAAATATATACTAAGACCTACAAATGTTGAATTAATATCTGATTGTATACATATGTGACATTAATCATATGTGTATAATAACAGTAGAAGTACAACATACACAGAGACAGACAGACATAGACGGCCGAGTTAGCGACATGCAGAGAGGGAGAGAAGGGAGAAAGAGGAGAGAGGGGGGAGAGAGGGAGAGAAGAGAGGGGGGACAGGGAGTGGAGTGTGTGTGTCTGTGTCTGTGTGTGTGTGTGTGTGTGTGTGTGTGGCCGTGTCCTTCTGTGTGTGCCATTCTACCACTGTTATTATATGCATATGATTATTGTGACATATGAATACTATCAGAGATTAATTCATACTTCCCACATGTTGTACCACAATAGCCAGAATCATAAGTCAAACTCAATGTTAAAAACTGTAAAGGGTTCTTATGAAGGTGGTTTGAGCTTATATTTTGACATTTGTAGACATAAACCATGTCACCTAATGAAACTTTGACTTGTGTGATGATCAAACAACACATCCATATTCATTTGAAATCATGTGACCTAGTGAAAGCTTGAGTGATGTGTACTGGCTGCTTTGAGAATCTAAGTGCAGCAAACAAACACAAATATGTACTAGTTAATGTCAGTGGAGAAACTGAGCAGGAGTACAAGTATTCCAATTCTTCATGAGGTAAAACAGTTTCATCAGGACATCTTGTATTTACAGGTTTTTGGTATCAGGCATTTCTTTCAAAGCTTTTGGAATGAGCACCATGAGCTGGACAGTTTAGTAAATATTATACGTTCTTGTGTGTGTGACCACACACATTAACACACACTTCACTCTGACACAGACTGTGAGAGTGAAGCTTTTGTTATGCTAATTAAGAACTGCATGTGGCTGACAGGCAGAGAGCAGAATGGGTTGAAAATCTCCTGAACTAGTCCTTTTACATGCCAAACCGTGAGTCACAGTTTCAATCTGAAAGCATCACCAGATAGATAATTTTGTTCTGAACGCAGTGATATAAAGCTTGTATGTCTCCGGATTAATAAAAGGTGCCTTAGTCACAAGTTTACAATGTGTTGTCACGTATCTTTTATTACAGAGATCATCATGAGGAGTTGTGCTCTGCACCTTCTAACGCTCCTGAAATCCAAACCGTTCACGTTATGACAAAATCCTTTGAAAGTAATGTTTACCAGGGGTAGATCTGTAAGTTTTGCAAATTTGAACCAGTTATGATAAACGGTGTAGGAGCAAATAATTTTTGAGCGACAGAATTTGTAAAAAATGTCATCTTACATTCAAACAACAACAGTGCGCTTCCTGTTGGAGTTAGGTCAGGGGTTGCAGTGCGACATTTGTAGGTCTTTATGAGACGAACGAGACAGTTTTGGTTTGGTCTTTCTAAGTGGTTCCTACCCGTCGCACCGGGCATTTTTGTGTGCCTAGGTGGCACAACAAATCGTCAGGAGGTTCTGGAGCACATCACCTGTCTGAGGCCAGGAAATCCAAACCATTCAAATGAATTATGAGGGACGCACAATAATTGATAAGGACAGGTTGATGGTTAATGTGTGCGATTTTGAAGCCGATACGATAAACGGTTTAGGACTAGTTGATTTTTTAAGGAATTTCTTGTTTTTGAGGAAAACTCTTACTTTGAAGGGAAATACCTCACTTCCTGTTGGATTTAGGTCATGGGTGCGAGTGCGTGATTTGTAGGTCTTGATGAAAGGAACACGGCTGTTTTGGTTTGATCTTCCTACGACGTTCCTACTGGCTCCAGCGGCCATTTTAGTGTGACAAAAGCCTAGGTGGCGCTAGAGAGGCCATTTTGGCACTTTTTGAATTATTTTTTTCATTTCCTAAAATCTTTCGCCAGTCCTGACATGCGTGCCAATTTTGGTGAGTTTTGGAGCATGTTTAGGGGGTCAAATTCCAGTTTAAAGTCGCGGCGGATGAAAGAAACAAATAATAATTAAAGCTGCGAGCAGCGTTGACCGGGACCTCGGCTTCACGTTATTTCAGCGTCCAGCTTCCGTAGAAAGTGAGCGTTGCGTTCTATTATGTCAATAGAACGCAAGGTCATTTTTGACAATGAACCCATGACTTGGGAGTAAAACTTTGATGGCTTCTGAAAACCAAACTACTGATGAGGACATCAATCAATCAGTCAATCAATCAATCAAGCAATCAATATCACAAATCACAATTTGCGTCACAGGGTTTTACAGCATACAACATCCCTTTGTTCTTAGGACCCAATGAGACAGAAGGGTAAACAGAGAGAAATATAGGACAGATGGTAATGACAGTAGCTTACAACAACATTAATAAAAGTAATAATATCATAATTACAATTCTGGCTATTGTGGTACAATATGTTTTACGTATATATTAATATCTAATGGTTTACATATGTGACAATCAAATGTGTATAATAAGAGTATAAGTATGACACACACACACACACACACGAACACACGTATCTGTCAGAGTAAAGCCATTGTTATGCTAATTAATGACCATGTACTTAGGTGACAGCCCAGGCACTTCAAGATGAGTTGACTGATGAGTAATGATAACAAAATCAGCAGGTGGCATTTGACACCACAGCGGCAATAGTTTACAGTGGATTTACATTTTAGGAAATTGATTAATTAATTTTGAGATATTCAAGTATACACAACAAAGTTGTAAACATTTATGATCAAGGCTCAATATGAATTGGCCGTGAAACCTGTGTCTTCAGATATAGCATTGTCAGTAATGACACTGTATTTTCACTCATAATGTTGATTTTACAAGGAAACACAACAAAGTGTGATGATCCAAAAACACATCCATACATTTTAGGACATTGATTAATTAATTTTGAGATATTCAAGCATACACAACAAAGTTGTAAACATTTATGATCAAGGGTTAATATGAATTGGCTGTGAAACCTGTGTATTGACATATAACATTGTCAGTAATGGAACTGTATTTTCACTCATAATGTTGATAAGTCATAAGTCAAACTCAATGTTAAAAACTGTAAAGGGTTCTTATGAAGGTGGTTTGAGCTTATATTTTTACAGTTGTAGACATAGGCCATGTGACCTAATGAAACTTTGACATGTGTGATCATCAAACAACACATCCATATTCATTTGAAATCATGTCACCTAGTGAAAGCTTTAGTGATGTGTACTGGATGTTGTGAGGATCTAAGTGCAGCAAAGAGACACAAATATATACTAAGACCGACAAATGTTGAATTAATATCTGATTGTATACATATGTGACACTAATCATATGTGTATAATAACAGTAGGAATATGACACACACAGACAGACAGACATAGACGGCTGAGTTAGCGACATGCAGAGAGGGAGAGAAGGGAGAAAGAGGAGAGAGGGGGGAGAAAGGGAGAGAAGAGAGGGGGGACAGGGAGTGGGGTGTGTGTGTGTGTGTGTGTGTGTCTGTGTGTCTCTCTGCCTGTGTGTCTGTGTCTGTCTATGTGTGCTATACTTCCACTGTTATTATACACATATGATTATTGTCACATATGTATACAATCAGATATTAATATATACTTCCCACATGTTGTACCACAATAGCCAAAATCATAAGTCAAACTCAATTTTAAAAACTGTAAAGGGTTCTTATGAAGGTGGTTTGAGCTTATATTTTGACAGTTGTAGACATAAGCCATTTGACCTAATGAAACTTTGACATGTGTGATGATCAAACAACACATCCATATTCTGTTGAAATCATGTGACCTAGTGAAAGCTTTAGTGATGTGTACTGGATGTTGTGAGGATCTAAGTGCAGCAAAGACACACAAATATATACTAAGACCGACAAATGTTGAATTAATATCTGATTGTATACATATGTGACACTAATCATATGTGTATAATAACAGAAGGAAAATGACACACACACACAGACAGACATAGACGGTTGAGTTAGCGACATGCAGAGAGGGAGAGAAGGGAGAAACAGGAGAGAGGGGGGAGAGAGGGAGAGAAGAGAGAGGGGACAGGGAGTGGTGTGTGTGTGTCTGTGTGTCTTTCTGCCTGTGTGTCTGTGTCTGTCTATGTGTTCTATACTTCCACTGTTATTATACACATATGATTATTGTCACATATGTATCAGAGATTAAAACATACTTCCCACATGTTGTACCACAATAGCCAGAATCATAAGTCAAACTCAATGTTAAAAACTGTAAAGGGTTCTTATGAAGGTGGTTTGAGCTTATATTTTGAAAGTTATAGACATAAGCCATGTCACCTCATGAAACTTTGACTTGTGTGATGATCAAACAACACATCCATATTCATTTGAAATCATGTGACCTAGTGAAAGCTTGAGCGATGTGTCCTGGCTGCTTTGAGAATCTAAGTGCAGCAAACAAACACAAATATGTACTAGTTAATGTCAGTGGAGAAACTGAGCAGGACTACATGTATTCCAATTCTTCATGAGGTAAAACAGTTTCATCAGGACATCTTGTATTTACAGGTTTTTGATATCAGGCATTTCTTTCAAAGCTTTTGGAATGAGCGCCATGAGCTGGACAGTTTAGTAAATATTATACTTTCTTGTGTGTGTGACCACACACATTAACACACACTTCACTCTGACACAGACTGTGAGAGTGAACCTTTTGTTATGCTAATTAAGGACTGCATGTGGCTGACAGGCAGAGAGCAGAATGGGTTGAAAATCTCCTGAACTAGTCCTTTTACATCCCAAACCGTGAGTCACAGTTTCAATCTGAAAGCATCACCAGATAGATAATTTTGTTCTGAACGCAGTGATATACATTTTGTATGCCTCCGGATTAATAAAAGGTGCCTTAGTCACAAGTTTACGACATGTTGTCACTTATCTTGTCTTACAGAGATCATCATGAGGAGTTGTGCTCTGCACCTTCTCACGCTCCTGAAATCCAAACCGTTCAAGTTATGACAAAATCCTTTGAAAGTAATGTTCACCAGGGGTAGATCTGTAATTTTTGCAAGTTTGAAGCAGTTGTGATAAACGGTGTAGGAGCAAATAATTTTTGAGCGACAGAATTTGTCAAAAACGTCATCTTACATTCAAACAACAACGGTGCGCTTCCTGTTGGAGTTAGGTCAGGGGTTGCTGCGCGACATTTGTAGGTCTTTATGAGATGAACTAGACAGTTTTGGTTTGGTCTTTCTAAGTGGTTCCTACCCATCACACTGGGCATTTTTGTGTGCCTAGGTGGCACAATAAATCGTCAGGAGGTTCTGGAGCACATCACCTGTCTGAGGCCAGGAAATCCAAACCATTCAAATGGTTAATGAGTGACGCACAATAATTGATAAGGACAGGTTGATGGTTAATGTGTGCGATTTTGAAGCCGATATGATAAACGCCCGGTTGGCCGAGGTCCCTAATAATAAACCTTACAGGAACAATAGGGTCCTCGCCCTGCTGGCCGAGGTCCCTAATAATAAGAAACACTACAGGAACAATAGGGCCCTCGCCAGTTGCAGAGGTCCCTAATAATAAACCTTACAGGAACAATAGGGTCTTCGCCCTGCTGGCCGTGGTCCCTAATAATAAACGCTACAAGAGGGCCCTCGCCAGTTGCCGAGGTCCCTAATAATAAACCTTACAGGAACAATAGGGTCCTCGCCCTGCTGGCCGAGGTCCCTAATAATAATAAACGCTACAGGAACAATAGGGCCCTTGCCGGCTCGCCGAGGTCCCTAATAATAATAATAATAATAATAATAATAATAAACGCTACAAGAACAAGAGGGCCCTCGCCAGTTGCCGAGGTCCCTAATAATAATAAATGCTACAAGAACAAGAGGGCCCTCGCCAGTTGCCGAGGTCCCTAATAATAAACGCTACAGGAACAATAGGGCCCTCGCCGGCTCGCCGAGGTCCCTTATAATAAACACTACAGGAACAAGAGGGTCCTCGCCCTGCTGGCCGAGGTCCCTAATAATAATAATAAACATTACAGGAACAATAGGGTCCTCGCCAGTTGCCGAGGTCCCTAATAATAATAATAATAATAATAATAATAATAAACATTACAGGAACAATAGGGTCCTCACCCGTTTGGCCGAGGTCCCTAATAATAATAAACACTACAGGAACAAGAGGGCCCTCGCCCGGTTGGCCGAGGTCCCTAATAATAAACCTTACAGGAACAATAGGGTCCTCGCCCTGCTGGCCAAGGTCCCTAATAAACACTACAGGAACAAGAGGGCCCTCGCCCGGTTGGCCGAGGTCCCTAATAATAATAATAATAATAATAATAAACATTACAAGAACAATACCACAATACCTGGTGTCGCCCCTTTGGCCGAGGTCCCTAACTATGACCCCGGAGTGGTCGCAAAAAAGAAGAGATGTCCCCAGAGTGGTTCCAAAAAACAAATGACTCCGGAATGGTCGCAAATAAAACAAACAAAAAACAATATTGTAATTTCAGTTGGTTATACGACACTGTCATCTATGGGTGTGATGGAGCTATGATACCTTTTTCATAATTTCTAAGAATGTAAGAGATTATTTTATAGATATGTCATAGTCATAGACTGCAATCTGGGTAAATGTACAAAAAGTAAGGTAAAACTGTAAAAAAAAACCCAAAAAAACATTTCTCCAAAGCATGGGGGCAGGGGATGTATAATGTATGGTGTTGCATAATGTAGCATCTGAAAATGTCCTGGAAAAGTCCTGGGACTCCCTGAAATTGTTTAGTCTTTATCATCATGAAACTGTTATTATTGTGCACAGTCCTCTTTGTTATCTTGTCTTGACTTTGGTTAAATAGTAATATTTTACAGTGTCATTTAAAAAAGTAACTAACTGGGTAGAAAAGTGGCTTCCAAGAAAGCTCTCTCACTCCATCTGAAAATATTTGGTTTTACAGTATAACAGAGGACGGGTTGGACCTGCCTGGCGCTGGACAAAGAAGTGGGTTTTGGGCTTACTTGAAGTGGGGCAAGTATCAAGAAGACCCATACTGAAGGTGGTGAGAGGCCGCTCTAGAGAAGATCTCCTGCCAACCATAATACGTCATGTCAGAGGAGGCTCAGTAATTGTCTCTGATGAATGGCGAGCTTACCAGCAGGCACTTACAGATCTAGGATTTGACCATCATACAGTATGTCATAAAAGACATTTTGTTGACCCATACACTGGAGCCCACACTCAGCACTTGGAACGTGCATGGCAGACATTCAAGGTTGAAATATGGAGGCACCGTGGAAACCGTACCACAAACCTTTTGAAGGAACATTTAAAAGTGATCAAGTGGGAATATTGGCTGGGCAGGAATCACAGATTTCACATTGTCGGCCGGCTGTTGCATGACATTAGGAAATATGCTGTGCATAGTGTAGTGTAAGATTTAATTACCAATCAGAAGAATGTTCATTAATAAAGTAACTATGTTTATTGATAAATGTGTTCATTAATCAGGTAAATGCTTTATCTTGCCTAAGTTGATTAAGACTGAAGACATATAGAAATGTGTTATGTATTCATGCATGATAGAAACACTTCATTCAAGCCTAGGTACTGACAGCACACAAATGTATTACTGAGAACACACTCACACACACACACACACACAGATGTACTGACTGAAAACACACACACATCCAAGGAGAGCACACAAATGTATTACTGAGAACACGCACACACACAGATGTACTGACTGAACAAACACACATCCAAGGTTGAAGCTGTATTAGGAACAAAATCCTTGGGTCCCACAGACTTTTAAAAACAGGTGTGCCCGAAAACAAAAACATTGTGACGAATGGATGCAAGGAGTGCCACTGAATGATTACACCCCCGCATGTTTTGAAGGGCATTGTGACAATGGACCAAGGAGTTCTACCGGACGATTACAACATTAAAGTCAAGGCCTAACACCTGTTGTTGTTGCCATCTACTCCACCAGCTTAAAAGACAGAGCGCAAAGACGGGACGTCAGTCGCGTTCCGGAACGTGCCTCAATGAGTTGGTGTGTTTTAATGCCTGATAAAGCACATTAAACTCGATTGTACCTGATTCCTTCATCTCCAGTGTGTCTCTGAGTGTTCATCTGAGTACCAGCTAACTGAACCTAATTTACTGAAAGAAGCAGTGTTGAAGTCATCGGGAGCTGTTTGGCCCACTCCCAGGCCCCGAGTTTTTACTCTACAATAGTTGTTGAAAAGTGAGGTACACACAGGTGCACTGCGGGTCTGCAGACACATGCTCTTCTCTGATGAACCAGAATCCGTGTATCATTTTGTTCTTTCCATTTTCAATTGACAATCACAAATCAAAAAATGAAAAAGTGACTGGTTATTTGTTTTTGAATCTGATACCCAAAAAAGGGCTTGTTTATCATGCTTTAGATTTTAGGCTCAGATCAAAAATATGAAATGGAAAAATGGGCCACAGGAGAGAATTTGATTTTAATATTTAATTGGCTCGGTTTACATGACCTGGTGTTGTGTGGAAGTCTTGTTTCCCCTAGGCCCACCCCCGTGACCGATGGGTTGTCAGGATGTGTTCCCCCTGATATAATAAACACATTTAGTGATATAGGTTAAAATAACTTCTCGATGAATTATTTGCTTATTCACAACTTTTTATTTCTGTATTTGTCTTAAAACCACCTCCATTACAGCAGGAAAACACATCCTGACAGCAGAGTTACTGTCAGATACGGTTCCTCCTCTGTTCAATATGACATGTGGCTCACAGATCTGTCACATTCATCCTGCTGACTTGTTTCCTTCAGCCTACAACAGGTCATTCCTGTGATTTTTAGCTTATATCACTAAATCTGTCCATTATATACAGTACTTATACTTTATACTTTACTGACAATGCATCGGTCATGGGGCGGGGCTAGGGGAAACACATCACAACAGAGAAGCAGAGTTCAACACAACACGAGTCACGTAAACCCGACCAATTAAATATTAAAATCATTTTTGCTCCTGTGACTCATTTTTCCATTTCATATTTTTGAATATTTTTGACCTGAGCCTAAAGTATAAAGCCCTTTTTTTGGTATCAGATTCAATTCACTTTTTAATTTTTTGATTTCTGATTGTCAATTGAAAATGGAAAGAATGAATGATACACAGATTAACCAGCTTTACTTTTACTTTGACTTTTGTCTCGCCAGCGCAGCTCTCTCTTTATTCAGTCTCTAGCTCGCTTGACCACAACACTCGACTGAGTTTACAAACAGCAACTGGAAAATCCTACTGACTCCACTTTTATTTAGCAAAACAAGATTCACTTAATTTTGCATTTAAAATGCACCTTTTATGTAGTTATTTTGAAAAGATTTACAATATCTAAAGATGTTTTATTGCCTGTAGCCCAACATTTAAAATGCACATTTTTTGTAGTAAAACAAATTCTTTTCAAGCTGTCTGTAAGCTGTCGTTGAAGATGTTAACGTGATGATGGTAATAAAGTTTTATTGCCAGTAAACGTATATGGTGTCGCTTTACTTAAAGCTCTTAAAGTCATCCTATAGCATATTATTCATGTTTATAAGGCATTATTCCGTTTCAGAAATTAAGCATTTATTAGATGTCAGAGCAGTTCTTTGAGTCTTTAGAACTGGCTAAAGTTATGATAGTTATAATGTGCTATGTAACCCAGTACTTCAGATTCTTCTTTCAAACACTGTCATCACTTTGGCATGGAAGTATAATTCATTATGAATGCTGAATTTATAATGCATTATGTAACCACTTATAATACTTTATAAACCTTGTTATAAGTTGTCATACATGATTATAAACATTTATAACAACGTTTATAAAGCCTTATAAATGCATTATAATGTCTTATGAATGTGCTCATAATGCATTATAGACCTTACCTTCATAGAAAGTGTTACCCTTTCTAGTTTGCAGTCATATATCAGAAATCGTTTTTGGACTTCATTGACTTCAAAAAGCCTCTCCTTGTCCATGATTTGGCTGCACTTCAAGTCAGCTTACATTACTGAGGCATCCTTAGGGCCCTACAGATGCTGTTTGACATGTTTGACCTGGACTCCTAAGCAAGAACTCACCTAAAAACAGGCTCCAAATGGAAATTTATTGACAATTTATACTCATGCATTTGTTTAGAATTATTGTTTTTATAATATAATCTGACAGATGCTCATTCATTTACGTCCAAATCTTTGCTGAGCCATGCTGTTTTTTTGCAACACTGTTAGCAAAACTTTTGGTCAATAGCAGAAATAGACAGTTGTTTGTAAAAACGGGTAATTTTCCCCCTCAATATATCATTTGAGGAAACTATACAGTACAATTATAAACTATATAATAATAAAAACTGAAAGCACTTGTGCCAGTTATATACACAACATGATGCATTTATAACTTTAAAAAGATTGCATCCTCCCCCCTTATCTGCCTCACAATGGTTTGGTCCGCATATAGCACTCGGCAGGACTGTCTGTCGATCAGTGGAAGTGTGTCAGAGTAGAGGAAACTGAGCTCCAGTAAGTGAATACTTTGCAAAAGTTCACTTAAAACAAGAGACATGTTGGACACCTTTATTTACTTCTACTTTTCAACAGAGTAAAACACGTTACTACTTGTAACCAGACAGCGTTATGTTCACTTCATTACCTTGTGGTTGAATCTTCTGTGTGAATGCAGCAGTCATACAGGAAACTCCTTTGGGCTTAAACCCCTATTAACTGGAGGCCACTGTGTGGTGTTCATTTGAAAGGGCTTGTTACCATGTACAAATTTTGTTCCTTACAGTCGATGCACTCCTTTAAGTTAAAGCTGTATATTTGCCTTTTTTTCTAAGGAGAACCAGCTGATTTGAAGAACAATGAATCCTCTATCACATAACTCATTATGAAAAGATTGTTGGGGAATTCAAAATGTTAAGTGTACCAGAGTTACTCTGTGCACATCAGATAATTAGTTACATTAACTATAAAATAGAAGATAAAGGATATTAGTGTGTAATTCCTTAACTCTTATAGTGATATTGTTTTCAACCAGCCTATATACTGCAACAGCATAAGAAAATACGTGAAACTCAGTAATGCCTTTTGGTTTTGGTGTGCCACCCCAAGATTTTCAGTGGCCCCATCTGGCTCCAGAAATGTTTCACCCCTGTGCACTGCATTGCATATCATCATCACAGTTAGTAAAGTTAATCATCAAACGTCCCTAGTAAGGTGCCCTAGTGACCTTGATTTTACCTTTCTCTGACAGCGCTGCTGCTGCTGTTGTACATATCATTTCTCTTGGCTAAATGTTAAAGAGCAACCCATGCCAGCTGCTTACTTCATAACCATCACAAGGAGTTTCCTGAAGAGGTGATTGTTCTCCTCCCCCAGTCCTCTTTGCATCTATATTCACTCTGTCTTCTCTGCCAGTCATCTTTTGTGCCTTCATTCCTTATTTCATTCGTGATGAAGACCTCTCATGCCCGACCATAGAATTCTCCATCCCTCTCTCATCCACCCACCTCTTCAATAATAAATTTATATTTCCATTATGAGCAGCTTAGAGTGTTGAATCAGTCAGTCATGCTCTGGAGAGAGGGGTGCAGATTGGGGTGGCATTGGGGCATTTCTGCAGAGAAGTCAAACTGACATGCTAATGCAAGTAACATGAGTGCTCATGGGAGATATTTGTAAATTCCAGATACCTATATTGAATGTTTTTAGAATTTATGTAAACCGTGAGAATATTAGCAAGACTGGTAAATTTGGCAACATAAGAAAAGGCCAGGTAGCTGTTAAATGAAAGGCTACTTATGATCAGAGCAGTATCACTACCTGTAGCACCTGTGTTACAGAAATGGACAGAAGTTAAAATATACAAGTGCTACATGCAGCTGTACTGACTGTCTCCTCTTTATAAGAACATTCTTCAGTAGAGGTGGCCATCAGCTGAGGTTTTAACCACATAGGCCATTCAACTGCAAGTATGAAACTTTGTCTGTTAACCTTTATGCTAAAACCTCCTATTTGTGGACAGCTGGGCCTGTCATGCAAGTGCTAAATGCTGAACCACAGTCACTGAATGCACTACGTGTGGTTACAGTTAGCCTACTGCAGGTGTCTTTTCAAGAGTACAGATGGATGTGATAGAGCTCCAGTAAAGCTGTGTGTCAATATGTATATACTGAATCCACCTGTTACTAAAACTGCCTTCCTGAGTGGTTTTATGATGTTTAAAAGACTTTTTAAAATACATTTTTTAAAAAGCTCTCAGTCTGGTTTAAGGATTCTGGTTTTCTTTTTAACAGGCCGAGCCAAACATAAAAATACTGTATCAAACTTTATCGAATCAAACTTTTTTATATAGCACTTTTCATACATTAAACATGGAATACAAAGTGCTTCACAAAATAAAAACATAAACAAAAACAAAAATACTACAAATATTGAAAAACCTGCCCCTCCCACCCCCACATATAAACACACACACACACACACACACACACACACACACACACACACACACAGAGTCAATACAGTAACATGGCTGGGCACTGAGGAACTAGGTGAGGAAAAAAAACACCTATGGGGAGCTCATCCACACTGAGAGGCATTACAGCCTACGGCCACAGGGAGTGCCGCCGCAGAGACCACCCCGACCCAGGTAGACTGGGGTAGACTCCACACATGGTGCAGAACAGTCCTCTGGGCCTGAAGGATCTCCAGGACGACGTCCCCACTGGCAGACCGGACACACCTCCCAATGTGGAGGCCCCCCATGAGGAAACACTGGAGCTAAAAACTAAAAGACTAAAAAGCAATAGGATAGGATAAAACAGGTATGAGATAAAATAAAATTGCATAAAAATTTAAGGATTTAGAAAAATTAAAGATTTAAAGATTAAAAAATTAAGATTTAGAAATGTAATAGTAATAAAATGCATAAGGGAAAAAAAAAATCATTTAGATCAAAATAACATATAATAGAAGAATTAAAGGAGTAAAAGAAATCAGTTAAAAGCCAAATTAAAAAGGTGAGTCTTGAGCCTCCTTTTTAAAACATCAACAGTCTCTGCAGTCCTGATGCTGGTGATGTTAAAATACACGCAGTAGTGGTCAGACACAGCCAGGTCAACAACAGAGGACACACCAGTGGAGAGACCATAGGTTATGACCAGGTCCAGGGTGTGTCCTCTGTTGTGAGTTGGCTGTGTGACGTGTTGTTTAAAATCCATGCAGGTTAAAAGGTTTAAAAATTCTCTGGACATAGTATCGGACATATTATCTACATGCAAATTAAAATCACCAGTTATTAAAATTCTATTGTAAGTAGTGTGTATGATTGATAATAGTTCAGAGAATTCACTGATAAAAGAGGTAGAATGTTGGGGTGGTCTGTAAACGGTGATACAAAGAATAGGAGGACTGCTAAACACAAAGGCATGCTGCTCAAATGGTTTGTAGCTGTTAAAAGAAACTTAATTTGAGTTCAGCATCTTTTTAGTGATGGAAGCAGTTCCACGTCCAGTTTTACTCCCCTGGTAGAGAATAAAAAGTTCAAATTTGGTGGGCAAGCTTCGGTGAGAACAACTGGTGCGTCAGTGCCAAGCCATGTTTGTGTTAAGAGAAGACTGTCAATATTATTATCTTAAATCAGGTCATTTATGATAAACGTTTTATTTAAAAGTATGGTATGAATTAGGGATAAACCGAAATGAAAATTTGGGGCCGAAGCCGAAGCCGAATAATATTAAACGCTTGGCCGAATACCGAGTACCGAATACCGAATATCGTTGTTTAGTTTTTCATTAGTTTTTGCAGGTGAACCCCCTCCAGATTAGTGTTGTCACGGTACCAAAATTGGGATCCACTGTACGATACCAGTGAAAATATCACGGTTCTGAGTAGTATCATGATACCACAGTGAAAATGAGGCAGATGTGCCTTTTGTCATTTATAAAAAGATAAATCACTTTTCTATAATACATCAATGATATTTCAATGGAATAAATTACTTATTGACTTATTCATACTTCAAAAACAGCATCAATAAGTGATTAACATAGGGGGGATCAAAATAAAATAAATAAATAAAATAAGAATCAACCAGCCACCATCCTCCCCTGACAAGTAAAGAACAGTCCCTAAAGTGCGGGGGAACAGCCCCTTGTTCCTAAGTCCGTTCCGAAATCATCATGATGCCTTGTGGTTAATGTCTGGTTAGGTTTAGGCACAAAAACCACTTGGTCATCATGGTGTGGGTTAAAATGAAAAAGAAAGTGACAAACATATAAGCCGTGAGCCTGCTCCGCCTCAAGCCTTTCCCAGCTGACACAGAGCCGGTCGCGGCGCACCATACGCCCGCCGCCCGCAGCACCGCGGACAGTCAGACGTTAACTGGATGTCGAACTAATGGGCTGTCGGACCAATGACATGGACCCAAGTGCGGTGAGGTTTGTGGGCCGTTACCTGCCACAATGACAGAAATATGAACGGCTCGTTTCTCCTCTGACACGCCACATAGGCTACCTGTGTTCCGCTGGCTGGGCTGTTCAGGTACTACTGGGCAGTCATGACGCCAAGAAGAGGATATTACTGGAGCCGACTTCTCGTTGCCGGTAAGCCAATGGCCGCCGTATTTGACAGGAATACATTACTGTCTGTGTCTGTGACCCCCGTTCAAACGGTGGGATTCACCTATCATTTCTGCTGGTGGTTGAAATCTGTACTCACACAGGTGCTGAATGATTTAAGCCTATTTTGCTCGCTCAAAACTACTTTTAGTTGCAAATGCGAGTGTGGTGACGGACAGATCGCCACACTGCCGACATTTTATTCCGCCCGTCACGGCACGCTGTTTGATTGCGTTATCAAAACACGCCACTATTATTCGGCCTTGCTTTTAACTTATTCCACCAAATACCGAATGTGTGTTTTTTTTGCAATATTCGGCCGAATATATTCGGTGCATCCCTAATATGAATGAGGGTAGGAAATTTTGGTTTTATGTCCAAGGGTCTGCAAAGGGTGTCTATTACCTCCCCAACAAAATGCTTGACAGACAATTCAGTTTAATTTATTAGAATTTAGCTAGTGTGGAGAATACATGAAATACTTTGTAAATCTCAGATTTCCCTGACAGACTTCAGGGCTGGGCCCCTGATTAATACTGCCAGGCCTGCGCCCAGTGGACAAAAGGAACCCACTTCTCCTCGTAAAATGAGCAAGCTTTCTGTCTCCAGTAATTAAAACAGACATTACAACGTGCTGTCGAAAGAAAACAGAAAGTGAAACATGGGAGAATGATAAGTACAGCATGATGAGACACAATTTCAAGTGATAGAGAAGCTTGAGACTTTGTGTGAGGGTATTCCAATGTCTAAACAGCTTGATCACCTTAGTTTCCAGCCTTAGCCTTACTACAACCAGGTGATCAACTGAGATTCCCCATATAATAGTGTAATTCCAAGTTCTACCTCAAATCTGATAATGAGTGACCAAACTCACAGTGGATGTTGGAATGCTAAAGATAAATTTGGACCACATTTGGTTGCATTTCTTAACTACATTTAGAATCTTTTGACAAGGATAGATGGATATAGTATTTAGTTTTGAAATGTTTCAACGAGTGCAAGGAAAAGTATTGACTAATCTGGCTGTTGATCTATGTCTTAAGCTCCCTAGTAGCCATTGCTGTAGTACTACAGTTGCCCTGAATGCTCTTTGATTGTAAAAACATGGATGTCTGCATTGATTGCAGTCGATAATTGCCCTCTTTTGAAGGCTGATGGTTGTGTATGTGAATGAAATTCAGTCAAAACAGTGATCTGAATTTGTTTTGAGAAAACCTTTGAGAAAAGATTACAAACCACTTTTGACTGACCTTCACGGGACGGATGTACATAAGGGTTCTATAATGTGGTAGACCTAGCCAGATTAACGTTTTTAGTGTATTGCACTGCACTGTGCTGATGCATCTAATCCTATAAATAGATAATTTAACACAAATCTCAAAATAAAATTGGAAAGTGGAATTCTTGGTGGACAGGAAATAATTTAATGCTATCGTATACAGACTGCATGGTTTTAGGCAGGGTATGACGACTGGGTAGATAGTTGGTAAGATAGACAGACGGACAGACAGATAGATACTGATTATTTCTATCAGGCCTAAAACCTGGAAGGGATCATGCATTTGGTTGTGTGTGTGCATGTGTCACTGTGTATGTGAATGTATGTATCTGTGTGCAGCTAATCTTGCAAACTACTGGACCCGTCAGCCTTATATATTGTGTGCACCTTTATGACTTTATGCTCAAGGAACTCCTGTGGTTGCAGTGATTCACAACTGCTGAAAAACGTGGAATCGTGGAAGACAAAAAGAAAATCAAACATGTTGGACTCTTTGTAAGGATTTTTGTGAGGCATTCCAGCTGTGGTGTCGGTTGTCATCTACGATGACACCCTACACAAGATGAAACAATGGATTATCATGTACGACACTCATTGTTGTTCACAATCTGAGCCAACACTGTATGACGCCGCATCAGGCTATAATTTGGCTGATATTGTGTAGTCTGAACCCAGCATTTTAGGCCATTTCACTGGAATATTACATTGCTATGCAACAACTTGAGTCAGTTGATGTCATTCACATACAATGCAAAAACATTGCAACAAGAAATATAAAAGGACTTATTTATAATGTCTGTCTATATAGTATACTTGTGTTGTGACATCAGAAATTCACAGAAATCCTGACAGCTTGTTTAAAGCTCCCCTCAAGTCAGTTTTACACACACACACACACACATATATATATATGTATAGATATAGATATATATACATACTATACACACACACAAATATATACATATATGTACACAGATATTTGTGGGTTACCCTGACATGGTGCACTCTACCTGTGTGTGTGTGTGTGTGTGTATATAACACTTGAAAAAAAAGCATGAATATATCTTCTTTCTTCTTTTTCTTCTTCTAACAATGCCATTGTCTGTCCATCACCTTGAATTCTACATTCACTCTCATAAAATGCTAATGGCTTGGCTTTAACTGGACCCCTCCATCACACAGCATCTCCAGTATGACACTGGTCAACACTTTCAAGACAATGGTGCCATTCCACAATGAGCCGGGCCTGGCTGTGGCTGCTGCCATTGTGTATTAATGTAGATGGCAGTTTATAATTTATAGGGCAGAATTACTTGGGAGTGCTGGTCCCAGGCCTACGACCAGCACTGACACAGCGAGTACTAACAACACTGGACATGCTTCGCTCTCCGCTGCCCACTCCATTGCCCATTATAATAATATATTCAAGGATTAAAGGGGTTTTATCTTAGACACCCATGAATTATGAATGGGGCATTTCAAATTTTAATTACCCCAAATTAAATGATTCAAGATAATGTTTCTTTAATAAATTAATACAGGGCCAGGGACAGAGAAGGGGAACAGAAAATAAAGTTTTTTTTTCTGCCCAACAAAAGGAGAAGGGAAAGAAATAATAGATGGATAATGACCTCGTGTCTTTGGAGGAAGAGATGGCTTGACCCAAAATAAGGTTTAAAAACAACACTACACATAAGAGGTGAGAAGTGAGAAGTTTATTCTCTGTCAGCTTCAGGACAATTTTCCGTATCAGCTCTACCTTTACCATACACTCCGGGTCTGTTCATGTTGACAGAAACCCAATTTCTGCATATGGTCAAATGGTGAGTAGTCCACTTCAACTGGATAGGAATGTACTGCCCAGGATTTGTCACTGTAGGTCTACTGTTAAAGCTAGGATCTCTCTCACACTCACACTCTCACACACACACACTCACACACACACACACACACACACACACACACACACACACACACACACACACACACAGGTTAGAGGTCTTTGGAAAAGCAGCAAAAACACTGGATGTTTCCAATAAGTTTGCTTTACAGTACATGATTGCATAAGGCAAGGCAAGGCAAGGCAAGTTTATTTGTAGAGCACAATTCATACACAAAGTAATTCAAAGTGCTTTACAGAAGAAGAAAATGCATTAAAATCACAATACAAAATAAAAACATAAGTAATCATTATAAAATGAACTTTAAAAGAGAAGAGTGCAGATAAGATCCTTTCAGTCATATGCACAGTGAAATAGAGCTGTTTTGAGCCTAGATTTGAACATTGTCAGAGTAGAGGCCTGTCTCACATCTTCAGAAAGACTGTTCCAGATTTTAGCTGCATAAAACTGCAACCCTGATTCCCCACAGAGCCACAGACACACAAGTGACACATCAATTGTGATACAAAACAAGTAGATTATATGGTACAAAGTAGTCTTAAACATCTTACCAAACCTATTCTCGATCATATTAATGGACACCACAAAGAAAAAGTTGAGCACAATTTTGACAACGAGCAGATAAGGAAAAGTGTCTGTCTATATGGTCCTGATTCAGGGTCTCCAGATCTCTGATTTTATCTGTAGACCCTGAATCAGGACCATGTAGACAGACACTTTTCCTTACCTGCTCGCTGTCAAAATTGTGCTCAACTTTTTGTTTGTAGTGTGCATTAATATGATCAAGACTAGGTTTAGTCTTGACCAAACCTAGTCTCGATCACATTAATGCACACCACTGGGAGAGGGAACACTGAGGCAGTGACAGTTCATTACCAGCATCAAGCTTTTGTTTTATAACAGGTCAACAAGGAGTGAGCCCAACTCACATTTTACGTGGTTGGTGATTTTGATTTGTCAAGAAACTGCAAGAACATTTTTAGCAGAACTCAAGTTTCAAGGGCTATACATTTAAAAAATAGTTCAACATTTTGATAAATACACTTATTTACTTTCTTATTGAGATTAGATGAAAAGATCACTACCATTCTCATGTCTGTGCATTGGAACCAAGACATGATTAGCCTAGCTTAGCATAAAGCTGAGCAAGTTCCAGCATGTAATTTCCCCTCAAACAAAATTCTAATTTTGTTTTCTAATTTTTAGGGCCCAAGCAACACTCTAAACTTTGTGCACCTGCTGGAAAGTTTTAGATTTCATGGGTCTCATGCTGCAGTATGACAAAATGGCTCAGTAGCGCCCCCTAATGAACTTCAATGAAGTAACTCCAGCAGTGTGTTGCACCTACTTACATGAAAATTAAAAGGCATTTGTAACATGTGAAGACTTACAAAAAAAAGTTATTTTTCAGCCATATCCCAGAGCAAACAGGAAGTTGGCAATTTTGAATTTAGTGTGCAATTTTTCTGCATTTTTGGCCATTTCTAGGGGTTATATTTTATCATACTCTTCCTAGAGATTTAATCTGATTGACTTCAAACTTCTTCTGTACCATCTAAAGAACTTTGACATGAAAAGTTGTTAAAAGCATGAGCTTTCTCTGCCTACTGGCAACAGGAAATTACATGTTTTATACATTTATATACTCCTCCTAAATGTTGTCAGCATAGCCTCAAGACCATAATGATGCTTCCTTGTGAACATTGTGAGTTTACATTTAAAAAAAATGCCATAGCAACTCATTATTTGCCATGAAACAGGAAGTTGATGTAAAGTGTTTGATAGCACACTAGGCTGTAACACATTCAAGTGCCAATGAGGTGTGAGAGTCCTTGTGTCACCTAATAGCAGCACAAACTAAGCCTTGGGGACAATCACCTTTTCATTTATATGAAATTTTTATGGTGTGGTCAAGAATTTCTAAAAAGCGACAAGACCTATAGTGTGCGCTCTCTAGTGCCACCTAGTGGACACAGGAAACAAGCAATTTCTAAACATTACCTTGAGCTGTGGGAAACTAACAGAATTATTTACTATTTATTTTCTGATATTTATTATGGAGCAAGTGAATTATTGAGAGAGTATTTGGCAGATTAACTGATCATGAAAATAAGTTTCAGTTGTACATGTGTCAGTTCATACATACATACAAATTCAACAAGTTACGAGTTGTTTAGGTGTTAGTAAGTTTTTTCTCTTGACTTAATGCGCAGACGTAAGAATAATAAACAGCTTGTCTCACTTTCGGGAATACAATGAATAACTGTACTGTATTTTTCATAACATGTTGAACTATTCTTTCAGGTATGCCTATAACTGTAATATTGTGCATAAATATTAACACTGATCACAAACAGGTTACAAAACAAATATATATGTTTTGACACAGTATGGCTAACTGGGGCAGATGTAAAACCTGAATAATAATATTTGAACAGAGCAAGATTTTAAAATTAGTTTTTTTTAAAACCAATTTATCTAATTGTTACTAATGATTCTCAAAATATAAAATCAAAAATTGACCTCTTCACACTTAAGATTTGTTACCACACAGCATGATGCAAGTAATAACTTTTTAAAAAAATATCTTTTAAATGATAATTTTGCTGTAATTAAGGATACATTTCGATGGATTCTGCTAAATCTGTCAGGATTATTCGTTCATTTTTAGCGTGTAAAACACAGAAAATGACTACTGAAGCTGATAAAGGTAATTGATCCTTGAGCACAAGAAGCTGTCAATCATATTTACAAACAAGCTTCTTCAACTGTTTGATATTTGCAAGAAGTGCCCAAGCAAGATGAAGGAAAAAAACAGACTGCAACAAAGCCATGTCTACAGGCTGCTATTGTAGCAGAAAACAACCCAACAGGGCATATACACTGACCAGCCAAAACATTTAAACCACTGGTGTGTAAAGTGCATAACACTGATCATCTTGTTACTATGCAATGTTCTGCTACAAAACCTTGGGTCCTGGCATTCATGTGGATGCCACCTGACACGTTCCACCAACCCAAACACCATTGCAGACCAAGTAACCCGACTGTCCGGAGTGGATTGAAATTTCTGGAAAGTGTTGCATGGTCACTGAGAATGAGTCTTTCTATTGAATATGATTCTATATATTACCAGCAGTACTGCATGGTTAACTCTGTTCAACCAGGTTTAAATGGTGTACCTGACTACAGAAACTTTAATATTAAAACAACTAAACAGTTGGATCAGACGTGAGCAACAGCTTTGCTTACAGTCCCCTCATATATTTCATTTTATAGTTTTGGTTATCTTTTCTTTTAGTGTCAACATTTGACCCACCTGCACCACTGTAGAGACAGCGGACAAGGCACATTTCACCTGTTTATTGAAGGAACTTACTTAAGGTAAAGATGAAGGCATGATCAGAAAAGATAGTCCACTGTGTTCCAGAGCTAATCCCTGGTGAGAGTTTGGCCTATGTACTTACTATTTAAGTACAGCTCACCTTTACAGAAGTTATAGTGTAACATTTCATTCTGCTGTCTCAATCAATCAATCAATCAATCAATTTTATTTATAAAGCCCAATGTCACAAATCACAATTTGCCTCAGAGGGCTTTACAGCATACGACATCCCTCTGTCCTTAGGACCCTCGCAGCGGATAAGGAAAAACTCTCGAGATCTAGGACTAGAGGTGCAGTATTTACCAGAGTATATATATCAAAACTAGTAAGCTTGCAAACTCATTCTTGACTCTCGGAACAGCAGTTTGTCAAGACAATCTTAACTAAAGGTACACCTACTAGTAATCACTGGAGCTTTCAACCACATCCCAAAGACCTCATCAGTAAATGGAATGTCTAATGCCTTGCCAAGTGTGAAACATCCCAACATTATTATTATTGTTATTATTATGATTTTTAATTGACCTAACATGGAGTTTCCTCAGTTTTCCTGAGGTGGATTGGATGTCATGTGACCTACAGTAAGTAGGCAGTTTGATCACGATAGCAGGTGGTTATTTATGGGGAAGATGGTAATGCATCTGTCTTAGTTCAGAGATGGCCTCTGGTGTCAGATAGAAATTTCCTCTGATTTTTCCCCAGTAGTCCATTGACTCTGACCCTGATTGGCAAGAGGACTGGAGTCAGAATCATCCAATGCCAGAAACATAACCACCTCCCCCTCATATACAACTAAGGCCTGCCAGAGTCAGGATGTTCAGAGTCCACTAAGGGTTTGCACTTCAGGTCGATTCATAGAGTCAGGTGACATTTTATATAGTTATATATTTACCCACTGATACATTATTAGTGATACACCTTACATACAAGTCTGAGAAATCTTGAGTTTATGACCTCTGCCCAGTTATGGTACAGTCCCATATTAAAATCCTTCATCAATTTCATATTATACCAGTACCACTCATATGTTAATGCCTTTGTTGATCATCTGTAATGTGAAAACATCACATTTACACACAGTTCTACTCATAGTTCAGTTAAAGAATACTATATCCTGGTTGGCTCCTGGTTGTCACACTTGCAGCAATACTACTAGCATCTGGTTCCAAAGTAGTTTAATTGACTTCCAACTCAGGAGCTAAGAGCGTGAGAGCAGTGATTAGAAACAGGCCACACTGCCCTCTCTTTTTATCAGCCTTCTCTGCTGCCATCACATCTTTGTATTTAGGTCATTTTTAGACAAACTCTGTTTACAAAAGTTTACAGCCTTCCATGCTCTTATCCTGTGTTGCTCTGTGAACAATGATGCAGCTAAAAAAAAAATAGAAAAGAAAATGCAGTTATGTGTCTTAATGCGAATGATGTCTTAATGATTGAATCATCGTCATGAATGCCTCAATTCCACTTACGCATGTGACTGGTGTCCATAGATCCGTAAATATACAGATGATGCCTCTAGTGTCCAGGACGTGCCTTTCTTTATGGATGGATAGAAATCTCATAGAAACTACCTGTAGCCATGGGGGAAAAATTAATTTTGTCCATTTTTCACCATCCACTAGTTTGGAATATTCACCTGAAACATTACCAGGACAAAAAGCGGATCAATATTGCATGGCAACAAATAAATGAAGATGTTGGCCTGCCATGTACGTAGCATGATTTGTGAAATATTTCATTAAAAAGACGTATGAAACGGCTGAACAAATCATAATGACAATCTGACTGTATATAATCATATTTTAGCAGAATAACATTACTCAGATTTTTGGTCAGGCGCATGCTCTACGGGCCATCGACCCGAGGAAGACTACTGGACCTGACGGCGTTCCAGGATGGGTCCTGAAGTAATGCACAGACCAGCTGGCTGAAGTCTTCACCAGGATTTTGAACCGGTCCCTGTCACAGTCTACTGTTCCACCTTGTCTGAAGTCATCCACCATATTCTCCCTGCCAAAGAAACCCCACATCTCCAGCCTCAATGACTACCGGCCAGTTGCACTCACTCCAGTGGTGATGAAGTGCTTCGAAAAACTGGTCTGGGGTCACATCATGTCACTCCTGCCCAATAGTTTTGACCCCCACCAGTTTGCTTACAGAGCAAAAAGGTCTACAGAAGATGCCGAAGCCACAGCCCTTCATGCTGCACTGTTCCACCTGGAACGGCCGGGGAGGTATGCGTGGCTGCTCTTTGTGGACTACAGCTATAGCTCCACGGGTGAGTCTGCCTTCAGGCACGAGGTGGAGCAGCTGAGAGTGTGGTGCAGGGAGAATAACCTACTCCTTAACACCTCAAAAACCAAGGAGCTGGTAATATACTTCAAGAAAAAGAAAACGGACATTCCACCACTACTCATCAGCGGGGACTGTGTGGAGAGGGTGGCTGACTTTCACTTCCTGGGAGTCCACATTGAGGTGGACTTGACCTGGAGCGTGAACACCTCTGAGCTGCTGAAAAAGGCCCAGCAGAGACTGTACTTCCTGAGGGTGCTCAGGAGGAACAACATCACCCAGAGACTGCTAGTGTCCAGCTGCACAGTGGCTCAGAGGAAAGAGCTCCAGAGGATCATAAATATGGCTCAGAATATCATCGGTTGCCCTCTCGCCTCTCTGAAAGAACTGCACAGAAAATTATGAAGGAAACTTCACACCCTGGTCATTCCCTGTTTGAACTGTTGCCATCAGGCAGACGGTATAGATCAATTAAAACAAGGACAAACAGATTCAGAAACAGCTTCTACCCAACTGCAATAACCACACTTAACAAAGCAAGAATGCAATAACAGGTTTTTAGTGCAATAATGGACTGTGCAAATGACCGAGAAGAGCATGTATGGTTGTATGTTTGCTTTTTATTTATTTCTAGCTGTCTTCTTTTTAATGCTGCTTATGGTTTTATATGATATAGTTTTATGAGTTGATGCACTGACTGCACTGTAGTACATGTGACAATGACAAACGATATTCTATTCTATTCTATATTTACAATGTGTTTAAACTGGATAAACAAGTTCTCTTTAATCATACAAATGGTCTTGACAATCAACAAAGGCAACTGAATTGAAGGAAATAGCCTAGTTAGCAGCCTGTTAGCTAAGCTAGAACACTGTCATATGGTCTCTCCGAAATCCACCACAAAAGTTAATTTTTTTTGAACGTACTCGAGGCAAATTCCAGACCGAAATATTACGGAGGGGAGGAGTTTCACAGGCACATCAGATATCACGAAGATTCCCATTGGAATGAATGGACTTCCAGTTGACTCGTCCATGTGTACACATACATAAGTGGAAATGAGAAGTAAGGAGGGACGCCCTATATACGACCACTTGTTATCATTAACCCAAGTTCCATAGTTATATTACATGATGACACCTTAACCAACAATTACATGTTCTGATAAAAGACTGTGAAACATTTTCAAAAGCTCCAAAAAGTAGTGGGTGGACCTTGACTGGTAATTATTTTGTCAAACAATGTCAATCATGCATTATTATTGAGCCAAACAAAGTACCACTATAAACAAATCTGTGTTCCTGCATAACTGTAGTAGAGCTGAAGCATGAAGTAGCTGCACAAAGTAATGGGTGAAGTAATGGACATATAAGGTTGTGATGTTCGAATTTCACTTCACATATTCACTACCAAATAAGAGATTTAGGGTAAATGGATTAAACTGGATGTACCTACATTCACATTTTCTGAAATAAGGTCAAATGTCCTGATCAGAGTCTCGGCCAAAATTGCATGCTTCCCTCCACAATGTATTGACTGCTAGGGACTCAAGAGTGGTTCTTTTTTATATCAGTTGACAGAGTCATAGTCTACTGGGGCCACCCTCACAGTTACAACAAACTAACGAGAATAAAAATCAACTGACATGCTCACATGATATTTTTCTTATTTAATCATCTTCTGTTTGATCCAGTCCTCAGTGCTGCATATGGCTTTCTCAGTGATCATTAGGTCACTAGTCACTCCCTTTTGGTGACATAAACATTCTTTTTAAAACACACATTAAAACAAATTCTTTGTTATTTAATAAAGGCTGCAATCACGTGATGACGGAAAATGTACAAGTTGATGGTAAAAAAAAAAATTGTACATTTGGTACATGATGGGGTTTTTTTTATTTTAAAAGCAAAAACTCTCTTTCATTTTGGCTTGTCATACTGAAATCATAGGTTAATAACTTTTGCTTGAAATGATTTTAACCAGGGGAAAAAAAACAGGGGAATAGAGGGCAGTGACGGTCTTAACTCAGTGGCACACCCCAAAATAAAATAGAAAATATGATTGTCAACTCAAAGCATACCAGACATAGATGGAGACAAACTGCAGTAATAAACCAGTCAATTAACAAGATCAGAGACGTTTTGGCTTTGTGGAAATAACATTCACCTAACTCCATTTAATTTTTTTTTCTCTTCACCTAACAATTTGCTGGAACCACTTTGTGGTGTTCCCTCTTCACTTTCTTTTATGCTGTAGGACCCCAACTGTTTTGATGTAAACCTATGTTTTCAACATCAAACAAAAGCTAATGTCAATCAAAAGCATTTTCAAACAAGTTCAGCAGCGAACAACTAAGAAAAGCCACGCTGTATGAATGTACAGTTGAAAAAGTCCTGTGACTTTGAATTCAATTTTTTCCAGTTTCTGTATTTTTTAGTCATTTGGGAGACTCAAAAACAAATAAATAGCATTGGCTGTGGCAGTGAGTGAAATATATTTAGTCACTGTTGTCTTTGGGATTATCTTCAGTTCGATTGGCACTTAGGTCAGCCATTTCCCTTTGTGTCTTCTGGATTGAACTTCCAATCAAGTCCAAAGCTGAATTATCATCTTTGCTGACTTTCTCCTGAGTCTTCTCCTGCACGGCTTCTCCATTAGCCTCCATATCCATCCCATACACAGCCTTCTCCCCATTCAGGAAGTGACTGTGCTCCTCCACCTGGATCTCCTGACCTTCTTCCACCTCTTCCAGCTTGCGCAGGATGATAGGAAGCTTTTCATCTGCATCAGTATTTTCCAGCAAAGCAATATCGCTTTCCTCGTACAGAGGCAACTGAGCGCCCTCCTCTAGCTTCTTCTCGAAGTGCAGACGTTTGGCCCTTCCACTGGCTGAGGCTTTCTCCAGGATCTGCTTCTCAGCTAGGCGGAGCTGGATCGCCATGCGAGAATGGAGTGATAGATCAGGTTTCTCAAGCATAGAGACGTCCTCCTAAAAGAGACCAGGCCAGGAGTTAAGAAAATGGGAGGACAGAGTGAGGGAAAGATGACAAAAGGTCAGGATAAGATAAGTAACAGAATTACTGCCTTGCACTTGTATGCCTCTGAGAACCAGTCAAGTTGCAGTTACAGTTTACATCTGTGTCTAATCAGAGTCACATGTAGCCATGACAGTTGAATGTGCTTCAAATGTTGCTGCAAAGAAGCTACATCTTCTAATACATAGATGCTTCACACAAATCTTCAACCAGGCAGGAAGATCTTAACATTTAGCACAGTTTCAAGGTGGATACCTAAAATTACTGTCACCAGTTCATTATCTGACCAAATGTCTCCCCTTCTGTTTCAAAGTTATGACATTGACTAATAACCAGTTAAGTATTTTTGCAATAAATCATGATATCACAGTGAGGTTGACCTTTGACAGTTTGGATATAAAATTTCATCACTTTATAGTCTTATTCTAATTGACATTTGTCTGAAATTTTGTCATGATTAGTGTATAAATTCTTGAGTTGTGGCCAAAAACATATTTGTTAGGTCATAGTGACTTTGACATTTAACCCTTGTCAACAAAACATAATGCCTGCCTTATTGGCAAAGAGGCTTAAAAATGACACATTCAACTTCACATATTCAAAATAGGTGGCACAGCGGTATAGTGGTTAGCACTGCCCCCCCTGGGTGGTTCGAACCCAGGGTGTGGGAGCCCTTCAGTGCGGAGTTTGCATGTTCTCTCCGTGTCAGCGTGGGTTTTCTCCAGGTACTCCAGCTTCCCCCCACAATCCAAAAACATGCAGGTTAGGTTAATTGGTGATTCTAATTTGCCTGTAGGTGTGAATATGAGTGTGAATGGTTGTCTGTCTCTATATGTCAGCCCTGCAACAGTCTGTCAAACTTTCCAGGGTGTGCCCCACCTCCCGCCCAATGTCAGCTGGGATAGGCTCCAGCCCCCCAACGACCCTCAAGAGGATAAATGGTTACGGAAAATGAATGAATATTCAATATATTTCTAAGGTCAAGTTGGTTTGAACCATGATGAACACTTGCCACTTTGTCCATGTCAACTATTTACACAGCATAACCTTCAGCGGACTGACCTGTGAGGTGGTCTTGTAGGTCTTGAGCAGCAGAGCAGCTCGGGTCTCAAGGAAAGTCCACAACTTAATCTCATTCTCCCAGCTGACAGGAAACTCGCTGTTGCCCAGAGTAAAGATCTTATTGATGGCCCGATCTCCGAGCAGATAGTCCTTTAGTTCCTCTGTAAGCAAACTTTATGTTAGCAGTCTTTTCATCCATGGTTTCTTATTCAGTGGTGGAGTATTATGCTGCTGCCAGTGTTGGTGTTGTCTCTAATTAGAGCTGACTGCATTTTGGAAAATGCAAAAAAGGACTAATATATATATTTGATTGATTAATTGATTGACTGATTTCTTCAGAAGAAACCAAAACACAATAGCCAGCCATTAGAGAAAAGTATTGAAGGTGACATGGTTTATTAACAATAATGGGTTTGTAAGATCTGAAACTACAGGAAGAAAAAAACAAAACAGATAAAACATTTTGCTGTCAGAGTGGAGGTCTTCTTGGGTCAAAAGTTTTGGACTGATTTGCAAACACACCCATAAATAACAAACCCAAAATTGATTGTCAGAAACCATTTAAATATCACTGCACCTGCTTCTTCTAGCCTAAAAGAATGAATACATATGTTGGGATCACTGGACTCCACACATGATTTGTTCATTTGTGCAACTCTAAGTTGGACATATAAAGCATAAGTTCAGCCCCCTTTAAAATGGCTGCTGTAGCATCATTTGATCTTAGGACAAAGGGTAGCCAAATTAATTCAGTTTCCCACAATCCTCCATGTATTTCACACCTAGGCCAGTCCAAATTCACCACTGATTACTGTTGCATCTGAAGTGTGACATCAGCAGATCAATACAAGGGGAAAGTTCTGGTCTTCTCTTTCTTTATACTGGGACTCTCCACAGAGGTAGGCTGTTGAGCAGCTGGAGCTGCTACGCCCTTCCCCAACTTTTACACTCAGAATATGCAAATTAACTTCACAATCAAAGGATTAACAAAATCAGGTTAGCACCAAACTGCTAACTGTGCGAGGATGAGGAGCAACCAGTTTCCTCTGATCTACTCAGTCAAAATACAGCACAGCAAAGACGGCATTGAAAACACAATTCTTTCAAGCCTTGCTCATCCATCATGGACTACAGCCGGCTAACAAAGCAACTCATCCCTCCATTTATGGACTGGTAAGTCAGACATATATACATAGACGCCGCATTGACTGCCTGAGCGCGTCCCAGCCGGCCGCCATCTTGGATGGGTCTCGCTTCGCCTCCACAGTGCATTCACTTCTATTGAGGAAGGAGCTGTATGCATAAGTAAAATAGAATAACTCACTGAATTTTCAACTGATTTTCACGCGGTTTGGTTTGTTACAAACCGCACACATGTAGTTATGATACAGGATGCTTAAGTACATAAAAAATGCGGGATTTCATGCTTTAATGCTTTCCGCAGATAGAAACAGCATGTTATTTAGGTCACAACACAGTTCTTTTATTCACCTATATACAGAAGGATGAGCAGCAGGGGACATTTGCAGCACAGCTGGTGGAAAAGTGAACATGTGCACAAAGGTGTGCTATACATAATATGCTATACTATG